>CM035417.1:20036329-20628829 GCA_020310875.1 Ceratopteris richardii | reverse complement strand
TACCTGCCTTCTCTGCGGACAGGATCTTCCTTGCTTGGAGGGCCTCAAATGGAGAAATGCTAAGAAACTGTCCAGAATCCCCAACTTCAAAGAGAACTTAGATGTTCATCACACCCTTAACAAGTGTTGGTGCCTTTCTTGGACCAAACTTCGATGGGAACTAAAGTTCATGTCTATTTGGCACCCCTTGATTGAGATCAAAAAGTCTGTTCTCATGTGGCATCTTGCATAAAGGTATCTAGTCCAATGCAAGGGCTAACAAAATTTGCAGTGTGCCTCCATGGTGCAAGCGTTGCCAGCGATGCATCGAAGATTTAGCTCACCTCTTCTTCGATTGCCTCAAGTCCCGAGTAATCTGGCACCACGTGACGAGGATATTGAGACTTACGTACCAAATCAATTGGCGACAGGCGTTGTTGGGCGAGGCGGTTGGCTGCTCATCAAGGCTGTGGAATGCCATCAGGGGCGAGACTCTTTGGAAGATTTGGAGGGAGCGATGTGCCATCAATTTTGGCCAAATTCAAAAGGAATGGTTGATTGAAACATCCTTGTTTCTTCTAGGTAAAAGAATCTCTCGAGATAAGAGATCTCCACCATTTAAACATCAATGTATCTATCTCCTCGAAAATAACAAGTTGAAACCCAAATGGGTCCCACATGAGGGAGACGTTAGATTTGTCCCCCTCATTTGTAATGCCCTCTAGCTTGCCATTCTCCTCCCCTGCTTTGTGGGATTTGGGGGGTCCCATGGGCACTAGTCCCATTCACTTGTAACTTTTCTTCTTTATTTTAATTAAAGTCCGGGAGAATAGACCAAGGCCGAACTTCCTTTTATTTAAAAAAAGAATATGTTCTGTTTTGTGAATAAAACACATTCGTACTCTTTATCATGAATCGATGTTGAATTTAACTAAATGAACGCTGCAAACCAGAGTTATTTAGCAACCAAATGAAGAACTCTGAAACGATCTAACCAAGATAAGCGTTTACGTATAAAACATTGAGCTCCATAGTGAACAAACAGCACTTGATACGCATTCTCAACACACAGCACCGGGAAAATAAGCGCTAAAAGCAAAATTGAGAAGTAAGGGAAGAAGTGATAAATTACTGAAATCAGGGAAGAAGTAGTAAAGAAAAGCTGCCGTGTGTCGCACAAGGAGTGAAGTCCAAGCAAAGCAGATGATCAATACAAAAAGAAAAAGGCGAAAAAGAAGTGATGAAGGACAACTTTGTTCATGTGATCGTCACAGTAGGCAAGCCTTTGCCGCATGCGCGATTCACTTTTTTCTGATGGGCATCTTCACATGGATGACGAGATGTTACGTTGAGAGATGGAAGGCAGAAGCAACCTCAGGGAAGATCACCTTTCTCGCATCACTTCAAGAGAGCCACCGCAAGGAGTGTTTGATGAGTTGCCTGATGCTTATCTATTCACTTTAGAAGTTGTTCTGAAATGGACAAATAAGTTGGTTCTAGTCCTAACCTTTGGTGCCAGTCCTAACCAAGGAACATTAAAGAGGTTCAAGCTTTTATGGGCCATTGTGGATATTACTGTAGGTTTATCCACATGTATGCAATCATAGTTAAACCTCTTTATGGTTTGTTGATAAATTTTGAGTGGAACGATGAATCTGAGAACTCCTTCAATGAGGTAAAGAGACATTTGTGCACAACACCAATACTGACCACTCCTGATTGGACTAAACCATTCCATGTTCATGTTGATGCATCCAATCATGCAATAGGATGTGTACTAGCACAACCCACAGGTGAAGGAAATTTAGATTTACCCATAGCATAAACTAGCAAACAACTAACTGCAGCTGAATGAAACTATATCACAACTGAGCAAGAGGGCTTAGGCATGGTATATGCTGTGAAGAGTTTAGGCACTATTTGTTGGCCAACAAGTTCAAGTTTTTCACTGATCATCAAGCTTTGTTATATTTGGTCAGTAAACCTTGCAATACAGGAGGCTTAGTAAGGTGCTTCCTCTTACTAATGGAATATGACTTTGAAGTTGTTGTTAGGAAAGGTAGAACCCACCTCAGGGAAGATCAGCTTTCTTGCATCACTTCAAGAGAGCCACCGCAAGGAGTGTTTGATGAGTTTCCTTATGCTTATCTGTTCAATTTAGAAGTTGTTCCGAAATGGGCAAATAAGTTGGTGCCATTCCCAACCTTTGGTGCCAGTCCTAACCAAGGAACATTAAAGAGGTTCAAGCTTTTATGGGCCATTGTGGATATTACTGTAGGTTTATCCACATGTATGCAATCATAGTTAAACCTCTTTATGGTTTGTTGACAAATTTTGAGTGGAACGATGAATCTGAGACTCCTTGAGGTAAAGAGACATTTGTGCACAACACCAATACTGACCACTCCTTATTGGACTAAACCATTCCATGTTCGTGTTGATGCATCTAATCATGCAATAGGATGTGTGCTAGCACAACCCACAGGTGAAGGAAATTTAGATTTACCCATAGCATATGCTAGCAAACAACTAACTGCAGCTGAACAAAACTATATCACAACTGAGTGACAAGGCTTAGGCATGGTATATGTTGTGAAGAAGTTTAGGCACTATTTGTTGGCCAACAAGTTCAAGTTTTTCACTGATCATCAAGCTTTGTTATATTTGGTCAATAAACCTTGCAATATAGGAGGCTTAGTAAGGTGGTTCCTCTTACTAATGGAATATGACTTTGAAGTTGTTGTTAGGAAAGGTAGAACCCACCTCAGGGCAGATCACCTTTCTCGCATCACTTCAAGAGAGCCACCGCAAGGAGTGCTTGATGAGTTGCCTGATGCTTATGTGTTCAATTTAGAAGTCGTTCTAAAATGGGCAAATAAGTTGGTGCCAGTCCTAACCTTTGGACCCACGAATAAGAATGTGAAAACAAATAAAGAAGAAATTGTAAAATCACAAAAATATCACATATGGGCAGGAAGCATGTACAAACAAGATACGGAGGGTGTATTAGCTTGTTGTGTTGAGGACGATGAACATAGTAGTTGGTTGCAACAAGCTCATGAAGGATTGCTAGGAAATCACTATTCTAAACAATGAACATTGTAGAATCTGAAACGTTTAGGAGTGTATCTCTCACCACTTATGGTGTGGTGTGGAGTTTGAGCATACTTTCACCATTTGTGATTTTGGGAAAAATCATGCTTACGAGATGATTTTAGGACGACCCTTCATGCATCACTTGCACATCGTAAAAGATTGGGGAACTCATTCTTTGTACTCGCAGCATTTAGGAGTGACTAGTAAAGTCAATCTTAAAGACTATTCCCATCGAGATGTACCCCCAATACAATGAATACCATCCAATGGACACAAGAAGAAACAAAGTCTGTACACTCATTGGAATCAGACCCCTCATGGTTGCATGAGGACACTCATCTATGGATGTGTATGATAGCAAAACAAGAGGAAGAATGGTTAGAAGCTAGGACTTTAGGTTCAGAACAACATCCACGAGCTCTTCAAGACCCAACTTATGCACCTATAGTATTTCTAGATGAGGAATTCGAGCCTCACGGTTGGGTAGAAATCTTAGCTATGATGGACATGGTAGTGAATGAAGAACAATGGACCCCTTATTGTGATGAGTATGGATATGACATTTCCTTTTTTATGATTGAACCTATCGAGGAAGACTTTATCCTAGAAGAATGCCCTATATGTTGTGAAAGACCACCGGTAGACCATGCCACGTTATATCACATGTCTCTCACACCAAAATGGAGGAACCTTTAGTAATGTACTTGAGGACGAAAAAATTCCCTCAAGGAATGACCTTATCATGACAACACAGTCTAGAGCAGGAAGCTCAAGACTACTCACTTATTGGTGACAATCTATACAAATGAGGAAGAGACGGATACCTAAGACAATGTGCTCATGAGAGCGATTATTTGAGCATACTAGAGAGTGCACACCAAGGTGTTACAGGAGGTCATTTTGGCCCCGATAGGATAATCAAGGTCATACTCTTTGCAGGATTATGATGGCCCACTCTTCACATGGATGCACATACCTATGTTAAAAGATGTGATGTGTGCCAAAGAACTCAATTTCCTACTCGTAGAGATGAAATGCCATTGAAACCCATGATGGGAAGACGTGCATTCTCCAAGTGGGGTATAGACTTTGTAGGACCCATTAACCCCCTTGCAAGAGGAACAAATGCGGAATACATCATAATAGCAATAGATTATCTCACAAAATGGGTAGAGGCCAAGGCCACAAAAAAGAATGATACACACATGACTGCAAAATTCTTATTCGAATATGTCTTTACTAGATATGGAATGCCCTATAGAGTTAGTGATGGATGGAGGAACTCACTTTCTAAACCAAGTATTTGAATATTTGTTATAGGATTTTATGGTGGTTCACAAGAAATCCGCACCATATCATCCTCAAGCCAATGGTCAAAGTACTAACAAGATCATTTTCACTGTATTGACAAAACACGTGAACAATAAACGTTCAGATTGGGACAAATAGTTACACCATGCTGTTTGGGCATATCAAGTGGCGTAGAAGACCGTACTCAATGTAACTCCCTTTCAGATGGTTTTTTGTCAAAATGTTGTGATTCCTTTGGATTTCTTGATACCCACCCTTAAGGTTGCACAAGAACATCAGTGGATCGACCATGAATTATCGTCAACAATAATGGATAAAGAACCATTAGGAGAAACCAGACTGAAAGCAATAGCATGCATATATGGAGCAAAGAAACAACAGAAAGCCTATTTTGATGCACATGTGAAAGACAAAGGCTTAAAGGAAGGTGATTTAGTCCTAGTGTATATGCTGAAACAACATGCAGGGAAATTAGAAAAGCGAGGTTATGGACCTATGATCATTAACAGTCTTTCGACAAGTGGAGCAGTACAATTAGCCACCCTAGAAGGAGAGATAATGCCTAATTACACTAGTGGTTGTAGAGCCAAGCTCTATTAAGAACCTCTCATTGAGGATATGCTTAGAAGACTCACGTTGGCAAAGAAGCGTAAGGAGGAAGAAAAGAGAGTACAAGTGGAGCTCAGGTAAAAGCTATAGAATGCATTAAGCGCATGAAGCTAAGAAGATAAGGACTAGAGAGAGAACATTATAACCATTTGGAAACAACACTCAGATACCCCATGGCCATGTGTCAAGCAAAGTCAATTAGAGTCAAGTTAGAGCACGACAACCCTCGCCATGAGCTCAGGGCTTTAATTGATTCAGGTGTTGTGACTAGTGCAATTAGATGGTCCCACTATAGGATCTCAGGAATAGAAATGCGGCCAATTGAGGCATACCTCATAGGTCTAGGAGGCATGAAAACCCCTTGCATGGGTGAGGTGGGCCTTCCTAACCTCATACACGAAGTGACCATGATAGTGAAGCTCCTAGTGTGCCATGAGGATGACCTGATCGAACCCCTAATCCTTGGCCAACATTGGCTATATGATCACTCTGTGGACCTAAATCTTAGACATGGCTCCTTGCACATTGGAACCTTAGACCAGCAGCGAGTGATACCACTTGAATTCCCTAACAACACTCCACCTGAGGTATGTAACCCTCGACCATATGAACTACATGCAATGAATGACCAGAAGATCTTCCGCCAGATCCCTGAGCTCATCATGCTCCTTCCAAAGTCAAGCCATGAGAGCTTGGTGATGGACAATTTCTAGAAAAAAGGATGTCAGGAGATCTTCCCCTGGTCTTTCATCAGCGGTCAGGTGGGTTACATCAGCGGTCAGGTGAACTGCATTAGCAGACAAATGGGCACAATAGTCTGCAGTGCCCATCCTTCCACACTTATTGCAAACAATCGACGACCATACGAGGCGACCTAAAGAAGGCAGCAGTATCAACATCACAAAGCAAGTGGAATGAAACAAGTATGGGTGCCAAAAGACAGAAAGCACCGATAGTTTTCAACAATGCAGACAATGATAAGACGAAGTTTCAACAGAATCAAAGACAATATTCAACATCTTCTAGATCTTCTTCTACCACGACGAAGCCTTGATAGATTTGGATCACCAAGCAATACTTAACCAACCAACCCACACCCACACAGATTTGGGTACCTAAACATTGATTATAGACCAACACTCAACCCATGTAACATATAACCCTCAGAAATCTCTTCATCCCTCAACACCAAAACATCCAATATCATCTTTTGTCCCTCAGCAGAAGCATAACACCCACTCAGCAACTCTTAGGAAATGGATATTGAAATGTATCTAGAAGCTGTTGGGAGTGATGTAGGATGCACTCAGAAGATTGAGTTGATGCTGCAAATCCTGCTTCACACCAGCCCTCCTTTGATTCCAGATATGCTTAGTGGACTCCTTGAGCTTCCAAATGATACCAAGAAACCATATATGTGCTTTGCAAATGTTATAGGTAATGATCAAATCAAAACAGACTACTTGTGACTTCAAAAATCTGAAAAACTTGCTATTTTGGTAGTGATACCTGTTCAGTGTTTTGCTCAGTACAACCAGTATACTTAAAATTGATCTCATTGCTTCTGGACATATTCAATTAGCTTAACAAGCTTCCATTTGCAAGTGGAATGAGAGGAAATGACAAACCACACTTTGAGAAATCAATTTAGCAAACTTAGGAACACCCCCGACATTTTAGGAATTGTACAGAGAGATACCAGAGATCACTTCGAGCGCGATTTCTCCCAGATGGTTGATCCAATGACCTTCAAATTGTTTAGCCATATAGTATGCTTCAAGCTTGTTCCAATGTGCTTTGAATCATTTGATTTGACCTAGTAGATCATGAGATATGCTCTGTTGAAGTTGACAGACTTGAGGTAGATGACTCAGAGAAACAAGAGTTTTGAACTATGTATGTATCTATTGATTAATGTAAATGTTACAAGCTCATTAGCATGACAAGCATAGCTAAATAAGAAGTGGTGGTATAGGCTATGATGTAGCGCTAACACACACACAGATACAGTAGTAGAATGCCTCGGGAAGTGAGCTGAAGTGAAAGCTAGTACCCGTGACTTTTTTCTTCACATATATATGGTTTGAGTGAGGATTTGAATTTGAACTCTAATTCAAATCTCCTAGAATCTTGTACCTAAAAGTGAATGAGATATTCTCTCAATCATTCACCCACTCAATCAATCAAATTTTCCACGACTTAATCAAGTAGGTATGATTACATGTAAATGCCAAGTCACAATGACTATTACAATGAGTAAAAGGTTAGAACACATAAGCATGAGTTCCTATGGCTCATTCTTCAAGTGATATCTTCATGAATTAATCCAAACTAAGCTTCCAAGATCCAAGCTTTATGTTGAGTCTTCAAGGTACAAATCAAAACCAAGTGTGAAGGCTTGATTTTCACCAACAGCTCCCCCTCAAGCCAAACACTTTGGCTCAAATCTTCATTTCTAGTCTTCAATTACTTCCTGCAATCCAATCATGGATTTAAATCTGCATAGTTTGCTTCCATCCAATGCTTTAGTGAGAAAATCTGCACATTGCATATTAGTAGACACCTAAGACAATTGAATATCTTTGCTAAGCAACTTCTCTCTCACATAGTGGTAATGAACCTCTATGTGTTTTGTCCTAGCATGATAAATTGGATTTGCTGCAAGGTGAAGAGAACTTGTGTTATCACCAAAGATAATTGGTGACCTTGTGAATAGGCCCAATTCTGAATATAAAAGCTTCAACCAGATAGCTTCTTGAGTGGCATTGGCTAGCCCTCTATACTCTGCCTCAGTAGATGACAAAGCTACTGTGGGTTGTTTCTTGAATGACCAAGAAATTGGTTTATCTCCTGCAAAACATATGTAACCAGATGTGCTTCTCCTGTCATCCTTGCAACCTGCCCAATCTGCATCTGAATATACTTTAATATCAATGTCTGATGTGTAAGGAAAGTACAAACCATGACTTTGAGTTCCTTTGAGGTACTTTAAGATTTTCTTTGCTGCCTCTAGATGAGGTACTCTTGGGTTGTGCATGAATTGGCTAAGCACACTAACACCATAGGCTATATCAATCATGGTTAAGGTAGCATAATTGAGACTACCTACCATACTTTGGTAACCTGTAATATCTTGGAGTTCTTCCCCTTCATGAGCACTATGCTTCTGGTTGACTTCCATAGGAGTGCTTGATACTTTAGCATCCTGCAAATTAAACTTCTTGACCATATCCTGAATGTATTTCTTCTGGGTAATAAAGATACCTGAATTTGTGTAGACCAATTCAAGTCCTAGGAAGTACTTCAATAATCCAAGATCATCTATCTTGAATTCCTTCATCATTTGACCTTTGATGTGTCTAATTCCCTGAACATCATTTCCTGTAATAATGATGTCATCAACATAGACACACAAGTATATTACCTCTGTGCTACTTCTCTTTATGAATAGAGAAGTGTCTGCTTTATCATCACAAACCCTTGGTCTTGGAGATAGGTTGTCAACCTGTAATTCCATGCTCTAGGTGCCTGCTTCAAACCATACAGAGCCTTCTTCAATTTGCAAACATGATTTACCTTATTGGGATCTTCATAGCCAGGTGGTTGTGACATGTAGACTTCTTTAGATATCCATCCATTCAAGAATGCATTCTTCACATCCAATTGGTACATGTTCCAATTCTTGGATGCAGCTACACTCACCATAACTCTGATAGTTGGCATCTTGGCCACAGGAGAAAATGTCTCCTCATAATCAATGCCTTGGGTTTGTGCAAAACCCTTGGCTACCAACCTAGCTTTATACCTGTTTATTGTACCATCTGAATTCCTCTTGAGTTTGTAGATCCATCTGGATCCTATCACCTTCATAGATTCTTTCTTGGGTACCAAGTCCCAAGTATCACTCTCCTTGAGAGCCTCCATTTCTTCATCCATTGCTTCCTTCCATTCAGGTTTAGTGATTGCTTCTTCAAATGTATCTGGTTCTTCATTCAAGAGATCCTTTGCAAGATATACAGAATGCTTAGTTACAAGAGAAGTATCATACCCATATCTAATAGGCTTCTTACTTTCTCTCTGAGATCTCCTCATAGCTTGAGTTGAGGATTCTGGCATATCCTCTAGCTTCTTCATCTTCATTTTCCCTTTGGATTTCCAAGCCTTGAACTCCTCAATGTTGATTGTGTCTTCATCATCTGAACTTGTGTCCTCTTTCTGGATTGGTTCTTCCTTGATAAGCTTGGGGAAGTCTTCTTCCATGTCATAAGGTAGACTAACCTTCCTGCATTCATTCTCATACCATGAGTCATTTTCATCAAAGATGACATCTCTGCTTACCTTGAAGCCTTTGTTTGAGGGGTTGTAGAATCTGTATCCCTTCTGATTCAAATCATAACCAATGAAGATACATTTTTCAGCTTAGGGTCTAGCTTTCCCCTTACCTGTGAGGGAATATGCACATATGCAACACATCCAAAGATTTTGCAATGATCCAGAGATGGTCTCTTACCATGCCAAGCCTCATAGGGTGTCATTCCATCAAGTGATTTTGATGGCAACCTGTTAATTAAATATGTGGCAGTACATACACTCTCTGCCCAAAGATAATTTGGCAATTTCTTTTCATTTAGCATAGACCTAGCTGTCCCTACAATGAGTCTATTCCTTCTTTCAGCTACCCCATTTTGTTCAGGTGAGTACCTTGTAGTAATCTCCCTCTTGATGCCTCTTTCCTGCAAGAAATCTTCAAAGTCATTGGAGAAGTATTCTCCACCACCATCTGACCTTAGCTTCTTCAAATGTCTACCTGTTTGATTTTCAACTAGTGCAAGATACCTCTTGAAACAATTAAATACTTCATCTTTATGTTTCATGAAATATAAGACAGTCCATCTGCTATAGTCATCAATGAAGGACACATAGTACCTTGATCCTGATATGGATGGTTCCTTGCTAGGTCCCCAAACATCTGTATGCACCAATTCGAGATAATTTTCATGCATAAAACCTTTCTTGTTATATGGCAATCTGTGTGACTTACCAAATTGACAAGCCCCACACTTGTATATCATGTGTTGCTTGGATACATTAGGTATCCCAAGCACACATTGATCCCTGCTCATTTGTTTTAAGGTCCTCTCTCCAATGTGACCTAATCTCTTGTGCCAAATCTCCAATTCTGATAGTGTTTGATCCTTATAGTTGTACAAAGCAATACTCTTAGTGTCTTCAAGTTCAAAGGTAAACAATCTACTTGATTTTTCTCCCTTGGCTATCCTTCTGAATCCATGTCTTGGATCCTCCACATATGCACCATGTTGAGTGAACCTAACTTGTAGACCTTTTTCAACAATCTGACCTACACTCATTAGGTTCTTAGTGATTGTTGGAACATACAAGACTCTGCTCAATAGATTCTGATTACCATCACTAGTTTTGACATTACCAATTTTGACAACTGAATGTTTAGTGTCATCACCTGTCTGCACTTGATGCTTACCTTTGGGTTCTTCCAAATCAGAAAGTAGTGCCACATTTCCAGCTACATGGTTAGAACAACCTGAATCAATATAGAATAAGTGATCATCATTGATACCTGACTTAGAAGTCATATTCATGATCAATAAGGAGTCATCTTGCTCCTCTGTATAGTTGTTGTAGTCCTTCCTATTTCTGTATCCACCTTGATAGTTACCATTGTTGTTGTGGTTGTAGTTGTTGTTGTATTGATTGTTGTACCCATTGTAGCCTTGGTGGTTTTGATTGAATCTGCCTCTCCCTTGAGAGTATCCTCCTCTTTGGTGACCTCTTCCTCTTTGGTTCTTGTAGTTTTTGTAGCACTCATCTGTGGTATGGTTAGACAAGCCACAAATGTTGCATGGAGATTGATTGTAGGGTCTCCCCCTACCTGACTTACCTCCTCTGCTCCTACCTCTTGAAGACCTACCTTTCCCTGCATAGTTTGCTTGGGAGCTAGAGCCTTCTTCATCAACTTTCTTGCTTTTACCTTTGTCTCTAACTTTCTTATCAGTGTATAGGGTAGAGGGATTGTTACCTTTTGATTGCTCTCCATGCTTTGTAAGCTTTGCTTCATGTGTGAAGAGTTGTCCAATCAGAGTTGTTAAATCAGGTGCTTGGATGTCCATGTATAAGTCCATTGCTGTGGTAAAGCTCTCCCACTTGTCATCTGCCTTTAGTCCATTGATTACTTGTCTGACTATTTGCTCTTCCTCAATCTCCTCTCCAACACTTGCAAGTTGGTCTGCAATATCTTTGACCTTAGTGACAAAATCTGAGACTGATTGCTTTGATTGCTTCCTAAGAGTAGTAAACTCAATCCATAGCTGATTCTTTCTGGCCCTTGTGCTTGATGAAAAATATGTTGACAAGATTTCCCAAGTCTCTTGGGAGGTCTTGCAATTCCTTATGTGAGGTAAAAGGAAATCAGAAATAGAGTTTAAAAGATATGACCTTGCCAAAGCATCTTTTGCACACCATTGATTTAGTTTCTCTTGTTCATCCTTGGTGGGTAGGCCTCTAGCTTTGAATGAGGGCAATTCCTCATCTCCTGATATGAATCCAAACAAGCTCCTTCCTTGTAGATAGGTCTTCATCCTCAGAGACCAAGCTTGGTAGTTGTTCCTGTCTAATTTGTCAATGAAGGAAGGGAAACCATCACCCATGTTACCTTTTATGCTCTGATACCACTGTTGGGAGTGATGTAGGATGCACTCAGAAGATTGAGTTGATGCTGCAAATCCTGCTTCACACCAGCCCTCCTTTGATTCCAGATATGCTTAGTGGACTCCTTGAGCTTCCAAATGATACCAAGAAACCATATATGTGCTTTGCAAATGTTATAGGTAATGATCAAATCAAAACAAACTACTTGTGACTTCAAAAATCTGAAAAACTTGCTATTTTGGTAGTGACACCTGTTCAGTGTTTTGCTCAGTACAACCAGTATACTTAAAATTGATCTAATTTCTTCTGGACATATTCAATTAGCTTAACAAGCTTCCATTTGCAAGTGGAATGAGAGGAAATGACAAACCACACTCTGAGAAATCAATTTAGCAAACTTAGGAACACCCCCGACATTTTAGGAACTGCACAGAGAGATACCAGAGATCACTTCGAGCGCGATTTCTCCCAGATGGTTGATCCAATGACCTTCACATTTTGTAGGCATATAGTATGCTTCAAGCTTGTTCCAATGTGCTTTGAATCATTTGATTTGACCCAGTAGATCCTGAGATATGCTCTGTTGAAGTTGACAGACTTGAGGTAGATGACTCAGAGAAACAAGAGTTTTGAACTATGTATGTATCTATTGATTAATGTAAATGTTACAAGCTCATTAGCATGACAAGCATAGCTAAATAAGAAGTGGTGGTGTAGGCTATGATGTAGCTCTATCACACACACAGATACAGTAGTAGAATGCCTCGGGAAGTGAGCTGAAGTGAAAGCTAGTACCCGCGACTTTTTTCTTCACATATATATGGTTTGAGTGAGGATTTGAATTTGAACTCTAATTCAAATCTCCTAGAATCTTGTACCTAAAAGTGAATGAGATATTCTCTCAATCATTCACCCACTCAATCAATCAAATTTTCAACGACTTAATCAAGTAGGTATGATTACATGTAAATGCCAAGTCACAATGACTATTACAATGAGTAAAAGGTTAGAACACATAAGCATGAGTTCCTATGGCTCATTCTTCAAGTGATATCTTCATGAATTAATCCAAACTAAGCTTCCAAGATCCAAGCTTTATGTTGAGTCTTCAAGGTACAAATCAAAACCAAGTGTGAAGGCTTGATTTTCACCAACAGAAGCCTTCTCATGACCGTTGTATAACATTACCCCCATCCCGAATAACCAAACCCCTTGTAATAATTCTTTCACAACTGAACTTTGTATAAACGCAACCACACTAACCCAACATCACTTGTAATAACATCTTATCAAGCAATGTATGCACTATCTAAAGCACATATGTGTCTAGTGACCTACATTAGTTTTGCAAAAATCATTCCATAAACCACCTCACAACACTCAGCTACATGGGTTATACATCGGTTATCGAAAGGGATTGTGGTCTCACTTTAATGGGATCATGATTAATTTCCATACTAATGTGCTAATATTTTGTAGCAGACCTCCTCCACATTCCCATCACTCATCATGCAAATAGAAGGATCTTCCGCAGCTGGCCCCAGTGCACATGTAGTCAATTTTGGCAACTTACTAGCTGAGGCACATCCTACATTACAACCACCAGAGTTTCAAGGCTTCCCAGGGCCAATGCCGATTGATGATCCTTCTATGGGATACACCAAAAATATTCACCATAATTCTCATTGGTTCCAAGGTCTAGCAGGACCTTTAGCGGATGCAGACTTTATTTTTTATGCCATGCTGACTTTTAACAATATTAAGTGGGGTAAGTATCAATTTTTCTCTAGAGAATTTGAAGCATTGCAAAATTAAAAAGAGTTAAAGCACATTTGGGCTAGAGCAGGTTTTACAAAATATTTCAATGATCCATTGCCCAAACCTGACTTTTATAGGTGCTACTACCTGGTGACCACATTTCAGGTCTCTGAGAATAAGGACTTGCCCAGAACTTTCATTCTTCCATCCTTGGTAAATGACCCCTCGTACAAGAAGTTTTATCTTTCAAAAGATCTGATTTGGGCAGCAATTAAGATCCACAAGACTCACACACCCACAAAGCATGAAAGGCTTATTCTAGAGCCGAGGAAGCGTGTTTATGTGTTGAAGTGGGTAGATATTTTGGCCATTACTCTTGAACTCTCTAAGCCGTTACACATATGTCTATAACATTTTGCATTCCCAGCTCAAGTTTGCTTACTATTCCTCACAAGCGTATTTGGTTCAAATTATATCTAGCATGCATTGGGCCCCAAACCATAGATCTTGCGAGTTGTATTATCAAGCAGTTATATTTGACTTAGTAGAGCTGGGAAAGAAAACATGTCATCCATGGTTGTTGTGCTCTTACTTGAATTGTCTACATGTGTTTGGCATATGATTTGCCCATAGAATGTGCAACGACTAGCGAAGAATTGAAAGCATTCAAAGGAACTACCAAGAAAGCCAGGAAAGCTAGCAAGGGACAGGCAAGCAAATGCATGTGTGGTTCTATCCCAAGTTTGCAAGTTCTAGAGTCCCTGTCACCTCAACCATCCCCAAAACAGTCACCAACGGAACCCCACGCACCTGTAAAGCCCATCCGTATATGCCTTTGATGACCTATTATCACTAAAGGTACTACCAGTGTGATGACCTCTCAAGCAACCACAATTCAGGAACCCACCACTACAATAGGGGAAATTCCCACCACCATCGGTGCGGAAGCCTTCACTTTCCCTATACCCAACTTGGAGGCAGAACCAACGAACACCACCTTTGACTTTGAAATGCATGATGCCTTCTCAAGGAATTTCAATTTTCAGAAGGGAAAATCTTCTCACAAGAGTATGAACATCCCTGTTACCCTACCACACCCCCAAATCAACCACAAGAGTAAGTAGTCTCCAGCTCAGAAGAAGAGAGGATAAAAATTGACAATGAAGATGGTGATGATGAAGCCAGTCAGGAAAGCCATGACTCTCAAGAGGATGTGTAGGATGACGAACAAGAATGGCCAACTGAAGCTCAAGGTGACACCAGTACCCATGAAGATGACACATTCAAAACAATTGCCTACACTTTGGCAATCAAGAAACTATATCGCACTATGCAGGCAGTCTGGGCATGAAGAAAACTCTCAAAAGAAGAAAGTCAAGCAATTCTTGAACAAGAACTCGCTACTAGAGGATTCAAAGAAGCATTCATTCAAGGCTTCTGAGAATTAGGTAAATAAGTTGAAACCAATGAAGCACTATGATTTCTGCAATGAAAGCCACTACCGAAGTTTGACCCACGACGAATCTGTCTACTATCCAAGCTGGTTTAGTATATTCATGTACCAACGGAGGCCCAATATTCACACCATGCCAGGGAAGCATGACTTATTCTGGAAGAACCTCTTGAAGAAGCGACCATAGTCATCAACTTCGCGCCTCATCCTTCTACTCTAACTACCACTACCATCATCAAAGTACCCACCACACCACATGCTCCTATTTCATCTCATGCCCTCCAATTTCCCCTGTACACCCCACCTCCCCTACATCATCCACGTACATAGAAAGTGCTGTAGCAGAAGCCTTCATTGCCTCAACCCCACAAACTCTTCCCACAACCCTCCAACCTATCCTTCCTCCTCTAGCTCCCACCATTCCACCCAATCCATTTCTCACTCCATCCTTTCCTTCTTTTTCCATCCCTCCAAGACCTATATTTCCATTTCCACCTCCAATGACCTTCTCACCCATCTCACCTCCCCACCCCACTATATTCCCTCTCTCCTCCCCTCTCCACCAAGCAACACATGAAACCCAATCTATAATTTATTCATCAACCTTTGTAAATCTGGTATTCATACCCACTCACGCACCCACTCACGCACCCACTATCACACCACTCTTCATAGTCACTGCACTCGACACCACGTCCAATGACATGAACATCTCACAACCTAACGCACCACCACTCACCTCACCTCTTTCACCACCCCATTTAAGTATGTCACTCTTCTCCACGGTTACCACTACATCCACCTTCCCATCCCTCATTCCCCTTCCCCTTGGATCAACAACCACACCTACAACATCTTCACTCACTTCATCGTTAATATTGTCCCCATAATCGACATCGCTTCCACCATATGTTTTCTTGCATGACACAAGTTCGAGATGAATTCGCATCTCTCAAGACAAGCTACCAGACACTCCAGCAAACAACTACAGATTTACTGGAAAAATTAAACTCTTTATCCATCAACAACGCCTCCCTTAATGCACGATATCAAGAGCTATGCGAGGCCTACCATACCCTCGAACTACAAAGTGAACAGAAGATGAAGGAAGCCATTACAGATATCGACAACCTATTACGGGCTCAAACAATAAAAAATGCAACCCTCACTCGAAATATGGGACTATTACGATGCCACCTTGCAACGGCCAATGAAGAGAATCAAAGATTGTAGGAACAAAACAAAAAAAACCTTGAAGCCGCTATGGATAATTCGGATGAACCTCTGAGTCCCAGCCACTTTAAAGCAGTACCATCGGATTCCATGTTGGGTGTGTGTAGAAATGCAAGAGACACACGAGAAGCACACACAAAGAGCACAAACATAGCAAGACACACGGAGAAGATGATGGCTAGAATAGCTCTCTCTATTGATCGATAAACTAAACTAAAGTAAGAGCTGAATAATAATCTCTAAGTACAAAGTACCACCACATATGAGAGTATCAAGTATGTGGTAACATGGGGAAAAAAACTCTAGCCAGCACTAGAGTAAAAAGTGCCCATGTATAGGGAAAAGGTTCACATCAAAGCTACTCGAGGAACACATAAGTGTAACAAACCCCCTTGGAGCGAATGATGTGAACACATAGAGGGAGTGACAGATCAGCTTCCACAAGGTAACAAGCCTAAAACTTTGCGAAAAGCTTCAGACTTTCCCAGTGGAAGAGCTTTGGTGAATATGTCTGCCACATTATCTTGTGTAGGCACATATACCAAATCAATATCTCCTACATGAAGGTGCTCTCTCACATAGTGATAATGCACCTCAATATGTTTGATCCGTGCATTAAACACTCGGTTTTGTGCAACAGCCAAAGCACTCTGACTATCTTTGAGAATATGTGTAGCAGCATCAATCTCCATGCAAAGATCCATCAATAGGCATCTCAGCCATATACATTCCACTGTTGCTGTGAAAACTGCCCTGTACTGGGCTTCACAACTCGATGTCGCCACTATAGGTTGCTTCTTACTCAACCAAGATATGCATGAGTCTCCAAGGAAAAAGAAATTACCACTAGTGGACACGGGAGTATCATAACAACCAGCCCAATCACTATCTGTAAAAGCATGCAAGCATGGTTGAATATCTCTACCATAAAAAAGACCTAAACTCAAAGTGCCTCGAAGATATCTAAACACACGTTTCACCGCTTGCCAATGCTTAGTGCCAGGACTATACATGAATCGACTCAACTGGGAAACTACATACTGTATATCCGGCCTTGTGTTGCATGCATATATAAGACATCCCACAGCTTGCTGATAAAGAGAAGTGTCAAATGCATCACTGGAATCCTCAACTGAGAACCTGAATCATGTCTCAACTGGTGTGGAAACTGGCTTACAATCCTCAAAGTCAAAACGCTGAAGTACTTTTTCAACATACTTTGCTTGATGCATAACAATTCCCCCCTCAACGGATTCAAACTGGATGCCAAGATAGTAGCTCAAAAGACCAAGATAAGTGACATCAAAAGTATGCTGCAAATCAGCCATAAGAATGTCAAGTTTTGCATCACATGACCCAGTCAAGAGTATGTCATCGACATAAAGAACAAGCACTATAAGATCAGCCCCATTTTTGCGTACATAGAGTGTGCTTTCAATCGGACTACATGTGAAGCCAAGAGCAATCAAGTGCTTATGTATTTTGTCATACCATGCACGTGGAGCTTGCTTGAGACCATACAAGACTTTATGCAAGCGACAAACCATATGCTCTTTCCATTTCATAGCAAATCCAGGAGGTTGCTTCACATAAACCCCTTCTTGCAAATCTCCATTCAAGAAGGCTGTTTTTATGTCCAATTGATGCACTTTCCAACCTCGATGGGCAGCCAATGCAACCATGGTACGAATGGTAGTCATGCGTGAAGTAGGTGCAAAACTTTCCTCATAGTCAATGCCATATGGTTGCGCATATCCTTTGGCAACCAATCTAGCTTTGTAGCGATCAATGCTACCATCAGATTTTCTCTTAATCTTGTAAACCCACTTTGTGCCAATGACATTCTTTCCTTTTGGCAATTCACATAACTCCCAAGTACGATTCCTATATACGGAATCCATTTTTGATTGCATAGCACTCATCCATTGTGGATCGTCACATGCATCTTCAAAAGAAAGTGGCTCTTCATTACATGTTGTAGCAATAAGAGAATAATCCACAAAATTACTTGATGCATGGTGAGAGCTTGATCTTGTTCTACCAAGTAAAGGTGCACTCAATTTGCTGTCCTGCAAAGTTTGTTTCAGCCACTTTGGCATAGATTGTGCACTCTTGATAGACATGCGTTCATTATGTAAAACATCTTCAATATGTACATCATGCGTGGGCTGAATTTCATGCTCAGTTTCAACCATATTTTGACGCAAATGTTCAGCCATATGTGGCTGGAAATTTTCAGCAGTTTGGACATTTTTTTATTGAAAATTTTCAGCCATGTTTGGCTGGAAATTCTCTACATTTTCAGCCCTATTTGGCTGGAATTTTTCAAGCCTTTGAGCCTCAGTTGGCTGGTCTACATTGCCATTGTCAAGCGCACCATTTTGGAACAAAGGCATGAGTGTATCGAACACATCTTATGAGCTAACTGTTGGTAGTTTTTTGCATTCAAGTAGAGGGAAAACTAAATTTTCAGCAAATACCGTATCTCGACTCACAATAATTGTGTTTGTCAATGGATGATACAACCGATATCCCTTACTTTCAGCACTATAACCAACAAATATACATTTCTTTGCCTTGTCATCAAGTTTGTGACATTGTTGTGATGGCACAAGAGCATATGCCAAACAACCAAACACACGCATATGACTAACCATAGGCTTACGACCATTCCAAGCCTCATAAGGAGTGATGACTCTCAATGCTTTTGTAGGGTAGGGATTCAACACATAATTTGACACATGACCGCTTCCATCGAAAACTTATCAGGAAGATGCTTTCCTTTAACCATACATCATGCCATTTCAAGTAGAGTTCTATTTTTACGCTTGGCAACACCATTTTGCTGAGGTGTATATGGCACCGTACATTGGTGTGAAATACCTCTTTCATGAAGAAAAGCATTAAACTCATGTGACATGTACTCACCACCACGATCTGTGCGTAGAGTCAAAAGCTTTTGTGAAGCAAAATTTTCAGCCATAGCTAAAAATGCTTTGAAGCAAGAAAATACCTCATTCTTTGCTTTCATAGGATACACCCATGTATGACGAGTAGCATCATCAATGAAGGTAACAAAATATACATGCTTCCCAAAAGATGGAGTCTTGATGGGACCACATACATCATTATGAACAAGCTGTAATTTTCTTGTAGTGTGTGTATGACCATCTTTTGGAAAAGAAGCATGATGCATTTTTCCAAGAATGCAACCTTCACATGCATGCTTTTCAATGGACTCAAGTGTAGGCAAGCCAATAACCATGTCCTTCTTTTGCAAATAGAGAAAACTATTGAAGTTCAAGTGACCAAAACGAGCATGCCAAAGCTCCATTTCAGCCATGGAAGAAGTATGAGCAACTAAGGCATTCGAGGCAGCCCTCTTGTATGTATCCATGTGATACAAACCATTACATAATGTACCGGACATCACGATAACATCGCCATTGCTGAAATCATGAACTATAAACTTATCATCAACAAAGTGTACATGAAGTCCAGCTTTGGCAATCAACGGAACTGAAATTAATTTCTTCTTGATATCGGGCACATACAATGCATTTTTCAAGAGAAGCACACCTCCATTTGCAGCCGTAAGCTCAATTTATCCTACTCCAATGATAGGATAAGAGGAATTGTTTGCACACACCACATGTCCTCCTTTAGGTGCATCTTTCAAAGAGGCAAAAAATCTTTTGCATGATGTTATGTGCTTTGAAGCACCACTATCAAAGAACCAATCCAAATCAGCATCACCCATAACCATACATTTAGAATGTAAAGAAGCATCATAATCACATGTAACAACACATGCCCAAAAATCTTGAGCCATGTTAGCTTCATCATTCTTTGCATTTGCTGAATTTTCAGCAATGGACATGCCGGATTCCTTCTTCTTTTCATTGCGTTTAGCAAGCTTTCTACACTCATCAATAGTATGACTAGCCTTTCGACAATATTTGCATCTCTTCTTCTTTTGCAAATCACCATCATTAGAGGAATGATTGGAAGAGGAAGATTGAGGCTTTGGTTTTGATGAACCCAAAGTTGAACCATACTTGCTTTTCCCCTTTTGTGAGATAGCAAGTGCTTGCGTTCCCTCAATCAAACCACTCCTATTCACTCTAGATTGCTCTTCTTGCAAAAGAAGAGACACAACCTCATCAAATGCATACATATTAGGATTTCCTTTTGCAACCAAATGGAGTGTAGTAGCAAAGCTTTGAAAAGATTCCGGTAATCCTTTCAACAATGTAGAAATAAGTGATGCATCCAGAATGATCTCATCTATGTTTGCCAATTGCTCTTTCAAATCCTTGATGCGTGTCACATACACATCCACCGATGTCGTCGAGATTTGCTCTCCTCTCTCACTTGTGAAGGCCTACAAAAAACATATTTGGTGAAGGCAGCCGGAATTCCCTGAGAAGTCCAGGATGCATCAAGGATGTCAAAGGAAGGTCACATACAAAGTTTCAAAGAAATCAAGAAAGTCCATGGTAGCGGTCAAAGCTGGTCAAAGTTGGGAAATTAGGGCAAAAATTTCATTGTCACCAAATTAGATGAAAATCCATATACTTGTAAAGATTGTCAAAGGCAGTCTATAGCCCAAATTTCAGCAGAAAATGGATTTTGTAGCACATTGATATGCTATGTTCATTTTGTAAAAATGTAATTTTTCTAGTTTGACCCTACAAATTCTTGTATAGAAATTTATGTTAGCCATATGGTTTGGCATGTATAATGATCATATGTGGCTACATATTTGTACAAATTTTCAAGGCTATCAGAGCTTCCTAGACACCTTAATGCCACCTTGCAAGCTTCCAAATGTAGTCAAACTTGTACAAGGGAGATTCAGATGGGAGTTTTTCCTGCATATTCCTGAAGGAGATCTTTGGAAACATAGTCCTACAATGTTTCATCTTCATCAAAGCCTATTTGGAGGGTCAAAGAGTACAAAGTCCAGTTTTCAGGATCACCGCAGTTTTCTAGTTTAAGAAAGTTGAAGGCTTGAATGTCTGCCACATGTCAAAATATGATTGAACCATGTTGTACGGTCAAGATGAGCTCATATTCAAGGGTGGAGATGCACTAAAGCATAAAGGAAGGAGGATCCACGAATTTTTTCCATAAAAGAAGACCTTTTTTACAATCAAAGATCAATAATGCAGCATTTCTCCAAAAATAGTGGCTTATCTTATCCGAATTGATGTCAGCACTGATCCGACAGTCCAGATCATCCCCAGATCCAATGGTGGAGAATGAGGGCGCCTAAATTTCACTCCTTTACACTAGATTTGATAGAAAGAACAATTCCAAGCCATTGATTTGATTAATCAAATGGTTGTAATCGAAAGTAGTGATCCTAGAGTTGAGAGTTGATTTCTCTAGATCCAAGGGCCCAAATTCATTCAAAAAACTATATAAACCCCCCCTCCAAACTCCTAGAGCATCATTGTTAGGCATCCATAGGGCTCATGCTAGCTTACGGTTTCCTTGAGACGATCACCCTCGGTTGAGCGAGTGAGGATCCAAGGTGAGCTAGTATGAGTATAGAACCTAGTTTCAAATTTAAGTTAGAACTCCAATCTAGGATAGGCTCTTGAAACCAGCATCTCTATCTTGACTCACCCTCGGTGGAGCGTGTGAGTGAGTTAGAGCTGATTTTAATGAGTCTTAGACTTCTTTAGTTAGACGTTACGAGCCTAGACAGACATAGGGTCACTGGAGTGGAACTCACCTTCTTACGTGTGACATTCGGTTGAACTGTCATGGTTTGAGGGTCGGAACCACCTTTGATCAGTAGACTGCTTAGCATGACGTACCACGACGATATTTTACATGTAACTTAATTCAAATTCTTTTAATTCATGTCACTTGTCACTTGTCTCTTGTCTCCTCTCTCAGTCTCTTAAGTATTTTTACATGTCTTCTATTTCTTCTATGTGTGAGAAGGCTCCGCAGTATTGCGTTGAACCAGTGAGGATGTTTCTTTGAGCTTGTGAGTGAAATCCATCATCATAATTCACTTGCATGTATATAATCCATACAAATCCATACATATTTATTAGTTTCTGAAAGTGTATAAGAAGCTCCAATATTGGACCATTCTTCCTTTCGAAACTGATTTATGTGTAAGGATTCCATCTATTCTCGTCATGCATACATATCATCCAAAGAAGGCTATACATATGGATTAGAATTAGGAAGTGTTTAAGAAGCTCCTCCAATGGACCATTCTTCCTTCCAAATTTGATTCGTGTGTATGGTTCTCTTTCATTCTTATCATTCATGTCATCAATCTAACTTGCACACCTACATTCCCATTCCCATAATTATTTCAACATCTCTCTCTTCTCCATACTCAACATTAATTTCACCTTCACATCTTTAAACCTTCCAACATTCATTAGCTTCATACACCCTGTGTGTGCCACGACCGGACCCGATCCACCCGGATTGCGATCACCTCCACATTTGAACCCGACGTGAAACGCTTCGTGGCATTTGCTTCTAATCTTGTTGGGAGGTTGTGATCTATATCCTTTGTTTCATATTTTTCATCCTCATCATATCATCATCATCATTCTTGAGTGTTGCACTGGATTTCTCACAGTATCGTGCACATCTTCGTCGCGAAGTAAACACATTTGTGAGAGATCTAGAACATCGTGCATCACTTGCTTATTCACATAAGATGGAGGAAGGATTCAAATCCCTTATTGCTGAGAAACAAGGCCAAAGAATAGTCTCTTCTATGTTGAGAGAGAAGGGAAAATTCAATGGCATCAACATCACAAGCTACTTAGATTTGTTTGAAGAGCAAGCTATGATTTTTGGTCTTCCTGAAGATCTTTTGATATCATTCTTTGAACGAATTGTTGATAGCTCTATCATAAACCGTGTCACTCAATATGATAGTCTTCCTTGGAGTGATTTTAGAAAGGAGATGCTCAAAGAATTCTATCTTGAAGATTATAGCCAACATAATCGAGATGGATTCTTACGATGGGTCAATTCTCCAAAGCCTAGTAGCTCTATTACTCACTTACAAAATGAGTATATTAGACGCTATGAACAACTTCCTGACGAGGATAAGATAACTTTGGAACCTGATCTTGTGATCAATTTTCTTAAGCTTCTTCATCCTGAAACTCGTAGGGAAGTTGAACGGCGATTAGAAGAACCAGATAAGCGCTATGGTCTTACTGACAATTGGCAAAAAGTGCGTAAAGTAGTAGAGGCTGTAGCCCATAGACATCAAAGACAATCCATGCTTTATGAGCAAACTAGTCTTCCTCAAGCTAGCCTTCCACAAATTAAGGAGCAATTTAGAGAACAATCCCATGCTATGCTTTTTGACTCTACTCCTATTCCTCAAATGATGGAGCCTACTCAAGGTTTTAAAGTAGAGCCAAATAAAAGTGTAGTTGAACAATCTCAAGTGGATATTCTCACTAAGCAAATGGAAAGTCTTATTGCTACACAATCCAATTTGGCCAAGACTATAGATGCTTTACAATCTAGTTACACCAAAACTTTCCAAAATCAAATGAACCCAATGACTTTTCAAGAGCCTAATCAACATGTTATAGCTACCAATCAAAATCCACAAGTAGCTCCTACTCAAGCATATCAAGTTCCTCCAATGCATAATCCTTCAATGCAAAATCCTCATCTTCATGTGCAAAATCCTCAAATGTATCAAAACATGTATCCTCAAGCTTCACAAATAGCTTTTCAAAATCCTCAAAATCAAAATTTTCAAAATCATCAACCGTATAATATGGAAGCTCCTCTTGCACCTCAAGTACCACATGTTGCTCCCCAAGCTCCTCAAATACATCAATTGCCTTATCAAAATCCTAATTATCCTGTTCAAGCAATACCTTATCAACAAAATCCTCAATTTCAAAATTTCCCACCACAAGTTAATCAAAATCCTCAAAATCAAAATGGTTTTGTGCGTGGCCCTCGTAGGTGTCCTTGGTGTGACTCATTAGAGCACTTTTTGAGAGATTGTGAATTATTGAAGGCTGCTAAAGAGCAACGACTAGTAATAGACATAGACAGAAAATCTGTGACTATCGATCTAGGCTACCTTTGCAAGGAAATTATGGTAAGGGAGGAATGAAAAAACATTATGAAAATATAACCATAATGGACGTAGGAACTAGAGGAGTGAAACTAGAAGCTCTTGATGAACAACAAGTAGAATCAAGTAAACCCACAAAGGAAGGTGATTTTTCCATAGAGGCTTTAGTAAGAGCACGGGATGAGATTAGGAGAATAACGGCTTGGGAGTCACCGATAGAAGATCAATCTCTTATTTCTCACATATCCAATGTAGAAGAAAAACGAAAAAGAGATGAAGTTGAGCCTAGTGAAAGAAGAGTGACTCGAAAACAAACCTCAGAGGGAATAGAAACAATCATAGAGCAGGGAGAAACATCACAATCCAAAGATAAAAAACAAGAAGCACAACCCAATGAACAAAAACAAGAGGAGAAACAAAAAGGGAAGAAGACAAAGCAAAGAAAAACAGAACCAAAGCCTTTGGATAAACAAGAACAATCAAAACAAACTGAAGACCAAACACGAGAACATGAACAAAAACAAGACCCTGAGCAAAAACAAAAGAAACCAAAGAGAAAACCTAAAGCCATCTTGATTTCAGAAATTGAGACAAAAATAGATCCTATGGAGATTTTAGATGACATTTTGCTTAAGAGTCAAGTGACTATGTCTTTAGAACAAGTTTTCTCTATTGCAAAGCCTGTTTTTAAAGATAACTTTATCGGCCTAATTAAAAGGAAGAGGTTTCCACTTAATCTAGATACTGAGATGCAAGATTCTCTAGATCAAGATCAAGCTATGAATGAAGCCTTAAACTTTGATGAATCTGATGAAGAGGACTTTGATGATGATGAAGTAAATGTTAATAAAAATTTCTTAGGACCTATTCAACCTGACCATGAAAATCATGAAAACAATCCTGAAAGCCACTTTAAAAGAACATTTTGGTCTAGAGGTACATCAGAGATGCATGTTAAAATAGGAAATGATAAGAACACTATCACTGTAAATGCATTAGTAGATTCCGGCTCTGAAATCAATGTGATTTCAAGAGAAGTCTATGATAAGTTTCGATGGCCCATAGATAAAGATTGTGGATGGCGTATGAGAACTGCAGATAATGGTGTAGGTACCCTGTATGGAGCTTGTGCTAGTGTGCCCATATCCATAGGAGGAATCACAGAAGAGTTTCACTTTTTTATTCAAGATAATTGCTCCTATGAAGTTCTCTTAGGTCAACCCTTTATTTGTGAGAGTCGTATGGAAACTAAAGCCATGGATGATGGGTCTACCTATGCTAGATTTAAGTCTAAGGATGGAATGCAATCACTTCAAGTCATGATAGTAGGAGTGAATCATCCTAGGAATCGATTGTCAATTAGAAAGAAACCTATTGTTACTCAGGGTCATGAGCATGCTTGTAGTGATTGTGCACCTCGATTCATGTTTGGAGCTACATATGATCAAAATTTCGGATAGAATCCATTGTTGAGCGGGACAATGGTGGATATTGGTTTGACATCTCGCATCCAACCAACATGTACAATAGTTTGTCACTTTGTTTTCCACATTCTAGATTAGATTTTCTTCATAAGAGTCAATTGTCCAAGTCTTTTATCCAAAAAACCCAAAAAAATTATAAAAACAACAAAATCATGGAACATGATGAGAACATTGAGCATGTGATTGAGACATCTCATTGTTTCTCTACTCTTGAGGAGTTAGAGTTATGTCTTCAACAAAATTCTAATTCCCATATTATTCTTATTTCTTCCCTTGATGAGTATGCTCTAATCCAAGAGTATGCTCTCAATATTGACAAGTGCTCGAAATTTAACCAAACACATGATGCCTTAGTTGAAACAAAGTACAAAACTGCAGACAAAAAAATCAAACCCATAGCTCAAGCATTACCTCAAGGAAGTAATGAAAAAATTATTGATGTGAAAAATGATCCAATTCTTCGGGATAAGAAAAACATAGGACATACATTCACGGATGAGACAATCAAACAAGTGAAAATTGGTAGAGATGATGACTTTCTTTTGCCAGCAGAGAGAGATAAATTTGAGAGAGTTATACGTAGCCATGGAAAAGCCTTTACTATGTATCCTCATGAGATTGGTTGTGTAGATCCTAAGCTAGTTGCACCCATGATAATCTTTACTATTCCACATATTCCATGGAATCTACGTCCTATACCTGTTCCAAAGGCTCACTTACCTGAGCTAATGAAACTACTTAAGGAGAAGATAAACATGAGAATTTTAGAGCCATCTTTTGCACCTTACTCAAACAGATGGTTCACTGTGCCTAAAAAGAATGGGAAACTACGTTTTATTCAAGATCTCCAACCCGTCAATAAAGTCACCATAAGGAATGTAGGAACAGGACCCATTGTAGATGAGTTTGCTGAATCATTTTCAGGACATTCTATCTATTCAATGGGTGATTTATATTCTGGATATGACCAATTC
Source organism: Ceratopteris richardii (assembly GCA_020310875.1). Lineage (NCBI taxonomy): Eukaryota > Viridiplantae > Streptophyta > Polypodiopsida > Polypodiales > Pteridaceae > Ceratopteris > Ceratopteris richardii. The sequence goes on along the minus strand of CM035417.1, from coordinate 20,602,150 downwards.
CAGTTAGCAATTGACAGTCGTGACATAACCACAATGAAAACTCCTTTAGGCTTAGTGCGAATGTGTACTTTACCTCAAGGAGCGACTAATTCTGTGGCTCATATGATGAGTGCTATGAATATGGTCTTACATGACTTTATCCCTCATATAACTATGCCATTCATTGATGATATTCCAATTAAAGGGAGTGAGGAACGTGTAAAGGACATTACTTTAGATTCATCGGGATGTCGTAAATTTGTTCTTGACCATATCTCTGATTGTGAAAGAATATTTCAACGATTTGAAGAGGTAGGTCTCACATTTTCCATAGAGAAATCTGTTTTTGGTGTCAACGAGGTACTTATTGTTGGACATTTATGTGGCCATTATGGTCGAAAGCCATACCCACAAAAAGTTGATGCCATTAGCAAGATTTCTGAAACATGTAACAACGTGAGTGAGGTACGTAGATTTCTTGGTGCTTGCACCTTTTATGTTATTTGGATCCCTCACTTTGCTCATGTTGCTGATTGTCTTTATGACTTGTTGAGGAAGAAACGAAAATTTATTTGGACTGACAAACACACTCAAGCTATGCGTAAATTGAAGAAATTATTGCTTGAAGCTCCCATCCTTAAGCGTGTAGACTATTCTGCTAACAAACCTATTATATTGACAGTTGATACTAGTCCTATTGGTATAGGTTGGGTCATAAGTCAAGAAGATAGTGAAGGGAATAGATATGCAATTAGGTTTGGTGCCAAAATTCTACATGAAACACAACGAAAATATCCACAGATCAAACGAGAACTATGGGGTATGGTAACAGCTTTGAAAACAGACAAAGAATATTTCATTGGTGCGAATGTCAAAGTTGAGACTGATTGTTTGCCTCTCATTGGAATGATAGCCAATTGTTCATCTCCTGATATAGCCATGCTTAGATGGATCTCATATATTAAGTTCATAAATCCTGAGTTAGTTCATATTTCAGGTAAGTCAAACTCAGTTGCTGATATGTTATCGAGAGCTAGATTTGATGATGATCTTGAAAGTGATCTAATAAAGAATGTGAATTTAATTGAATATGTTCCACATATATATGAGTATGAGCAATTTCATGAGTCTGAGTACGAAAATGAATGGAGAGACATAGGAAAGTATCTGAGTACACTACAACCATTACCTAACTGGACTACGAATAGATTCCGTAACATTAGGAAACGAGCTTATAACTTTTTCCTATGTAATGGTTATCTTTGGAGACATGCTAAGGGTAAGGTTAAGAATCCACAACGAGTCCTAGGAAAACGAGGTCTTCAATTGCAAGTAATGAAGGAAATGCATGAGACATTATGGGCCGGTCATAAAGGATTTTTTGGAACATATGAAAAAATTAGAAGTACCTATTATTGGCCTAGGATGTATGTTGACATTAGTAGCTATGTTTCTACATGTTCTACTTGTCAACTTCATTCATCAGTCAAACATAGAGATCCATTGCATCCTACGTATCCACCTTGTATTCACTACAAGTGGGTAGTAGATCTTGTAACTATGCCTAAAGGTATCGACAAAATGCGTTACATTGTACTTGCAAGAGAAGATTTAACTAATCATGTAGAGGGACGTGCATTACGATCTAAGACCACTTACAATGTTTGCAAATTCTTGCTTGAAGATGTCATAAGTCGCTTTGGGTACATAGAGAAAGTAGTTGCCGATCGTGGAGAGTTAAATGCAAGAGAAGCTAAAGAGTTCTTTGAGCGTCACGGTATTCGTTTGTCTCTCACTACTGCATATAATCCAGAGGCCAATGGTAAAATAGAGAGAGGGCATCCACCTATTGTGAAAGCCATATCTAAAGCATGTAACGGTGACATCAAACAATGGCCTAAATTCTTACCTTTTGCACTTTGGGCAGATAGAATGACATGCACACGTACTACTGGATATATGCCTGCTGAACTCATGTGCTGTCAAAAACCATTGTTTCCAATTCAGTCTCATATTTCTGCATGGTCAAATTTGCCTTGGTCTGAAAACATGTCTACTGATGATTTTTTGAGTTTGCGTATTAAACAGTTAGAACAAGGTAAATTAAGACTTGATGATGCTGTTGAAAAATTAAGAGAATCTAGAATGAAGAACAAGCATTATTTTGATAAAACTCATCGATTGCGTCCTAAGCCAATTGAAGTAGGAGATTGGGTGCTCATTTATGATAGTACATTTGACTCTCAATATGATGCACGCAAAAAGCTCACTCAACGGTGGTTTGGGCCATACATAGTATCAAAAGTCAACAACAATGGTACGTATGCTCTTTGTGAATTAAATGGTGTTGCACTAAAAACTTTGATTGCAGGTAAAAGGATAAAGTTATTCAAGAAGTGTGATAATGACGAGTACATTTTGGATGAGGACATTGAAGAAGATGACAACAATGAGGCCGATTCATAAACAGGAGTATCCATGTTATAAAAAAAAAAAGAAAAAAAAAATCATTAATTTTCAAGTTCATGTTGCTTTGTTTTTTTTCAAGTTCATTCTATTTTTTTTTTCCATGCTTGTTTCATGCATGTTTTTTTTCAGTCTTTGCATTGCATTGCATATCCACATCACTTGAGTCAAAAAAGGCAAATGATGATTTCTCTACTTGTGTAAAATTTTATCTTAAGTAGTAACTTATCTACCAAGAAATTGTTTATAATCTAGGATTATGGAAAGATAGGGCATGTAGATTTGGAGGTTTATTTTGGTGACAAGACTTTCATATATAAACATGCATATGTATCGTGTATCGAAAGCATAATTGTTGAAATCCTAGCTCCTGCTACTGCATGTTTCTACATCCTTAGTCCATCTCACAGCACTTGTATCGGAGTTTAAACGACTGTTCTCCGTCATCAAAAATGGTTGTACCTTGTATCGGGATTTAATTTTTCCCCGTCATCAAAAAAAAAAAAAAAAGTTGCTACATGTTACCAAGAAGTTTACACTTTCTTCCACCCTAAAAAAGTGATCGTAACCATAAAGTTGCCGAATCATCATCATCATCAAAAAAAAAAAAAAACAAAGAGCAAGCCTAAGGAGGATAAAGAGGCATAGTAGAATAAATCACGGGCTATATAGGCAGATTTATGCATTAGTGGAGTTTAGTTAGATTTCCTTGCATGTTATTAGAGAAAGAGCATATTCATATTTATGTAGGAAAGGAGTTGATCTAAAATAAGCTAAAGATGAAAGATGTCTCTTGAAAATCCTAAATCTTTGTTTATAATCATATTTAAGGTAGATTGCTTTATGAAAAAGGTACAAAATTTTCTTCAAGATGAGAGGAACTGATGCTTAAAACGACTCAATACATCCACTTCCACTTCATATTGATGCTTGTTTTTCTTTTCTTTCTTGTTGCCAATGTTGCTTGTTCATTTGCATATATGTTGCCTATTTGTTCATGCATATTCATGTTGCCTGTTTCAATTCTTTCTTTCATGCAAATTTTGCTTCATGTCACGTTATCTACTTATTCATGCATATAATCAATTTTCCTTCCATGTTTCTTATGTTGCCTATAAAAGAATTTGATGCCTGGAACATTATGTTTTTCACAGATGCTAGAATGGCGCTTCCGGAGGAATCGCAGGTTTAGTGGGGGCGAATGTCGTCGAGATTTGCTCTCCTCTCTCACTTGTGAAGGCCTACAAAAAACATATTTGGTGAAGGCAGCCGGAATTCCCTGAGAAGTCCAGGATGCATCAAGGATGTCAAAGGAAGGTCACATACAAAGTTTCAAAGAAATCAAGAAAGTCCATGGTAGCGGTCAAAGCTGGTCAAAGTTGGGAAATTAGGGCAAAAATTTCATTGTCACCAAATTAGATGAAAATCCATATACTTGTAAAGATTGTCAAAGGCAGTCTATAGCCCAAATTTCAGCAGAAAATGGATTTTGTAGCACATTGATATGCTATGTTCATTTTGTAAAAATGTAATTTTTCTAGTTTGACCCTACAAATTCTTGTATAGAAATTTATGTTAGCCATATGGTTTGGCATGTATAATGATCATATGTGGCTACATATTTGTACAAATTTTCAAGGCTATCAGAGCTTCCTAGGCACCTTAATGCCACCTTGCAAGCTTCCAAATGTAGTCAAACTTGTACAAGGGAGATTCAGATGGGAGTTTTTCCTGCATATTCCTGAAGGAGATCTTTGGAAACATAGTCCTACAATGTTTCATCTTCATCAAAGCCTATTTGGAGGGTCAAAGAGTACAAAGTCCAGTTTTCAGGATCACCGCAGTTTTCTAGTTTAAGAAAATTGAAGGCTTGAATGTCTGCCACATGTCAAAATATGATTGAACCATGTTGTACGGTCAAGATGAGCTCATATTCAAGGGTGGAGATGCACTAAAGCATAAAGGAAGGAGGATCCACGAATTTTTTCCATAAAAGAAGACCTTTTTTACAATCAAAGATCAATAATGCAGCATTTCTCCAAAAATAGTGGCTTATCTTATCCGAATTGATGTCAGCACTGATCCGACAGTCCAGATCATCCCCAGATCCAATGGTGGAGAATGAGGGCGCCTAAATTTCACTCCTTTACACTAGATTTGATAGAAAGAACAATTCCAAGCCATTGATTTGATTAATCAAATGGTTGTAATCGAAAGTAGTGATCCTAGAGTTGAGAGTTGATTTCTCTAGATCCAAGGGCCCAAATTCATTCAAAAAACTATATAAACCCCCCCTCCAAACTCCTAGAGCATCATTGTTAGGCATCCATAGGGCTCATGCTAGCTTACGGTTTCCTTGAGACGATCACCCTCGGTTGAGCGAGTGAGGATCCAAGGTGAGCTAGTATGAGTATAGAACCTAGTTTCAAATTTAAGTTAGAACTCCAATCTAGGATAGGCTCTTGAAACCAGCATCTCTATCTTGACTCACCCTCGGTGGAGCGTGTGAGTGAGTTAGAGCTGATTTTAATGAGTCTTAGACTTCTTTAGTTAGACGTTACGAGCCTAGACAGACATAGGGTCACTGGAGTGGAACTCACCTTCTTACGTGTGACATTCGGTTGAACTGTCATGGTTTGAGGGTCGGAACCACCTTTGATCAGTAGACTGCTTAGCATGACGTACCACGACGATATTTTACATGTAACTTAATTCAAATTCTTTTAATTCATGTCACTTGTCACTTGTCTCTTGTCTCCTCTCTCAGTCTCTTAAGTATTTTTACATGTCTTCTATTTCTTCTATGTGTGAGAAGGCTCCGCAGTATTGCGTTGAACCAGTGAGGATGTTTCTTTGAGCTTGTGAGTGAAATCCATCATCATAATTCACTTGCATGTATATAATCCATACAAATCCATACATATTTATTAGTTTTTGAAAGTGTATAAGAAGCTCCAATATTGGACCATTCTTCCTTTCGAAACTGATTTATGTGTAAGGATTCCATCTATTCTCGTCATGCATACATATCATCCAAAGAAGGCTATACATATGGATTAGAATTAGGAAGTGTTTAAGAAGCTCCTCCAATGGACCATTCTTCCTTCCAAATTTGATTCGTGTGTATGGTTCTCTTTCATTCTTATCATTCATGTCATCAATCTAACTTGCACACCTACATTCCCATTCCCATAATTATTTCAACATCTCTCTCTTCTCCATACTCAACATTAATTTCACCTTCACATCTTTAAACCTTCCAACATTCATTAGCTTCATACACCCTGTGTGTGCCAAGACCGGACCTGATCCACCCGGATTGCGATCACCTCCACACCGACTCATTTTCAGCCATACATACATCCTCAAGTTGCTTCCTCAAGTATGCAACACGTGCTTCATTACTCACGGCATACAAAGAAGCAAGAGTGTCCCATGCCTGTCTCGATGTAGAACATGACCGAATGTGTGGAACTATATGACGCTTCACTGAAAGCGCAATCAAAGCATGAGCTTGAGCATCTTTTCCATCCCATCTAAGTTGCTCCTTTGTAGGTGGAGAAGGAGAAACCACTGTACTCGAGGAAGAAGCTTCATCTATGATAGTAGACTGTGAAGTAGAAGCACCTGCCGATCTTTCATCTACATCTACCACTATGTTCCAAAGTTGTTTTGCAACAAGAACATGCTTCATCATGTAAGACCACATCGGATAGTTGGTCCCATCAAGCTTATCTTCAGCTTAAAGCATGCCAAACAAGTCATTGCTGCCCGCCATTTCACTAAGGAACAAGAATGTGACAAAATATTCACTTCGACGAAAGCTAAAATGAGTGCTGAAATTTCAGCTCACAAACCATCACTCTGATGGCTATTCTGACTACACGAATGGCTTCGAAATGGGGGTAAAATCCCAGCGCACCTGATGGAAATGTTTCCGGGCTGCTGAAATTCACACTTCTATGCTTCGAAGTCGATTTACACTGTTAAAGTGCGCATGCGCCGCAATGCAAAAAAACCGAAACTTGAGAAGAAGCTGAACCTTCTCTGATACCACTGTTGGGTATGTGTAGAAGTGCGAGAGACACACGAGAAGCACACACAAAGAGCACAAACGCAGCAAGACACACGGAGAAGACGATGGCTGGAATAGCTCTCTCTATTGATCAATAAACTGAACTGAAGTAAGAGCTGAATAATAATCCCTAAGTACAAAGTAGCACCACATATGAGAGTATCAAGTATGTGGTAACATTGGGAAAAAACCTCTAGCCAGCACTAGAGTAAAAAGTGCCCATGTATAGGGAAAAGGTTCACATCAAAGCTACTCGAGGAACACATAAGTGTAACAGTCCATGCAGATATTATTAGAAGATCATGCTAGACTCTTAGAGGATTATGACAAATATGAATGAAGCATATCAAAAACTCCAGGACGACCATAAAATTCTACTGCTGCGCACATCTGCATGACAACCACCAACAGCTCTTGAAGTCATCTCTCTAGAGATTCTAGAGGAACTCAATACTTTACGAGCTCAAGTACTTACTCTTCAAGCACAGATTGTTGTTTTCTTTAAGCCCCCAAGGCTTGATTCCCCACTTGAACTCCCCAATGATGAAGAAAATGTGTCTATCCCGGTGGAGGAAACTTATGAAGAGGCCTACAAACCACAACCCATCCGAGGCGGACATGTCATGGCAAAAGGCCAAGACACCTTTGAACTCCCTACACCCACATGGATGAAGTCAGTAGGAGAACTTGGAAAGACCCACTCAGCACTGGTGGAGGCACAATTACATGCCATAGGTATGATAGAGGAATGCATATTACAATCACCTTACTTTGCCCACTTGGCCCCTTGATGGTATATCTCAGGCCATGAGATTCAATATAAATTGTATTTCATGCTAATGGCAGAATATCAATTGGCAATTGAAAAGGAAACAGGCAAGAAGCCATCACATGCCACTCATTTTGAGCTTGACGACTTGCCACCGACGACACAGAGTGGTGAAATATTTCAAGTAACTTGGCACCAGGATTTGTTACAACAATATCAAGAAATGATGAGCACATGGGTCAAGGCACCCTTGCATTTGAAATATAACCCATGTTGGGGACCTGTGCTTAGACGCCGCTCCTAGAAAGCATTCACAATCAAAGTTCAGAATAATAAGGAGTGCCAACACTGGGTTAATTATCCTTATTTCACTCCACCCCGCGGACCACCCATAGTCAGATACATGATGGCCCCGATTTGCCATTGGCTCCCCCGCTTACAACGCATGGATGATGTTGCTGCACACATGACTGTCAAAATATTTGATATGATGCAGACTGTATTTAAAATCTTCCATCCAATCAAGGCATCGCATGTTAACACCCCGAGATTTGAGCATGGTAATTAGGATTTAGCATATGATATGAGCAGGACACCATCGTTCCAGGTGTGCTATGTTTGGCACTGTCGAATCAAGTACTTACCAGCTTGTGATCGGAGGACATTTGAAGAGATGTTTACTACCGGCTTTTGGGAGTACCATTCTGAGGTTTTCATAAGCAGGCCAACACATCCCCTTCAATTATTTTCCTATGAACAACTCGTGTACTCCACACACTACCGACTTCTGCCTCCCAATAATCCTAAACTCATAGGCTCAGAAAAAGTTGAAGCTGGTCATGCACAAGGTATTCGCATCTTGGAGCACACCCTCGCTCATGACCTCCTATTGAACTATATCATGTAGGCCTTGCAACAAGGATCTGTCGGGGATGACAGACGCGAGAAGGAGGGGGTGTGGGTAGTAGCCAAAGGCACAGATGACGAGGAAGCTTGTGAAGGTGGATTATGAAGAAGTAGTGGGGAGCCAGACAATTTATTTTTTCCAAAGAAACATGTTTTATAATACTTTTTCAAAACTCCCAACAACGATTTTCATCACCCTTGTACTATATGTATCATAGAACAACCACTTTTGTAATAAGTAGCTCAATTTTGTGCAAGCTGAGGAGTTCTCAAGCTTGAGGAACTTAGGTTGGCTATTTTAAGACCTCGTTTAGACCTCCAAATAGTACCTAGAACCTATATTTCAACTATGTCGAACACTAGATGTGCAACAGGTCAAAACTAGTCAAAAAACTATAAAGAGAGTTAGAGAACTCATTTTAGATTTTAGATAGCATGGGCTAGTGTAGTTTGTATGAGTTAGTGAGAGCTTGAGCTTGTAAGAGTGTTCTTGACGTGAAGAGATGGATAGGTATGTGCTTGAAGATGAAGAGGTGTTGCAAAATTCTTGATCTACACCAGCCAAATGAACTCTAGGAGTATATGGTGGGCCCTTTTAGCTTGCCAATGGATGGATTAAACACCCTATGTACCTTGGAAGATCACTCTCAAAAAGATAGATCAAAACAGATAAGTTGGAGTTAGCTCAGAGGTGAAAAACTTGCTATTTTGGTTCATACACCTGTCCACTATTTTGCATAATTCTCTGAGCACAGCAGCAATTAGCTTAATTCCTCTTGGGGAAGTCTAGTTAACTTAAAGAGCTAACTTTAAAGAGTAATCGGATAAAAAATAATAAAGCACACACTGAGAATGAGTTTTAACAAGTGATGAGATCATCCCGATTTTCACGGGCTGCTATAGTTTGAGACCAGTGAGCAGAAAAATGAACATACCTCAAAATTTAGGAATCCAATGATTATGAAATTTTGTATGGTTATATTAGACCGAAAGCAAAATCCAAAAAGCTTTAAATCATTGAATTTGGGTAAGTAACCATTGAGAAATAGCTCTGACAAGGTGAGTGAAAAAGTTGGGTACCTGATAGAGAAGTGAAAATGAACAGACACTGTTGCCTTCAACTGAACATAACTGAAGATTGCAACATGAAAATGACATGAAAATTTGTCAGCATATAGTAGACTTGTAGAGCTAACTTTACCAAGTTAAATCACTGAAAATGATGCCCCAAGCTCAGAGAAACCATCTCTGCAATCTGACTAAGAAAACTGATAGTAATGGTAGTGAGTAGTACACTTCACAAGAACATGGACATATGAACTCAAATAATCATGATAATGAAAGTATATTTCTTGTAAAATACAATGCATTATTGATACATATGTGTGCCTTGTAATCACACCTTGATATGGCATAAAGCTCAGCTCTTGGAGGTCTTCACATAGGTCTCACTAACCACGACTAAAACTGCCATCTATTTATAGTTGAGTTTGGGAGGCTAACTTCCCTCAATCACTCTCCAATCAATTAGTGATTGATTTGATTCTCTACCTACCACAAATCACAAATTCGTGGCTCCTCTTTCCCTTTTTGATCAAGTGGACTCAACCACTTAAGATTCTTTCACTTTTACATTAAGTAAACTCTTCAGATTCTTTCACTTTTACATTAAGTAAACTCTTCGAAAGTTACAAGAGGTAGTTCACAAGTGAACTTTACATAGTCTTCATTTTAAGGCTTCTTCTATGATTTTGTGGGACTCAAGTCAATACTTCGTCTTGTCATAGACGTGCTCCAACAGCTCCCCCTCAAGCCAAGTATGCTTGAGGTCTTCAATCCTCCAAGATTACCTGCAAACCAATCATAGCCTTGAATTTGCAAAGCTTTGTACCATCCAATGCTTTGGTTAGAATATGTGCACATTGATGATGAGTGGACACATATGATATTTGAATCTCTTTGCTTAGAACCTTCTCTCGTACATAGTCATAATGAACTTCAATATGTTTAGTCCTTGCATGAAAAATAGGATTAGAAGCCAAATGAATAGAACTCACATTGTCACGAAAAATAGTTGGAGTTCCAAACTCCAATCCAAGATCTTTGAACAATGTCTTCATGCACATAGCTTCTTGTGTAGCTATGGCAAGACCTCTATATTCAGCTTCAGTAGAAGAGAGAGCAACTGTGGGTTGCTTCTTGGATGACCATGAAATAAGCTTTGAACCTGCAAAGGTAAGATAACCTAAAGTGCTCCTTCTATCTTCCTTGGAGCCAGCCCAATCTACATCAGAAACGAGCTTCAAACCTAAATCAGATACATAAGGATAATAAAGTCCTTCATTTATGGTTCCTTTGAGATACTTGAGAATCCTTTTGACAGCATCCATATGTGGTTTCCTTGGTGTGTGCATAAATTGACTTAGCACACTCACACTGTAACATATATCTACTCTTGTCAATGTGGCATAGTTGAGACTACCCACTAGACTTTGATATGATGTGATGTCCTCTATGAGTTCACCTTCATGTGAGCTCAATTTGTGATTGACCTCCATTGGAGTACCTGCAATCTTACAATCTTGCATCTTGAATTTTTCCAACATGTCCTTAATGTACTTTCTTTGAGTGAGAAACAAACCATGATCTTTGTAGACAACTTCCAAACCTAGGAAGTAGGTAAGTGAACCCAAATCACTTATCTTGAACTCTTCTCTCATCTGATCTTTGATCTTCTTCATACCATCTGCATCATTTCGTGTCAATATAATATCATCTACATATACACATAGGTAGATGATCTGTGAATTACTCTTTTTAATAAAGAGTGAAGGATCTGCCTTGCTTGGTTGAAAGCCTTTGTCCTGCAAGAATGAAAAAAGCCTGAAACTCCAAGCTCTTGGAGCTTGCTTGAGACCATACAATGCTTTGTTAAGTTTACACACATAATCAGGATAAACTTGATTCTCAAAACCAGGTGGTTGTGCCATATATACCTCTTCCGTTATCCAACCATTCAAGAATGCATTCTTTACATCTAGTTGAAGTATCTTCCAATTCTTGGAAGATGCAATACTAAGCAAAACCCTAATAGTAGGCATCTTTGCCACAGGAGAGAAAGTCTCCTCATAATCAATTCTCTGAGTTTGTGCAAAGCCTTTTGCTACAAGCCTTGCCTTATACCTGTTAATGGAACCATCAAAATTCTTCGTGAGTTTATAGATCCATCTTGAGCCTATTACCTTCATGGATGAAGTCTTGGGCACCAAATCCCAAGTGTTGTTTTCCTCAAGTGCTTCAATCTCTTCCTTCATTGCATGCTTCCATTCTATTTTTGCTTTGGCCTCTTCAAATGATGATGGCTCCTCTTGGTTTATGTCCTGTGCTATGTAGATAGAATGTTTAGTTACTAATGAGGTGTCAAACCCATACCTTTCTGGTTTTTTCTTTTCCCTCATAGATCTTCTTAGGCCATGATGTGATGATTCTGCCTCATGTCCAAGTTCCTTGAATTTTGCTTTACCTTTAGACTTCCATGCTTTGATCTTTTTCATCTGAGATTCTTCATCATCCTCTGAGGTGTCTTGTTCTTCAATCTTTGGTTGTTCTCTACCAAGCTTTGGAAAATCTTCTTCAAGATCATATGGTTAATTGACCTTCCTGCATGAATCTTCATACCATGAATTGTTCTCATAAAAAAACTACATCTCTGCTTACCAAGAATCCTTTGTTGGTAGGGTTGTATAACCTGTGGCCCTTTTGATTGTTGTCATATCCAATAAATACACACCTTTCTGCCTTTGGATCCATCTTTCCTCTAACCTGTGAAGGAACATGAGAAAAAGCAATACATCCAAAAATTTTACAATGATCTAAGCTTGGTCTTCTTCCATTCCAAGCCTCATATGGAGTCATCCCATCAAGGGATTTTGAAGGCAACCTGTTAATCAAGTAAGTGGCTGTAGATACAGCCTCAGCCCATAAGTAATTAGGTAAATGCTTTTCATTTAACATAGACCTTGCAGCTTCAACAATTGTCCTATTCCTCCTTTCTGCCACTCCATTTTGCTCAATAGTGTACCTTGTAGTTACCTCTCTTTTGATTCCTCTTTCTTGAAGAAAAGAATCAAACTCATGGGAGAAGTATTCTCCCCCTCCATCTGACCTTAGCCTTTTTAGTGATTTACTTGTTTGATTCTCCACAAGAGCCAAATATCTTTTGAAACATGAAAAAACTTCATCTTTGTGTTTCATAAAGAATAGGATAGTCCATCTGCTGCAATCATCAATAAAGGAAACATAATACCTTGATCCAGATATTGAAGCTTCCTTGCTAGGTCCCCATACATCTGTATGAACCAACTCCAAGAGATCTCCATGCATATAACCTTTCTTCATGAATGGTAACCTGTGAGACTTTCCAAATTGACATGCACTACACTTATAAATCATATGTTGTTTTGACAAATTAGGGAGTCCAAGTACACTTTGGTCCTTGCAAATTTGCTTTAATGAGCTTTTACCGATATGTGCTAACCTTTTGTGCCATACTTCCAATTCTATGAGTGTCTGACTACCATATTTAAAGAGAGCAATGTTTCTAGTGTCTTGTAATTCAAATGTGAACAATCTACCTATCTTTTCACCTTTTGCAATTCTTCTGAATCCTTGACTTGGATCTTCAACAAATGCTCCTGCTTTTGTGAACCTGACTTGCAACCCTTTCTCTACTATCTGCCCAACACTCATCAAATTCTTTGTAATGGTAGGGACATAGAGTACCTTACTGAGTAGGTTGATGTTTCCATTAGGTGCTTTGACATTGCCTATTTTCTCCACAGGATGTCTTGTGTCATCTCCTGTTTGTACCTCATGCTTATTCCTTGGATCTTCTAAATCTGATAGGAGTGCCACATTTCCTGCCACATGATTTGAACAACCTGAATCTATGTAGAAAACATGCTCATCAGATTTACCTTGTGGCATAGCAATGTTCATGATCAATAATGAATCCTCTTTGTTTGAGTCTTCTGTGTAGTTATTGTAGTCTCTCCTTCCTTTGTAGCCTCATTGATAGTTTGAATGATTGTAGTTTTTGTAGCTGCCATGATAATTGTTGAACCTTCCTCTTGAGTAGCCATAACTTCCTCTATTGTATCCTCTACCTCTTTGATTCCTAGAATTCCTAAAGCAATTTTCAGTTGTATGATTAGTTAATCCACAAATAGAACATGAGTTGGAGTCTTGGGATCTCCCCCTGCCTTGTCTACCTCCTCTTCCTCTACCTCTGTCATGTCTTCCTCTACCTGCATAATGAGCTTGATATGTACATGCCTCATCATCCACTTTCTTTGCCTTTCCTTTGTTATCTTTGTACCTGCTTTTATCAGTGTATAAAGCTAAAGATTGATTACCTTTAGAGCTTTCTCCATTTTTTATAAGCTTTGCCTCTTGAGTAAGTAGTTGTCCAATGAGTGTATTGAAATCAGGTACATGCATGTCCATGTACAAATCCATAGCTGTGGTGAATGCTTCCCACTTGTCATCTTCCTTCAAGCCATTGATGACCTGCCTTACAATTTGCTCTTCATCTATTACCTCTCCAATGCTTCCCAACTGATCTACTATGTCCTTGAGCTTTGTGACAAAATCAGTCACATTTTGTTTGGGAACCTTCTTGAGAGTTGTGAAATCCAGTCATAGTTGATGCTTCCTAGCTTTGCTACTTGAAGAAAAGAAAGCTTCACGTGCATCCCACACTTCCTGAGATGTCTTACAACTTCTAATGTGAGGCAACAAAAAATCAGAGATAGAGTTGAGGAGATAAGACCTTGCAAGTGCATCCTTGGAGCACCATGTGCTCAATCTTTCTTGCTCTTCTTGTGTTGGTTGACTTTTGTTCCTAAAACTTGGCATAACTTCATCTCCAGCCACATAACCATATAAACTTCTACCTTGGAGATAAGCTTCCATCCTTAATGACCAAGCTGAGTAATTATCTCTATCCAATTTGTCAATTGATGAAGGAAATCCATCTGCCATGTTGTCCAACCTTGCTCTGATACCACTGTGAAGAGATGGATAGGTATGTGCTTGAAGATGAAGAGGTGTTGCAAAATCCTTGATCTACACCAGCCAAATGAACTCCAGGAGTATATGGTGGACCCTTTTAGCTTGCCAATGGATGTATTAGACACCCTATGTACCTTGGAAGATCTCAAAAAGTAGATCAAAACAGATAAGTTGGAGTTAGCTCAGAGGTGAAAAACTTGCTATTTTGGTTCATACACCTGTCCACTATTTTGCATAATTCTCTGAGCACAGCAGCAATTAGCTTAATTCCTCTTAGTGAACTCTAGTTAACTTAAAGAGATAACTTTCAAGAGTAATCGCATAAAAAATAATAAACCACACACTGAGAATGAGTTTTAACAAGTGATGACATCCTCTCGATTTCCACGGGCTGCTACAGTTTGAGACCAGTGAGCAGAAAAATAAACATACCTCAAAATGTAGGAATTCAATGATTATGAGAATTTGTATGGTTATACTAGACGGTAACAGGAAGCCAAAAAGCTTTAAATCATTGAATTTGGATACGTAACCACTGAGAAATGGCTCTGACAAGGTGAGTGAAAAAGTCGGGTACCTGACAGAGAAGTGAAAATGATCAGACACTGTTGACTTCAACTGCACATAACTGAAGATTGCAACATCCAAATGACATGAAAATTTGTTATCATATAGTAGACTTATAGAGATAACTTTAACAAGTTAAAGCACTGAAAATGATGCACCAAGCTTAGAGAAACCATCTCTGCAATCTAACTGAGAAAACTGAGAGTAATGGCAGTGAGTAGTACACTTCACAAGAACATGGACATATGAACTCAAATAATCATGAAAATGAAAGTATATTGCTTGTAAAATACAATGAGTTACTGATACATATGTGTCCCTTGTAATCACACCTTGATATGGCATAAAGCTCAGCTCTTGGAGGTCTTCACATAGGTCTCACTAACCACGACTAAAACTGCCATCTATTTATAGTTGAGTTTGGGAGGCTAACTTCCCTCAATCACTCTCCAATCAATTAGTGATTGATTTGATTCTCTACCTACCACAAATCATGAATTCGTGGCTCCTCTTTCCCTTTTTGATCAAGTGGACTCAACCACTTAAGATTCTTTCACTTTTACATTAAGTAAACTCTTCAAAAGTTACAAGAGGTAGTTCACAAGTGAACTTTACATAGTCTTCATTTTAAGGCTTCTTCTATGACTTTGTGGGACTCAAGCCAATACTTAGGCTTGTCATAGACTTGCTCCAACACTTGAGTAATAGAGTCTACTTTCAACCTTCCATTGTGTCTTGCTTGTCTCTTCCTTGTGTGTGTATGTGTGTGTGCATCTCTATGCTTCTCACCTTCTCACTACATCTCGCATTCATGATCTTCATATCACTCCTATCTCTTCCACGGATTGACATTAAGGAGGTGGAGATTCTTAACGTGGTGCTTACCATTGCACTAGAGCAACATCCCCACTTCCCACAATTGTAGAATTCCTTTCTGTAGTCCCTTCCTTGATATTGACCTCCTCTTCCTCTATCTCTTCCTCTCCCCCTTGCTCCATAGCTTTGACTCGCTTTGTCTTGATCATTTCTTGACCTTCCTCTACCTCTGCCTTTTCCATTGTGTCCACCTCTCTTTCCTTTGCCTTTACCTGCATAAAAGTCTTGGGCTTCATTGCCCTTTGAATGATCTCTATTGAGGTTCATTTCTCAATCACCATGAGTGTCACTAATTGCTCAAAATGTGGTAATGAGTCCCTCACATATACTAAAGTAGTGAATGGCCTCCATTTGTCATCATCCCTTAGCCTATTCAATGTATGAGCTACCAAATCATCATCATCTATGGAGCTTCCTATTGATCCTAAGGCATCCACAATCTCTTTTACCTTGAGAATATAATCATTGATGTTGTTATTTGAAGTCTTTCTTAAGTTTTCCAACTCATTCTTGAGCTGAATATTTCCTGCCTTTGTGGAGGTGGAGTATAATCTCTCCAAGACCTCCCACACTTTCTCGACAGGTAAAATGACAAGTAAACAAAGTTCGAAAAGAATGCAGACCCATGATGGTAGAGTGGCAGAACAGGAAGGTGGGATCTCTAGAAACTTACCGAAAACAATCTCAATCGAGTGTGAAGTTTTGGGACTTTAAAAATTAAGTTTAGGTTTCCAGGGCCCCAACATCGGAACATCAGACTGGACTTTGAAAGAAGCACATAACAAGGGCATTTCAGAACAGGTATTGTCAAAGGAAGGTAATTCCTAGCATTGGTTAAGAAAATTGAAAATTCAATTACCACTAGGTGTGGTTCTGAAATTAGTTCCCACATTTACAGAGAAGTTAATGGATCATTTACAAAAGGGACATTCTCCAAAATAGTTCCAGGAAGTGACTATTGGTATGGTCAAAGAGGTACCAAACAAAGTGGTGAACTATGCAGTCCGACTATTACAATATGGTATAGAGACAAAGCTATTCTGAAAGTGCTCTTTGATGGAGGATCCAATATTAATATTGCATCTACAACCACTTGCCAACAAATGGGTTGGACCAGCATTGAACCAGCACCATTTTCTGTTCGAATGGCAGATCAATCCAGAGTACAACCAATTGGACTCATTAAGGATATTTCAATTGAGATTTCGTGCATAGTTTTTCCCATCAATTTTGTAGTGCTGGAACTCAAAGGTAAGAACCTCAACTATAATTTACTATTAGGAAGACCATGGTTGAGGAACGCTAAAGTGAGGTAGAATTGGGCCACCAAAACCATCACTTTTTGGAAAGGACATGCTAAATTTCTGGTCTGCTTTGAAGATGAACAGTTTTGCCTTCTAGAAAATAAACCCATACGTGTGGTGCCACTACACATTCTTGAAGGACTTGAAGAGGATGAGGAGCAACAAGTTTTAGAATCTAATCAAGATTTACTTTCAGTCGTTGTGGTAGATGTTGAACTAGTGATTAGTTCAACCTATGATGGTATGGCAACATCTATCTGTACTGAGTTCTTGGATCTCGATTTAGATAAAGATGTTAACCCTATCATCAAACAGCTGATGGAGCAAGGAAAGATACTGCTGAAGAAGATCTCCTTGAAGTAGTTAATTTGGGCACAACAGAAGAACCACAAACAATGAGAATTTGTGCAGAGCTCTCTCCAAAATTTAAGATTGCCCTAATTACCTTGTTAAAAGAGTATAAGGATGTGTTCGCTTGGACCTATGTGGATACAAAAGCCTTGATCCAAGACTCTATCATCATAAAATTTTACTTAAGCCAGATCCAACTCCAATTATGCAGCAAAGATACAAGATGAACCCTAATTTTGCAGAAAATGTAAAGCATGAAGTAGTCAGACCAATCCAGAGTTGGTATCTCCAATAGTGATCATGCCAAAGAAAAACAAGCAGCTATGGGTTTGTTTGGATTACCAAAAGTTGAATGTAGATACTATCTTAGACCCCTTCCCACTGCCATATTTAGACAGTATACTAGATGAAGTTGCAAGTCAAGAGATGTACTCTTTTTTGGACACATTTAGTGGGTACAATCAGGTTTGTATGGTAGAAGAAGGCATTTGAAAGATAGCTTTCATCACTAATTGCGGAGTACTTGGTTTTAAACTCATGTGGTTTGGATTGCAGAATGCTCCCTGTACATTCCAAAGATGTATGCAGTAGATCTTTGCACCATACTTAAACTTCTTTCATGCGAATATTTTTAGATGATTTCTCTATTTTTGGACAAATTATGGCTCATTAGGAACCTTTGCTTGTGGCATGGGTGTCATTTACATGGTCTGGCCCATATTGCAATCCCTCTTAACAAATTAACACATGTATGACCCTCCAAATTCTAGTGGACAACTGATGCCCAAATTGCTTTTGCATGGCTATGGAGAATGCTTGCCACAACATCAGTATTGAAATCTCTAAACATGGCAGAACCTTTCTGTGCATTTGTGGATGCTTCAAATTGTTAAACATCATGCCTTCAAGAGAACCAAAATTTATTATGCTGGTTTTCTAGTATTATTTTGGTGGTTTTTTATGGCATTCTGGTATTTTTCTGGTGGCCTAAAAGTCTCAAGGAACATGCATCCCGGTGTCTTTTGATGTCTTTCTGGTGTCTTTCCAATGTCTTTTTGGTATTTTGATAGACCAAGAGTCCGATTGTTTGGTATGTTCTGCCACACAAGAGATCAGAATATTTGCCCAAATCATAGCTAAAGTCTCGGAGGCATAGATGACAAGTGGAGCTATTAATTAGAGGCTCCATATCACAAATTTCAGCCATCAAAAAGCCTCAACCACTTTCCTAAGTTATATAGCTTACCATAAATGTTAAAGAGGCTGATATTACGGTTCTTGCAAAATTGTAGGAGCACTATTGGACAACTCTCTATATGTATGAATCAAGTCAAGAAAAGGAGCCAATGACCTCTACTCTCTTCTTAGATTTAATATTGAGTGTAAGAAAATTTTTATACACATCCCCCTTTGATTAGCTAGTCATTTTGATAGCTTGTTCTTCTATGTAGTTAGCCATTGCTCACTGCCTCTCAGAGGAGTGAGCTAGTTTACAACAACATTTTGTTTTGAATGTAACTCCTTCCGGTATTTGTTTTAAGTGATTTCACGTGCATTCAATTTCTTATAGAGTCTATTCGATGTTTTGTGAATTTTGTGACTATGCCCCAAGTGATCTCTAAGTAAAGTTGTAAACAGTGAAGGCATGTCTCTACTTATAGGTAGAAAGTAGTACCCGACAACTAGTCTAAATTTTAGGGGTTGGTTCTCCCTACTAGAGTATCCAAATCAAGTGTTTTAAAGTACTATAGATAGTTGGAGAATTTCTACTTTTAATCTAGAGAGTTTAATTAGTTTTCCATGCCAAGAGTTTGTATTAGAGGCAAAATAGTGACTTATGGTCAGCATACAAAACAATCTATGAGGGCTTAAAACCTTCCAAAGCTGCATAGGGGTGTTGAATCTTTCCCCAACAATGGTATCAAGCATTTGGGACTCTTGAAAAAAATAAATGCAATTATCTAAAGCTAGTAATGGAGAAAAGGAAACTACCAACCCTAGAGATTTCAGTTTAGCAATTTCTTCATGGGCAAGGGACTATGGGGATTAGTTAGTGGAGCTGAGCCTAGGCCTCAATATACAGAGCCACTCACTCAAGCATAGGAAAAGGAAGTGAATGCGTGGATTGAAAGAGATAGAAGAGTCATCTTCATCTTATCTCAACACATTAGTAATAGCATGATTGGTCATATCCACCAAGTGCTTCTTCTGCTCCACTAGTGAGTGCTCGTGTTGTTGTACTTTTTTGTCCTCTTGACATGATCTTGTGATAACAACCACTAAAGGTTCCATATATTCTAAGGTTACTACATTCACCATGGGAGTCTTAATTTGGCTTCCTTTTTTCTTTGATCATATTCTTTAGCTTCCTTGCATTCGAATTGATGATTTCCACACCATAAGCAAAATTGACATTGGGTTGGTCTTTTTTCAAAATTACTAGGTTCGGATTGTCAAAGTGTGGCCTCTTCCATAATCTTGAAAGTTGGAATGGTAGAATCGTTGCTAATCCAAGAAGTGTTGGGATCCGGAAAATTGAGGTGGTCTAGACAATCTCGCATCTTGACTATCCATCCATGGTCCTCGTTGAACTTGAGGCTTATATCCCACAAAATTATCCTTCCACGAGGATGATTCGACTTGTGTAATTGCAGCCAATGTATTCTTACAATTAAAACTACATTCTTCCAAGCTATGATTATTCTTATTGAAAATAGGACAATATACCTGATTTAATGCACAATCGACAATGATAGGTGCTGCATTTTTGCATCATAGATAATACAATTGTTGAATGAGGTTAACCCCTTTTGCCATGATTCGAGTTGTTTTTTTTGAGCCCAAATTCACCAGCTATATTTTCCTATCAACTCATATTGCCAGATCAATGATCTGATCTAAAGATCTTGCTTCTTCTAACATATACATATAATTTTTCTCCTTAATCATTGGCTACAATCCATAGACAAAGAACTCTTGCAATAGATATTCTAAAGGAATATCGTCGTCCCAAAATTATTTCATGGTTGATCTAAATTCCGAAGCATATTGCTACACCGTACCCATTTGGTTCATGTACTTTAATGTGTTGCATATAATTCTATAACACTTTTAGGAGTCTCAAATTACTCCAAATGGCCTCTTTTAGATCATCGTACTTTGTAAAAATATTTGGATGATATTCCATTAACCATTTAACTATATCATTAGCTAAGATTGCTTGGAATATATTTTGTTTATGATCATCATCATGCACTGTTCTATTGTTACATGCATACTGATTCTCAAAAATCCAAACATGTAAGTCAAGATCTTCTTTCGATCAATCATAGAAATGGGTGTAATGTAACCCCGGAAGTGGACTTCTATTCCACATCTTCTCTCTAGAATCCTCTTCAATAGTGGTGGTCAAGTCTTGAGTAAAGTCTTCTAGTGTGCTGGGTCAAGTGATAGGTACCATTATTAAGGTAAGCTCTAGCTAGGGTCCACTGCCACCACTTTGGATCAGATCTGTAGGCCACTTTTCTTCCTTTTGGTGGCTGTGCTAGCTGGCTCTGCTAGATTCCACTTTCCGAAAAGGTTTAGTTTATTTTTGGTTCTTCCACTCGGATATCCAATCATCCAAGTTTGAGTGCGGCAAGACACCATTTTCCACCCATAGCAACAATTCTTCTAGGACCTCTGCTGATTTCATGATTGAAATATCTTCTAAACACAAAGTTCCTAAGGTCTCTTTGAAAAGTTTGTCTAAGTATTCATGAAGTCTGCACAAGTATTCCTTGCCACTCCACAATGAGATCAATTTAAGAAGAACCCCATCCCAAGGGCGAACCCCATCCCATTGTGGTCACCAATTTGTTTGGGGCTCTGATATCAGGATAACATGCAACACCTCCAAAGGAAGAGATTCAAGAACAGGGGATTATGATTACAACACCATAACCATAACATGCATTTATGTTCCTTTAAATTAATGTTGTATACTTAATATGATTAAATTTCATTGACACAATTCAGACTATAATCCATACACCATAAGTGATACTACAACTTAGTATACAACACCATACATTGCACCATAAATGTCGCATATAGATATCTGTGTTTCGCCTTCAAACTTATTTCCATAACATAGATAGAATAATACAATCATTGATAGTTTCGTAACATCATCTTTACTTCTCCATAATTTCGGACTCACCGTCTCTCTTGTTTGTCTCTCTGTTCTGCACATGTACGTTCTTCCACTATGTAACACCATTCCAAACTTTCAAAATTAAAAGATACTGCACTTTGGAAATAACTCTTTAGATCTCAAATAAAACCCCTTCTCCTATTACAAAGAAATATGAGTTAGTCCATTCTGATGGCTAATAGAAGGTGCTTTCCTTTCGCCATACATCATGCCATTTCAAGAAGTGTTCTATTTTTACACTCTGCAACACCATTTCACTGAGGTGGATATGGCACCATACATTGGTGTGAAATACCTCTTTCATAAAGAAAAACATTAAAATCATGTGATGTGTATTCATCACCATGATCTATGCATAGAGTCAAAAGCTTCTTTGAAGGAAAATTTACAACCATAGTTAAAAATGCTTTAAAGCAAGAAAATGCCTCATTCTTTGCTTTCATAGGATACACCAATGTATGGTGAGTAGCATCATTAAAAAAGGTAACAAAATATACATGATTTCCAAAAGATGGAGTCTTGATGGGACCACATACATCACTATGAACAAGCTACGATTTTCTTGTAGTGTGTGTATGACTATTTTTTGGAAAAGAAGCACAACACATTTTTCCAAGAACACAACCTTCATGCATGCTTTTCAATGGACTCAAGTGTTGGCAAACCAATAACCATGTCCTTCTTTTGCAAATAAAGCAAACTATTGAAGTTCAAGTGATCAAAAAGAGCATGCCAAAGATCCATTTCAGCCATGGAAGAAGTATGAGAAACCAATGCATTCGAGATAGCCCTCTTCTATGTATCCAATCGATACAAACCATTACATAATGTACCAGACATCACAATAATATCACCATTGCTAAAATCATGAACCATATACTTATCATCAACAAAATGTACGTGAAGTCCAACTTTGGCAATCAAAAAAACTAAAATTAGGTTCTTCATGATACGGGGTCAGAAAAATGCATTTTTCAAGAGAATCACACCTCCATTTGCAGCTATAAGCTTAATTCTCTTGCCCCAATGATAGGATAATAGTCATTGTTTGCACACACTACATGTCCTCCTTTGGATGCATCTTTCAAAGATGCAAGAAACCTTTTGCATGAAGTTATGTGCTTTGAAGCACACTATCAAAGAACCAATCCAAATCAGACTCACTCACAACCATACATTTAGAATGCAAATATGCATCATAATGACATGTAACAACACATGCCCAAAAATCTTGAGCCATGTCCATGCCAGATTCTCTCTTCTTTTCATTTCACTTAGCAAGCTTTCTATACTCATCAATAGTATGACTGACCTTTTGACAATATTTGCATCTTGTCTCCTTTTGGAAATCTACATCATTAGAGGAATGAGTGGAAGAGGAAGGTTGAGGCTTTGGTTTTGATGAATCCAAAGCTGAACCATACTTGTTTTTCCCTTTTTTTTGAGATAGCAAGTGCTTGTGTTCTCTCAATCAGATCGCTCCTATTCACTCTAGATTCCTCTTTTGCAAAAGAAGAGACACAACCTCATCAAATGCATACATATTGGGATTCCCTTTTGCAACCAAACGGAGTGTAGCAGCAAAGCTTTGAAAAGATTCTGGTAATCCTTTCAATAATGTATAGGTAAGTAATGCATCTGGAATAGTCTCATCTATGTTTGCCAATTGCTCTTTCAAGTCCTTGATGCATGTCACATACACATCCATAGACTCAGTTTCAGCCATACATACATATTCAAGTTGCTTCCTCAAGTATGCAACATGTGCTTCATTATGCATGGCATACAAAGAGGTAAGAGTGTGCCATGCTTTGCTTGATGTAGAACATGCGCGAATGTGTGGAACTATATGATGCTTCATAGAAAGTGCAATCAATGCATGAGTTTGAGCATCTTTTCCATCCCTTCTAAGTTGCTCATGTGTAGATGGAAAAGGAGTAACCATTGTACTTGAAGAAGAAGCTCCATCTATGACAGTAGAATGTGAAGTAGAAGAACGTACGGGTCTTTGATTTACATCTGCCACTATGCTCCAAAGTTTTTTTGTAACAAGAACATGCTTCATCATGTAAGATCACATTGGATAATTGGTCTCATCAAGATTATCTTCAGCTCGAAGCATGCCAAACAAGTCACTGCTACTTGCCATTTTACTAAAGAACAAGAATGTGAAAGAATCTTTACTTCAAAGAAAATTGAAATGCTTGCTATAATTTCAGCTCACAATCAATCACTCTCATGCTGATTTTGACTGCACGAACGGCTTTGAAATGGGAGGTAAAACCCTACTGTAATTAGTGGAAATGCATCTTGGTTGCTGAAAATCTCTATTCTATGCTCCGAAGTCAATTTGGACTATTAAAAGTGTGTGCCTGCTGAAATGCAACAAATGGAAACTTGAGGGGGGAGCTGAACCTACTATGATACCATTGTTGGGTGTGTGTAGAAGTGCAAGAGATACACCTGAAGCACACACAAGGAGCACAAATGCAGCAAGCCACATGGAGAAGATGGATGGTTGGAATAGATCTATCTATTGACAATGAACTAAAATGAAGTAAGAGCGGAATAATATCCCTAAGTAAGATGTACCATCACATATGAGTGAATCATGTATGTGGTAACATGGGGAAAAAGCCTCTACCCAGTAATGGAGTAAAAAGTCCCCATGTATAGGGAAAAGGTGCCCATGTAAAAAGTGTCCATATATATATATATATATATATATATACACACACACACAACACAAAGAGAGTTGCGATATTATGCAATTTCAATGCCTTCATGATCCTTGAATGCATATCTAAACACAAACCATGTTTGATTCCTCTATCTACCAAGCATAATTGTTCGAGTATCCCATGTTTTCACATGTAAAAACTCATTAGTTCCACTAACTCTAAAACGAATTGCATGACGCTTATTTAAAAGAAATTATCAATAAATGAAGACGATAGTTAGACATGGATGATGACAATATGCCAAAGCGGTATTATAGACACATTCATGTTTTAATTACACTATATATATATATATATATATATATATATATATATATATATATATATATATATATATATATATATATATATATATATATATATATATGTATATATATAATTGTAGGTAGTTAAACATCAATATATTATTGTGGATCTCTAAAAACACGAGTCAAGGAAGGAACTCCTTTGAATGATTCTAGGATATTTATATGAATTTACTAATGCATATTTTAGTTTGAGCGTACTCACAATCGGAAAAAAAATTCATTAACCTTTTATATGATCCTACTCGGCCATAGTTTCACGGCTCTAGTCCTACTTCAGGATAACTCTTAATATTTCAAAGTCTCCCTTTAATACCCAAAACCCATATGAAATCGTTTTCATTGAGATCGTCTCAATTTACTTTCTCATCAGCATCTCATGTGGATCTACCTTAAATCTTCTTCCTTGCTTCTTGATTTTCAAAAAAAAAATCAACATTATTCTAACTACTTTGAGTTAGAATCATTCTTGGCATATTAGAGAATGACTCAATATTCATATAAAAGCATCACTTAATAAAGTTTTATTTTCAAGCCAATGGGGATAAAAGTGGATCTCAAAACCATCCCAAATGGAAAATGATTATTCCAATAGCATGAGAACTTCACTAAACGTAAAGGTTGAGTGACGTTCAAGGATAAATGGCCTCCCTTATAGGGCTCCAAGGGCAGTATCCCTAGCTTCAAAATAAAGTATCCCTAGCTTCAAAATAAAGGGAATATCCATAGATTTTTTGTATGACTCAAAAATCATTCATATTTGATAGGTTGCTTGAATGGAGCTCACACACATATGGGGATTATGTGGACGGTGGACACACACACTCAACCACCCATGTCTAGCCATCCACAGAAGGTGTCTCTCCATTCGCCTATATATATATATATATATATATATATATATATATATATATATATATATATATATATATATATATATATATATATATATATATATATATATGTATGTATGTATGTATATATATATATATATATATATATATATATATATATATATATACACACACACACATATATATTTATATATATATATATATATATATATATATATATATATATATATATATATATATATATATATACACACTAGTATGAACATCCAATTGAACCACCATACCTCTACCTTGTAATTTTCCTTATGAATTTGTCTAGGACACCATTTAAATTCAACATTGAGGGAGCATGGGAGGACCATGCTATGAGAGCTATTACATATCTACTAGTAGAGATGATTACTTTTTGGGACTACAAGTACATTTTTGTTATCACCATAGTGCATGAGTGATATTCATCTTCTATTGTTGGTTCACATGCTTATGTTATTGCTACACCAATTCACATTCATCCACCCGATTTACTAAAACAAAGCTTGATAGAACTAGTTACACACCCTTGGAGCAAAAAATTCTACAACTTTGGACTCTTTGAATTGTGAGACAATGTCATGGGGTCAACATACCTGATATAGAAGTTGATGCTGATGGAAGATCCATCAATCCTAGAGTAACAATCTAGATCTCCAAGATCGGAAGAGGACGAATGTAGATGTTTTATGTGTCGTTGTTATGGGTGTAAGTGATTATGTGCTGAATATTTTCCAATAAACCACTAAAGCATATGAAGCAATATGAGAGCAAGAATCACACTCAAATTTAAAATCTTGAGAATCAATTAGCAAATGAGAAGCACTCTGAGTAAAAGAAGGTTGAAGGATTCATCAAGAAAATCTAGCATTTACAATATCAATTGGTTGTTGTCGGTATTCTAGTAATATCTAAATAACTCGCTTGTAGATGTGCTTGATTTCTTCTTTTAGAATATAATGGACTTTTAACTACCCTTAACACCCACGTTAAACCCTCCACTCTTACCTTCAAAGAGTTTTCTCCAATGTTTATTGAAGACAAAATGCATTTGAAGAATCAAAAAGTTTAAAATGATGTATAATTTTTAACAAACGCAAAGGGCAAAGACTCTTCTGATAGTTCAAAGAAGAATCCAAAGAAGAAGAACCGCATTGGAATTTCTTTTTATTGCTAGAAGAAGAGTCATGTGATTAAGGAATATATGATGAAGCAAACCAATGAGAGAAGTGGTACTCTTGGAAGCAGCCAGAGGCATAGACGACACGGAAGCATGTAAAGACGGAGCAGGGAGTCGGTCGAATCAATTTTTTCAAAGATTTATGTTTCATAATTACTTTTCAAAACATTCAACAGTGATTTTCATCACTATTGTAATATATGTAACATAGAAAAAACCCATTTTGTAATCCATAGCTCCATTTTGTGCAAGCCGAGGAGTCCTCGAGCTTGAGAAGCTTAGGTAGAATGAGTGTACCCCATTTTGGTTATTTTTAAACATCGTTTACCCTTTCAAATAGCATCTAGGACCTATTTTTTAACTATGTCGGTCACTAGATGTGAAACCGGTCAAAACTAGTCTAGAAACTATAAAAAGAGCTAGAGAGCTCATTTTTGAAGTTAGCTTGTTTGAGTAGAGAAGAGGTTAGAGTTATCTTGAACTTGTAAGAGTGTTCTTGAGCAATAGAGTTGATTTCTCACCTTCCATTGTGCCTTGCTTGTCTCTTCGTTGTGTGTGTGTGTGTGCATTTCTATGCTTCTCACCTTCACTCTCACTTCATCTCACATTTACGATCTTCATATCACTCCTATCTCTTCCGCGGATTGACAATTAAGGAGGTGAAGCTTCTTAACGTGGTACTTACCATTGTGCTAGAGCAACACCAAATTTGGCGCCATTGCCGGGGATCGAGTCTAGGACGAATGTGTGATGGTAAGAGTATAGGAAGAAGTGGCGTTGGAAGGTAAAAATTTCAGTTTTTGTTGTTGTTTTTAGTGAGTTTTTAGTGTTTTTCACCTCCTCCACACTCCATCTTCATCACCGCATCATCATCTTCCACTCCAAAAAAATCAAAAAATTCACCATATCCACCCATTCTCCTCATTTCCCCTCATTTGTGCATGCGAGAGAGTGAGAGAGAGCTTTTGTGCTTGTGTGTACTTTTGTTTTCTTGAGTTTTCTTGCAGGAACAGTGCTCCAGTGCATCAGGAAGGCTGCAAAAAGGTAAGAAAATCACTTTCTGTCAAAAATTGCCGACTGTGTCAGAACATCGCGATGGTCTGCAAATTTCGGAATTTGAGGAAGCCGACCACACCAGCGTGTAGGTGACCCTTGTGCCTCTAGGAATCCATTGTTGCATTTGCAAAATCATTGATTTGGTGGACCATCGCGATTGGCTTAGACCATCGCGATTGTGTCACACCATCGCGATTGGCTCACGCCATCGTGACGGCTCGGTCGGACCATCGCGACGGTCTCACGCCATCGCGATGGTTCACTTGGACCATTGCGACGGTTCGCTGACCATCGCGACGATCCCGTCGACCCCACACCATCGCGATTGGCTCATGCCATCGTGCCGACGTTGCCACGTGGCAAGCTAGACCATCACAATTGCTCGCTAGTCACGCCATCGCGACGATACCCTCAGACCATCGCGACAACTCGAAAATTGGACCATCACGATTGGCTCACACCATCGCATCTGTAACCATCGCGATCGTTCACCTTGGACCATCGCAACGGTTCACGTTGACCGTTGACTAACGCCATCGCGATTGTCCGCCTGATCGAGCCATCGCGACGGTTCATTTCCAGACCATCGCGACAGTTCACTTTCATGCCATCGCGATGGTTCACCTGGACCATCGCAACAGTCCCAGACCATCGCGAGAGTCCAAAACCATCACGATTGTTGCAGACCATCGCGATTGCTCACCCCAAACACAAATTTTAGGGTTTGATTTTTTGGCCAATTTTAGGGCTATTTTTGGAAAATTCTTGGATCATTAAGCTCATTAGAGACCCCTTAGCTCATATTTGGAGAAAAACTTGTTTGTCAGTTTTCACCCCCCAGGGCCTGAACAGGTATATCTTTTTCATCCGAAGTCCGTTTTTTGAGTTTAATAGCTCGTTAGAAAGCTCGTGAAGAATACGCCTATTTTTTGATAAGATAACTTGAGGTTGACCATCTTTGGGACTAGAAAGCCAGGGGGCAATCATTGAAGTTTTGGGCAAAAGGGAAAAGATCATTAAAGGTGTATATACTCAAGTGCTTGATCATCCATTAGTGAATTGGTCTAATATTGAATTTTTACAGGTCTAGCAAGGGCAATCAAGGGCAACCAAGGCAAGGCAGTGAAGACAACAGGGCTTGGAAAGCGCAGCTTCTTGGGCATCAGAGCAACCAGAAAAGCTGACTCGAGGTTGGAAGATTACTCAACCTCCTCATTCAATTCTTAGCTTAGGCTAAACGGTAGCATTGTGGATTGGATTAACGACGATGGGAAATCCTCAAGTTCAAGGGATTAATTTATCAAGTCCAAGATCAAAAGTAAAGGTGTGAGTCACGAAAACCTAAAGGGAAAGAATTTAAGTCTGACGGAACGAGAACTCAAAAGTACCACGGAAAGTCGAATTCCTGATGCATACAACTAAACAAGACAAGAATATAAAGGAAACTAAAAAGAATCAAGAAAGTAAGAACAAAGAACCATTGACGATCTGAGTGTGTGCTGGGTGTGCAAGGAAGTAAATTCATGAACCTTAGATCAGGCAAACATATAGGTAAGTCAAACCGACAAAGCCTTAGATCATCAGAAGCAAGTGTAGGAACCACTGCACGATCGTGGGCACAACAGTTGAATAGTAATTACCCCTACGAGAGCTCAGATACGAGCGAATCAGAAATGGCATTTAGCACGAAGAGACCAGAAGGAGGGTCAAACATAGCATATTTAGAAAGACCTGAAGGACCCTATTGAACTCAATTAGAATTTCTCTGAACCAACCGCCTAGGTGCTCGCATCTATGAGGATGGTTTGCAAAGAAAAGTGGTGAAAATGCACAACCCTGACCAACCCATTGGATTGGAACGTCCAGTGGTGAAATTTGAGAGAGATGCATACATAGACAAGGAAGGAATGATGTACATCTTAAGTACACAACCAAACAATACCAACGAGTTTGGTGTAATTCAGTTAGAGACAGAATCCAGAACCCAAGGAAAAGAACCATTAGAAGAACCTAGAACACCTAGAGGGAAATCTATGCTGACAAGAGTACTAATTCCCAAATGGATCCCTCAGGACAACAGAAGCATAGAGTTGTTTGTGAATAAAGAAACTGACGAAGCATTTTGGAGGTATAGAATGGAAAAAACTAGTGAGATAGGCATCATCACGATTTATGAGTTCAAGGACCCAGATACACCGGGAAAGGTTGTATATCTGGATGGAAATTCAAAGAGAGTATTTGTGGTGTCAGACCACACCAGAAATACCTACACATGGAGAGGTGAGCTAGTATTCCCTCCATCTCGAGCAAACGTAAACGCAAGCCAACAAGGGGCAGGAACATCCTCAGCCCATGGTAATCAGAGAGAGAAGAACAAAGAAAGACCTGAAGTAAGTTTCAATCATCCCTTAGGGAGAGATAGAACAACCACGGACACTAATAGAGCGGATAGACAAAGGGATCATGGAATACCAGGTGGTAGAGATGATTTTCCTTTACCTAGACCACGTGAACACGCAAGAATATTAAGACCCACTCAATTAGTGAAATCCATGAAAAACTACTTTGATGGGACAGGAGATCCCTATGACCACGTTGCGGAGTTTAAGCAAGTGCTCAGAGCAGAGCAAGTAGAAGACATGTTCACGCAATATAATGCTTTTGGGCTAACGTTAAAGAATACCGCTTTAACTTGGTTCCAACCATTGCAACAGAGGCAATTTAGAGACATCCATCACTTTTTAGAGTCATTCATCACAGAATTCTCTAAAAGTGGGATCAGACATGACACGTCTTCATTGATTCATAATTTCAAACATACCCCTCAAGAAACAGTTAGACTGGCAGGACGTAGGTTTAGACAATATGTGGAAAGTTGTCCAATGCAAGAGTTACCCTCACAGGGCAAAATCCGTCTTGTGTTGATCTTCTGGAGCAATGGCTACTTGATTATAGCCTGAGAATCCATCAAGAAAGTTGTAAACTTCCTTGCCCGCAACTCTTTCAAATAGGTGTTCTGTGATAGGAAGAGGATAACTATCTCTAATCGTGGCGGCATTAACTTTTTTAAGGTTAATACACACACGCAATTTTTCATTCTTCTTGGGCACAACCACAATGGGGGATACCCATTTGGTATGCTCAATCTCGTAAATGAATCCTACTTCTATCAAACGATCTATTTCTTCTTTAATCTTTGCAGCGTAATTATCATTGTACGTGTATGGTTTCTGTTTCGTAGGTTTTGCATCTGGAGTCCTAGGGATTGTATGAGAACATATATCTGGGTCTACTCCTTTCAAATCTTTGTAACTCCAAGCAAACACATCTCTATATTCGCGTAATAGGGCCACTAATTCTTCTTCTTCTTCAGTTGTCAAATCATGCCCTATGTAGGTACATTTTTCTTCTTCTCCTTCTATGGCAACTATGATTTTTTTGGTTTTCTCTCGATCATCATATACTTCTCCATCATCAGCTTTTCTATTAGGCATTCGTACCATAATTCTTCTATCTTCTATCTCATATTTCTTGAAGTTCTCCGGAACCTCAAACAAGGATTCTTCTTACTCCGACGCGATTTCCTTCTTCTTTCTTTTCTTACCTTCACTCTTAGTGGTCACTTCAGTGGCTAATCTCACATCATTCGTAATCTCTTTGTGTCTCTGAGGGTGAGTTTCTACTTTGTAGAAGTATTCTTCTTCTGATGCAAAGGGTGGGTCCATAATAATTGATTCTAAATCAAAATCGCTCGCGTCCTCAAATGCATCTGTGCTAGGTTCACATTCTTTGATGATTGAATCACACATGATTGGCTCTATCGTGAAAACTGAGATGTCATAGCCATCCTTGTCACAGTGGGGTGTCCATTGTTCTTCATTGATGGCTACGTCCATGGTTGCTAGGATTTCTGCCCAACCATGAGGTTCAAACTCCTTGTCTGGAAATACTACCGGTGCGTAAGCTAGGTCTTGAAGGGTTCTTGGATGTTGTTCCTAACCTAAGGTTCTGGCTTCTAATTGTTCTTCCTCTTGTTTCGCTACTTTACACATCCATAAATGAGTGTCCTCGTGTAACCATGAGGGGTCTGATTCTAATGAGTGCACAAATTCTGTCTCACCTATGTCTTATGGATGGTATTCCATTGTATTGGGGGTACATCTCTGTGTGAATAGTCTTTAAGATTGACTTTAGTAGTCACTCCTAAATGTTGCAAGTACAAAGATTTAGTTCTCCAATCTTGTACAATTTGCAATTGACGCATGAACGGTCGTCCTAAAATCATCTCGTAAGCATGATTTTTTGCAAAGTCACAAATGGCAAAAGTATGCTCAAACTCCACACCACAAGTGGTGAGAGATATGCCTTCTAGTAAGCCTAATGGTTTTTCTATATGTCCATCAGCCATTTGAAGCTTCATCCTGGTAGGTCTCAATGCTGGCTTACCCCAACGTTTCCATAAAGCGGTGGTAGCAATGGCTACTCCGGCTCCTGAGTCTAAGATGGCTTTCGTGGTATAGCCCTGATGGGTTATTGGAAGATAAGTGTTACCTTCCTCTCCTTCACTTACATCTCCGATCCTTTCTATGGGTATCTCTAGTACCTTTTTGTGTGTTCCTGTTTGTGAGGGAGCACTAGCAAGCTCACGGAATTGATTTGCTACATGTTTCCACAACTCTGGTTTTACCTTCAACAAGCCCTCTAGAGTGAGATTACATTGGACTTTAGTATTCTTGATCACTTCTGTGTTTCTGGGTATCACTGACTCTTCATTCCTCACTATTATCGTGGGTGCTCTCATGCTAATAGACTTGGCTTCCCAAGGTCCTGTGAACTGAGGTAATTCTTGTAAAGAATTGGATTCAAAGCCTGTGTGTTCACTTAGTTGTTCTTCCTCTACATCATCGTAAATAGAGGGAATGTCTTGGGGAAATTGCTCCTGCAAGTCGTCTATCTCTTGAATAGGAGGATGGGTTCCTTGTTCTTTTCTCCACTTTTCTTTTTGAATTTCTCTCAAAAATTCATGTGAGTACCTATGTATGGAAGACAGATTGTCTTGACTTTCTGTATCTGGTACTTGAGACAGGGATGGTGCATTCCTTTCCTGTGTCTCTAGGACAGGGTTCCCATGCTGATCCTTTTTCTCTTTACTATCAATCAAGTATTCTAGCCTCTCCATTAGTCCTTGAAAATGTAATTCCGGTTTCGCCATGTTAGTCCAATTTAGATATCTAGAGGCTTCGAACATAGCTTGTGCTAATTTCAATCACTGTTGAATGTTTGGATAATTAATAAGAAATATATTTGTTTGAAAAATTGATCCGCCTGGCTCCCTGCTCCTTCTTTACATGCTTCCGTGGCGTCTGTGCCTCTGGCTGCTTCCAACAGCCCCCTCCCTCTCGCTTCTGTCGTCCCTGACAGAACCTTGTTGTGAGGTCTACCGGATGTAGTTCTGTAGGAGGTCCTGAGCGAGGGTGTGCTCTGATATACGAATGCCTCGGGCTAGGTCAGCCTCGAGTTTCTCCCAGTCGATAGGTTCCGGCTCGTCTGGTGGTGGGAGCTGGTAATGTGTGGAGTACACCATTCGTTCACAGGCAAATAATTGCAGTAAATGTGTGGGCCTGCTTATAAATACCTCTGAATGGTACTCCCAAAAGCCGGTGGTGAACATTTCTTCGAATGTCTGCTTGTAGCATGCCAGTAGATATTTGATCCTGCAGTGCCAGGCGTAACACACCCGTAGCGATGGCGTTGTGCTCATATCATAGACTAAATCAAAGTTGCCATGCTCAAAGCCCGGGGTGTTTACATGGGGAGCCTTGACGCGTCGGAAGACTTTAAAGATCATTTGCATCATGTCAAAGATTTTGACAGTCATGTGCGCGGCAATATCATTCATATGCTTTAACCTAGGGAGCCAGTGGCGGATCGTCGCCATCATGTAGCCTACTGTGGGCTTGAAATTGGGATAATTCAGCCAGTCTTGGCACTGCTTATTGTTCTGTAGCTTAATAGCGAAGGCAGTCCAAGAGCGGCGTCGTGGGACTGGTCCCCAGCATGGATTAAATTTTAAGTGCAGCGACGCTTTCACCCATGTGCTCATCATCTCGGGATAGTTTTGCAATAGATCTCTGCGCCAGTCTGGTTGATGGATTTCACCTCTCTGTGCAATTGGTGGCAAGTCCTCCGGCTCGAATTGAGTGGCATGCGTTGGTTTCATCCCTGTTTCTTTCTCTATGGCTAACTGGTATTCGGCCATTAACATGAAGTACGGTTTATATTGGAGCTCATGCCCAGATATGTATCGTCGCGGGGCCAAATGAGCAAAGAATGGTGACTGTAAAATTCTCTCTTCAATCATGGCCATGGCATGTAGCTGTGCCTCTACTCTGGCCGAATGTGTTGTTCCGAGTTCTTCAACTGTCTTCATCCACGCGGGGGTAGGTAATTCATATGTCATCTGGCCTTCGGCCGTGACACGTCCGCCTGGGATGGGTATCGGCTCGTATGCCTCTTCAAATGTTTCCTCCACCGGGATAGTGACGGTTTCTTCCTCAGCTGGTAGCTCAGGTGGGGAGTCTGGCCTTGGTGGTGCTTCATAGACTGCAATTCTAGATTCAAGATTTGTTACCTGGGCCCGAAGTGCGTTGAGTTCCTCTAAAATTTCAGGGGCAGGGTCCGCAAGCGCTGGTAATTCTGCTGCTACTTGTACTTGTGGTGTTGCTGGTTCTCTGAGTTGTAGCAGCTTGTGATCTTCCTTTAACTTTTGATGTTCTTCGTTCATACGATCATAGTCCTCGAGCAATCGCACATGATCATCTAGCAACATCCTCATCGATTCAGATGGGATAGCTTTGAATTTGCTCGGACTTAGTGGTTGTTCAGGGTGGTCCAAAGCCGCTTCCAGATTCTCTCTATTCTGCTCTTGAAGTCTCTGGTTCTCCTCTTTTGCTGCGGCTAAGTGTCTTCTTAGTAAACCCATATTTCTTGTGAGCATTGCATTGCGGACGGTCTGGGCTCGAAGTAGGTTGTCCAAATCCGCAGTGGCTTCTTTTGTTTTCTCCTCACTTTCTAGTTCTAATTTGTGATAGGCCTCTCGTAAATCTTGGTATCGGCTGTTCAGTGAGGCATTCTCAATTGATAGTGAATTAAGCTGCGACTGTAATTCATTCGTAGTCCTCTACAGCTGTTGATAGTTGGTGTCGAGTGATGCAAACTCATCGCGGACTTGTGTCATGCATGTGAACATGTGTTGGAATGCGGTGTCTATGGTGGGCGATAGTAGTAGTGAAGTGCTAAATGATGATGCAGTGGGAGTAGATGCAGCGGGAATGGGAAATGGGGTTGGGACGGTGGATGCAGTGGTGATCGTGGAAAATTGTGATGTGTCTAAAAATGTTTGTGCCGGGAGTGAAGTGAGTGGTGGTGCCGTGGGTGGTGAGATGTCCATGTCACTGGACGTGTTTAGTGTTGTGATTGTGAAAAGTGGTGTGATTGTGGGTGGTTGTGTAGGTGTGAAGACGGGATTTACAAATGTGGAGTAATTTACATGGGGGCTGGCTGGAGCAGCTTGGTGAAAAGGGGAAATAGGGGTTATGGTGGGTTGGGGAGGTGAAACTGGTGAGAAGGTTAGTGGGGTTAGAAAGGGGAATGGGGTTCTTAGAGGTGGGGGAAACGTGGGGAAAGATGAAGGGGTGAAGGGGTTAACATGTAGATACGAAGGGCTGGGTGTGGGCATGGTGGTCTGAATGGGCAGGGCAAAGGTTGTGGCTATGCTGCCTTGTACAGGTGTGGATGTGGGGGAAGCAGGTGGGTGTGCAGGGGATACAGGATGGGTTGGTGAAAGATGAGGTGAGAGAGGAGTAGAAGGGGTGGATGTTATTTCGAGGATAGTAGTGGTATGTACAACGGTAGTACGGGGTGGGGAATCTACAAGGATGGGTTCTGCGGTCAATGAACTTTCGGGGACGAGGCGTGCCTCCCTGGCTTGTGCTGAAGACTGAGCTCCTATTGGTACGCGAATATATTCTCCAGGCTTTGAAAGTAGTCGCACTCGGCGGGGGTCAAACTGTGGTAGTTGCTTTCTTTGTAAAAACCTGAGTGCTTCATGGGAGCCTACTGATTTGACTAACTCTCTGAACCCTCTGATGTATGCATCTTCGAATCCTCCGGAGATGAGTTCCTGTTCAATTAATGCCTGGCTCTCCTCTTCAGTTAACTTCTTCCGGGCCCAGACTTTCTCCATCGTGCGATATAATTTCTTTATGGCCAGCGTGTACGCTGCGGCTTCGAAAGTCTCTTCTTCATATGTGATGGTGTCGCCGTGCGCGTCGGTTTGTTGGCCTTGGCCGTCTGTCTGTCCGTCTTGTGAGCCCTGGCTGGCTTCATCGTCGTCTGTTTCGGTTCTTTCTTCTTCAGAGCTCGACACAGCTTGTCCCTGTGGCAGATCTCGCGGCGTGGTAGGGTAGCTGGGGCGTTCATATTCCTGGGAGAACAGATGTGCCTCTGAATACTGGAATTCGTTTGAGAATGCATCAGGCATCTCAAAATCAAATGTTGTGTTTATGGGGTCTGCCTCCATATGTGGTATCGGGAAAGAAAACGCTTCCGCACCAATAGTGGTGGGAGCCTCTGCTGTTGTGGTGGTGGGTTCTGAGGTGGCAGCTGCCTGAGGTGCAGCGATACTAGTGGTGGCCTCCGGAACCACTGGTCTGGACAACCTTATGCGAATAGGTTGTACTGTGGGAGCCGCATCTGTCTGTGGTCGCTCTGGAGAAGGTTGTGGTGATGGCGACTCTGGCACTTGAAGGCAAGGAATGGTGCCTCTCATGCGCTTACCTGCCCGTGTTCTACTAGTCTTTCTGGCTTTCTTCGTCGTTCCTTTGAATGCCTTCAACTCTTCTCCTATTAATGCACGCTCGATGGGCAAGTCATAAGCTAAGCACATATAAACAATTCTGGTCAGCGCACAACATCCATTAAGCACCTTCTTGCGCTCCCATCTGTGCTGTTCCAGATACATTTGATCTATGATCCAGCTTGCCAGATCAACAGTTTGAGGTCCCGTACATGCCAAATACAATCCGAACCAGATTCGTTTATGGGGCATGGTAAATCTGTCCTGAGCTGGGAATGCGAAATGTTGCATGCATATCCTTAGTGGCTTTGACAGCTCAGGTGTAATTGCCGAGATCTCCTCCCACTTCGTGACATCCCCACGTTTCATCGGTTCTGGAATTAATCTCTCTCGATCTATGGGTGTGTGGGTGCCATGAATTTTAATGGCCGCTCTGATTAAATCCTTTGAGAGGTAAAATCTTTTGTAAGGTGGATCATCCACTAAAGAAGGTAAAATGAAGGTTCCTGGGATGTCCTTATTCTCTGAGGCCAGCAAAGTAGTGATTAAGTAATAGCACCTATAAAAGTCCGGTTTAGGCAGAGGATCACTGAAATATTCTGTGAAGCCTGCTCTGGCCCAAACGTGAGTTAAATCCTGGGTGCTCTGTAGGGCTTCGAACTCTCGGGAGAAAAACTAGTATTTTCCCCACGTGCGGTCATCAAATGTCAGAGAGGATTCAAATATAAAGTCCGCGTCCGCAAGGGGTTGTAGCTCAAGCGTAAGCACCACCTCCTTTACTTGTCAATCCGCGGAGACGTGAGGACCGGTATGAAGACCACGAGCAAGTGAAGGCACAAGTGCGTGAGTGAAAGCACACAAACATGCACACACATACACACACACGCGCACACAGTAAGATCAAAGAGAGGAACAATGGAAAGCTTAGATTGCAAAAGAGTTCTCTTACAAAAGTTCTATTCTCTAACAAGCTAGGCTCAAAAATGAGCTCTCTAGCTCTTTTTATAGTTTTTTGACTAGTTTTGGCCCTGTCCAGACCTAGTGTCCGGCCTAGTTAAAAATTAGGTTCCAGGGCTTATTTGAGGGCTCAAACGAAGTCTAAAAATTATGATAATTGGTACGATGGTACTTCTAATACTCCTCAAGCTCGAGGACTCCTCGGCTTGAACAAAATGGAGTTACTAAAAATAGATAATGGTATTTACAATGGTTTCTAGTGATGAAAATCACTATTTTTGTAGGGGATTCTTCTGAAAATTTGACATACACTTCTTGGAGCTCCCTACTTGCTCTCTCTTCTTCTATGTCCACTTCTTTGATGTGCTTCCATGCTTTGTCCTTGACCTTGAGCTTCAACACTCCCCCCCCTCTCGAGTCTGTCGTCCCTGACAGACCCTTGTTGTAGTGATTGTTCCAAGTAGTGCCTTGAGAGGGAGTGTCCCTTCTGTATGAACACAAGTCGTCCGACGTTCTTCATCTATCACTGTGAGTCTTTGCAGGTTGTAGTCTCTTGGTATGTGCTTCTGCCTTGTATTCCAGCATGACTGTGTCGTTGTGAGTCTCCGTTGATGTTTTCTAGATCTTCCAAAGTTGATCTTCATAGTAGTCAAGCCAAGTACTCATAACCCATAGTGAGTGATGGGTAAGTGTGTTCGTGCATAGGTTGAAAAAAGTATGTGCCTTGTGCACGGCCTTGTAATGTAGCCCTACGCATGCTTACTTGGAAAATGCATTGGAAGAAGTATGGTGCAAAAATTGTGGGTCTTGAGCTAAGTGCTCAAGGGTATGCTGACGAAGAGGTTTCCTAAACTATCATGGTTATGGTGTTTCCAGAGTAAAGATACTTACCATGGCGAAGGTTGATGGATGTTTGCCTCTTCGTGTTGTACACTCGGCCTTTGGGATGGAACCTTGTTGATGAATGTCCATGTTGATTGTCCACTGATGAGATCTTTTTGAGTGGTGGGTCCCCTCTCCTCTTTTCAAAGCAACATTTGTCACTAACAATGTGCATTTCTGAGCTTGGGCTCATGCACGTTCACTTCCCTATATTGACACTCAGAGGAATATTGGACACGTGCCGGTTTCTAAGAGATTACCATGCTGATTGACATAGACCATTCACCAGTGCTACTGTTCCATACTGGTTCAGGAAATACTGAGAATTGAATTGCTTTATATTCCTTGGCAAGCAACATCGGATAACTACACCAAGCTGTGTTTCACATATACTCTTTAGCTCACCATATGCAGGAGTCTTCTCCTCCAGAACTACCTTTTGCAGATATCTCCTTGGATGCTCTGGTACATGAAGTAGTTAAGCGTCACGCAAGTTGCAGACCTTCAAGCTCTTCATTCCTACCATGGTAAGAGGAAATCATAGCTGTAGATGCCATGTTCATGCCAAATGCTTGTCCTCTACCAGATAAGGCAGCAATAATCTCACTGCTGGCCGAGACACACTGGGAACAAGCTCTCTCCCACTTCTCTCTCTCTTTTTTTTTTTTTTTTTTTTTTTTTTTTTGAGGAACAGGATATCACAAAATAAGAACACAAAAGTTAGTATCAATAGAAATGTTCGACATATGTCACTGTGCTCTTGTGCATGGGAATCTCAAGTGTGTCTATGCACGGCCGTGTAATGTGGCCCTATATTAATGCATACTTTGGAAATGCATGACCTAAATGGTGCAAAAGACAGGGTTGTGCAAGGAGCACATGGTTGTTGCTCGTTCGAGGCTTTCAATGTTATTTGTGGAGGTTGATGCCGGCCTTAGTGGAGGTATCCATTGAGTCTCGAACTGATGTAATCCTCCTTATTGGAGTCCATTTTAGAACATCATTTGGCACTGTAGAGGTCACTTCAGGCGTCTTTCTCTTTGGATGCTTTCTGAACTGTGGTATCCAGTGTGGTTGATGCTTTGGTTCGGTGGAGGCTACTTGCACTTTTGGCTTCCAAACCCATATCCTTTTTACATGTCTTCCTACTAATGTTGAAGAGCTGATTTGATCTTCCTTTGGTCTCTGTACGTGGTTCTTACCCTTTTCTCTTTTTGGCCTCTTTGTTGAAACCTTTTGCATGTGGGAGAACAAAGGTTGTTGTGGGTGTAGGATCTTCTTAGGTACCCACATCTGTAATTGCCCTTGTTGAGCTGCAGCTAACTTCTTAGGCACCCAAACTTGTTGGATATCTTGTGACGGAGCTTGTCTGAGCTGCTTCCTTCGTCTTTTGGCTTGGTTAGTGTGCATGGATGGGATTTGTGGGGGTAAGGCTGGTGGTTGCTCTCCTTTGCGTACCCAGATCTGCTTCATGCCCGGAATCGCTTTTTTATCGAATGGTGTCTTTCTATTTGATGTAGCAGTTGTCATGAACGGTTGTGTTTGCTTGTGTGGTGGGCTCACTACTGTGGCTACTTGAGTCTTTGGAGAAGAAGAAAGATCCACCCGCCTTCGAACCTGGTCTTCCACGATTGACTCCTTCTGCATCATAGAGCTTTTGACACATACAACATCTTCTTTCATATGATTAGTCTTGGAAGAACTAAGAGAGTGTGTGGTGCCATGATCTAGGAGCATGCAGTTTTCTAATTCTAATGTAATGCATTGTTCATGTACCCAAACTTGAAGAATTTGACTTCTTAGGTTTAAGTTAACTGCATGGTCATAGATCCAATCTTGACCCAAGACAAGTGGTTCTGTAAGGTTCTCATCTTGACATACTAGCGCTTTGACTTTCATTGGAACATCTTGAAGGTAGATGGGAAGTTCCACCTCGCCCAAACAAGGGGTTTCCACACCTCCCAATCCTATGAGATAAGCTTCTATGGGATTGATGTTCAACCCCAAGTCTTGGCAGTAGGAAAGTTTAACTGCACTACTTGCTGCACCTGAGTCAATCAATGCTTTCACCGTCCTTGCACCCTTCCCTTGTCCTATCTCTATGGTCACAAAGGGTCTTCGGTCAATGACCTGAGAAGTCGCAATGCCTGACTTTTGACACATATCCATGTGATATTTTGGGGCTTTTGAGTTGACATCTAGGCCTAATCGCCTTAACTTATTTTGCCTAATACGCTCTCTGGCCTCTTCCTGTGCTTCTTCTCTCACTCTTAACTCTTCTTCTTTTCGCTTCTTCGCAGTGTTGAGTCTCATTAGCATATCCTCAGTAAGAGGTTCTTGATATAGCTTGACTCTACAGCCACTAATATAGTTTGGCAAGATATCTCCTTCTAGAGTGGCCAACTGAACTGCACCACTAGTGGAAATTCTATTAATTATCATGGGTCCATAACCTCTTTTTTCCAACTTACGGGCATGTTGTTTTAGTGTGTATACCAACACTAGATCTCCCTCTTTCAATCCCTTATCCTTGATGTGTGCATCAAAGTATGCCTTTTGCCTCTTCTTTGCAGCGTAGATGCCTGCTGCCGCTCGTAGCCTCGTTTCACCCAAGCGTTCGAGATCAAAGATCCTAGAGGACAATTCATGCCCCTTCCACTCATACTCTTGTGCTACTTTTAAGGCAGGGATTAAGAAATCTAATGGTAGCACAGCGTTCTGTCCGAAGACCATCTGAAATGGGGTGGCGTTGAGTACCGTTTTGTAGGCAACTCGATAAGCCCAAACAGCATGATGAAGTTGTTTGTCCCAATCAGAGCGTTTATTATTCACCAGTTTTGTCAATACGTTACAGAGGATCTTATTGGTACTCTCTGCTTGTCCGTTGGCTTGTGGATGATAGGGGGCGGATTTCTTATGTATCACCAAGAATTCTTGGAGAAGATTTTCAATGACTTCATTCAAGAAGTGTGTGCCTCTATCGCTCACCAACTCTATTGGTAGTCCATATCTCGTGAACACATTCTCGAATAAGAACTTAGCCGTAGTCTGAGCATCATTCTTTGTTGTGGCTTTGACTTCTACCCACTTTGTAAGGTAATCTGTGGCTACAATGATGTACTCTGCATGGGAATTTCTAGCTGGGGGGTTAATAGGACCTATGAAGTCTATGCCCCACTTCGAAAATGCACGTCCTCCCATCATTGGCCTCAAGGGCATCTCGTCTTTTCTCACTGGATATTGTGCACGTTGGCAAGTGTCACATTTCTTCACATAGGTATGTGCGTCCATATGAAGAGTGGGCCACCAAAGTCCTGAGAATAGAATGGTTTTAATCACTCGGTCAGGGCCAAAATGTCCACCTGCAACACCACTGTGTGCAGTCTCTAAGACCCTTAAATAGTCTGATTCATGAACGCACAGTCTTAAGTAACCATCTTTACCTCTTCGGTATAGGTTTTCTCCTACTAAGGCATAGCCTTGAGCCTCTTGCTCCATATTTCGTCTTCTTGCTAAACTGGCCTCTTTGGGTAATCTTCCCGATCTCATAAACTCTACCAATGGAGTACTCCAATCTGGAATTAATGATACTTGATAAAGGGTCGCATGCTCCACTGGTGGTTTCTCTCTACACATTGGACAATTCTTGATCCACTCATGTATTTCTTTGTCCATGCTAGGCCAATACACTCCTAAACGTTTCAAATTCTGCAATGTTCGTTGTTTAGAATAGTGATTTCCTAGCAATCCCTCATGAGCTTGCTGCAACCAACTACTATGTTCATCATCCTCGACACAACAAGCTAATACACCCTCAGTATCTTGTTTGTACATGCTTCCTGCCAATATGTGATATTTTTGTGATTTTACAATTTCTTCTTGTGATGTTTTCACATTCTTATTTGCAGGGCCGAAGGTTAGGACTGGTACCAACTTATTTGCCCATTTAGGAACAACTTCCAAATTGAACAGATAAGCATCAGGTAGTTCATCAGACACTCCTTGTGGTGACTCTCCTGAAGTAATGCGAGAAAGGTGATCTGCCCGAAGGTGGGTTCTACCTTTCCTGACAACAACTTCAAAGTCATACTCCATTAGTAAGAGGAACCATCTTACTAAGCGTCCAGTGTTGCAAGGTTTATTGACCAAATATAACAAAGCTTGATGATCAGTGAAGAACTTGAACTTGTTGGCCAATAAATAGTGTCTAAACTTCTTTACAGCATATACCATGCCTAACCCTTCTCGCTCGGTTGTGGTATAATTTCTTTCGGCTGGGTTTAGTTGTCTACTAGCATATGCTATGGGCAAATCTAAATTCCCTTCACCTGTGGGTTGTGCCAGCACACATCCTATGGCATGATTGGATGCATCCACATGGACATGGAATGGTTTATTCCAATCAGGAGTGGTCAGTATTGGTGCTGTGCACAAACGTTTCTTCAGTTCATTGAAAGAATTCTCGCATTCGTCGTTCCACTCAAAATTAGACAACAAGGCATAAAGGGGTCTAGCTATGATCGCGTACATGTGGATAAACCTACGGTAATATCCACAATGGCCCATAAAGGCTTGTACCTCTTTAACATTCCTTGGCCTTGGCAGCTCCGCTATGGCTCGTACCTTATCTTCATCCGTTGAGATTCCATTCTTAGAAACAATATGACCGAGGATTTTACCTTGACGCACCATGAACACACACTTTTCTGGGTTCAGACACACTCGATATTCTCTACACTTGTTGAAGATTTGTCTGAGTTCAGGGATGTGAACCCTTCTTTCTTGGGAATGAGCACATAAATCATCCACATACACTTCTAAGCTCTTTCGCAAGAACTCTTTGAAGACATGACACATGAGCCTTTGGAATGTTGCAGGTGCATTGGTGAGCCCAAATGGCATCACCCGAAATGCAAAGATTCCCCACTCTGTAGCAAAAGCTGTTTTGTGTTGATCTTCTGGGGCAATGGCTACTTGATTGTAACCTGAAAATCCATCAAGGAAGCTATAAACTTCCTTGCCTGCAACACGCTCCAATAGGTGTTCTGTGATTGGAAGTGGATAACTATCTCTAATCGTAGCGGCATTAACTTTTTTAAGGTTAATACACACTCGCAACTTCCCGTTCTTCTTGGGTACCACAACAATGGGGGACACCCATTCGGTATGCTCAATCTCATAGATGAATCCAGCCTCAATCAACCTATCAATTTCTTCTTTGATTTTGGCTGCATAGGTATCATTATATGTGTAGGGCTTCTGTTTGGTGGGCTTAGCATCAGCAGTCATGGGGATAGTATGAGAACAAATTCTTGGATCTACCCCTTTCAAGTCTCTATAGTGCCATGCAAACACATCCCTATATTCCCTTAATAGAGCTATGAGCTCCATTTCTTCTCTTGCACTTAGATCATCTCCTATATATGTGCATCTCTCTTCGTTCTCTTCAATGGTCACTACAATCTTCTTGGTCTTTTCTTTATTATCATATGATTCTCCTATGATGGCCTCTCTCTTAGGCATTCGTACCAGAATTTTGCGGTCGTCAACTTCATATTTCTTGAAGTTTTCTGGTACTTCAAACAATGATTCCTCCTTTTCTTGTTTCACTGCTTTTCTTTTCTTTTTCTTTTGACTACTCTCACTTCCATCCTTTGAGCTTACT
Source organism: Ceratopteris richardii (assembly GCA_020310875.1). Lineage (NCBI taxonomy): Eukaryota > Viridiplantae > Streptophyta > Polypodiopsida > Polypodiales > Pteridaceae > Ceratopteris > Ceratopteris richardii. Next base: position 20,558,063 of record CM035417.1, on the reverse strand, counting down.
GTTTTAATACTTGTGAGAGGTTCTTCTTCTTTCTGGGTGAACACTCCTATATCTTCTAGATAGTGCTGCTCTGAGTTAAAGCAACTATCCATCACAATAGACTCCAAATCATCGTCATTCTCTTCTTCTTCTATGACATCACTAGGATCACATTCTTCTAGCAGGGGTTGACACATGAACACTGAGATATCATAACCCTTCTCATCACAATGAGGTGTCCATTGTTCCTCATTGACAGCAATGTCCATGGTGGCTAAGATTTCTGGCCAGCCCTGAGGCTCAAACTCCTCATCTGGAAAGATCATCGGTGTGTAGGCTGGGTCCCTAACTGGTCTATCTCCTAGCGAAGTTCCTTCTTCTCTTGCCTTTAAACGTTTTTCCTCTTCCTTTGCGACCTTGCACATCCACAAATGAGTATCTTCATGCAGCCATGATGGATCAGGTGAACTTTCAGAATGCACAGAGATGGAATCTTCTTTCGCTTTGTGGATAGAATTCCATTGTAGGGGTGGTACATCTCTGAAGGTGTAATCCTTCAAATTGACCTTAGTGGTGACCCCTAAGTGCTGTAAGTACAAGGAGTTAGTTCCCCAATCCTGTACTATTTGCAATTGTCGTAGGAAGGGTCTTCCTAGGATCATCTCAAAGACATTATTTTTCTCAAAGTCACATATAGCAAATGTGTGCTCAAATTCTACACCACAAGTGGTTAGAGTGATCCCTTCTAGCAATCCTAGAGGTCTTTCAAAATGACCATCAGCCATTTGAAGCTTCATTCTAGTTGGTCTTAATGTGGGCTTGCCCCATTGCTTCCACAAGGAGGTGGTCGCAATAGCAACACCAGCACCTGAATCTATGATTGCTTTGGTTGTGTAACCTTGGTAGGTGATGGGAAGATAAGTATTACCTTCTTCACCCTCACACATGTCCCCTATTTTGTCTAGAGGTATCTCTGGTACCCTTTGCTTGGAGCCTGCTTTTGGCATGTTGGAATCAAGTTCTGGAACCTGATCCTTCACATGATTCCAGAGCTCAGGTTTTGCTTTGAGCAGCTCTTCTACAGTGAGATGACACTGAACCTTAGTGTTCTTCACGACATCCGTGTTCCTTGGAACCACTGAGTCTTCATTTCTTACTAGTATTGTGGGAGCTCTAATCTGGAGTGATTCAGATTCCCATGGGCCTGGAAATTGAGGCAGTTCTTCTAAGGTATTAGATTCAAAATCTAACCTTTCGTCCTCTTGTTGTTCTGCTTCATCTTCGTAAATAGATGGGATGTCTTGGGGAAATTGATCATGAAGATCATCAATCTCAGGAATAGGAGGGGAATTACCCTTCTCCTTGGCCCATTTCTCTTCTTGTATTTCCCGCAAGAATTCTTGAGAGTACTGTTGAATAGAAGGAGGTATTCCAGCATCCGTGGAATTAGGAACATAAGCTCCCCTGGGTGGTGAGCTTCCTCTTTCAATAACTGGTTGAGCCTGTGGAGGTAAAGAAACTTGTGGTTTGTTTACCAACTGCTCTAATCGTTCTAGTAAGCCCTGGAAATGCAAATCCGATTTGATAGAGTTTGTCTGATTGAACTTTTGACTAGTCTCAAGTATGGCTTGAGCTTGTTCTACCATTTTCATGCACATTTTCATCCGTTCAATCTCTAAATCTGCTCTAGGGTAACTCTTGTCTAGGTTTGCCGCTGTAGGCCCTTCTTGAAGTCGAGCCTGGTAGGCCTTGAACATCATGTCCAAGCCTTCTGGGGTTGGATCTGCAAGAACAGACCCTGGTTGCGGTCTATTTACAATGGGTGGTGGGGTGGGATGAGGTGGAGTGGATGGAGTTTCGGCATGCGAGGGGCTTTGAGATGCAATGTCTTCTATTTTTGTTTTCGCTTCTTTTAAGCTTTCTTCTAGTTCCGATAACTTTTTATTCCACTTGCGATTGGCCTTCTCTCTGGTATCCTTCCATGTTCTTGTTTTCCTCTTACTAGGCTCTCCCGATTCACTCGACTCTGATTGTTCTACTGGTTTATCCTGTTTTAAGGCTTGTGCTCTAGTGACAGCTTGTATAGGAGCCACATTGCTACTACTTGAACTTGGATCTGCCACTAAGCCTACCACATTAATGGGTGTAATCTTGGGTGCACTAGAGGGGTTTCTTGGACAATCTCTGGGGAGATGGTCTTTGCCACAATCAGGACAAAAAGCCTGTATTGTGATAGCCTGTCCTTGACTCGGAGATGGTGGGTGGGGACAGTCACGAATGAAATGGTCACCATGACATCTGTAACAAGATCCTCTAGGGGCTTGTGGTCTCATTTGTCTCAACTGGGGCCTAGGGTTAGGATTTGTGTACATGACCTTGGAGTATTCTGGCTCCCAATTTTGCTCCATAGGCGGTGCCTCATATTGATACGAGTAAATCTCACTATGTTCAGGTGACTCTGTGTAATAAGCATGTGGATTACCTTCATGGGAGTAGTCTGAACTATGAGCATGAGAGTCATTATCTGGTATCAATGGGGTTAGTGGCACCAAAGCTCTATTTGGATTTTCCTCTCCCACAGCATACTTGACTGGAATCACGTTGGCTGGAGCTGGTGGTTGGTTTACCAAGACAGGTTGTGGCCTATATGGTACCTGATATTGCTGTTGTGGTCTGTAATATGGCTGTTGGTATTGATTCTGATACCTACCTTGTGGGTAAGGTTGCTGATAATTTTGTCTAACAGCCTGCCTATTGTAGGGACAATCTTGAGCCGTGTGGTTTGTGTATTTTCTCTCAATAGTGCAATATGGAGCATTCCTTTCTCTAATGTTTTGGTTTTGCATTGGGCATACGTTAGCCATGTGGTCACCTCCGCAAGTATAGCACCGATTCAATGAAGTGACTCCCTGTGTTTGTTTATTTTGGACTCCCAGCTTCTTGGCAACTTGCTCAGCTATCTCTTCTATTTCTGTGGAGATCTTTGAAGTATGGCTAGTAGAACTATCCGAATCTTTGTAGAGTTTGGCCAATCCTAACTCCTCACCCAAGTTATCTTCTATGTCTATGCACGTCCGCACACACTCTTCTATGGATCTAGGATCTTTCAAGTATACATAGGATCTTAACTTTGTGCTCAATAAGCCATCTAAAAACAAAGCCACCTGTTTGGCTGGTGTGGGTAGCTCTGGAGCAGGGCATCTTTCTAGGTACTGTCTGAACCTTCTACCTGCTAGTCGCACTGTTTCTTGGGGTGTCTGCTTGAAACTATGGATCAGGGACGATGTGTTATGCCTGATACCACTCTTGGAAAATTCTACAATGAATTCGTCTAGCAGTTGACCTATATCGCGATAGCTGCTTCTACTCAATGGTTGAAACCAAGCTAAGGCCGTGCCTTTAAGGGTCAAACCAAATGCCTCGTACTGGGTGAACCAGTCCTCAATTTGTTCGGCTCTCAGCACTTGTTTGTACTCGGCCACATGATCATAAGGATCCCCTGTCCCATCGAAATAGTTCTTCATTGCCTTGATCACGTGACTGGGTTTAAGGGTTCTTGGGTACTCCCGGGGTCTATGCAATGGAAAATCCTGTTCATCTCTTTGTTGCCTATGTGCTTGATGTCTCTCTCTTTCAGGTCTTTCATTTTCAAATCCTGACCTATTCCTGCCCACGGTGTGTACAAAACTTACCTCAGGTCTCTCTCTAGTTCTTTCTCTCTGGGCTTCATGAGCCTGGGATGATCCTACACCTTGGAGGCCATGGGAAACATTGGATCTTGGTGGGGGGAAAATCATGTCATTCTTCCATGTATATGCATGTCTATCATGTTCCGTTACCAAGAAAATTTTCTCTGATGTGTTATCCAGGTAGACAACTTTGCCTGGTATCTCAGGATCTTTAAATTCATAGATGATAACTATGCCCAATTGGCTAGGTTGATCTGGCTTGAACCTCCAAAAGGCTTCCTCTGTTTCTCTATTCAAAAATAGTTCTATGCTTTTGTTGTCTTGAGGGATCCAGTCCGGAGTGATCACTCGGGTCAAAACTGACTTACCTCTAGGAGTCTGGGGTCCTTGTCCTACGTTTCCTTGTTCTAGGTCTCCTATCTCATTCTCATGAATGATGTTTCCAAACTCATCGGTCCTATCTGGTTGGTTGGTAACCACATACATGGTTCCTTCCTTATCAATGTATGAACCCTCTTCGAACTTGACCACCGGGTGTTCAAGTCCAAAGGATTGATCTGGATTTTTGAGTTGGACCACTGATCGCCTCAGACCATCCTCATAGATGCGAGCACCTAATTGGTTGGTCCGAATATATTCCAACTGTGTCTTATAGGGACCTTCCGGTGTTTGTAGATGGGCAGTCCCTGAGCCACCTGCAGGTTTTCCCATACTAAAAGACATTTCTGAATCACTTGTGTCCGATCTGAGTAAAAGATGACCACTTAGTTGTTGTGCCCAAGACTTGGATGTATGGTTGACACTAGCCTCAGAAGATCTAATGCTTTGTTTATCCTTGCCTAAGTGTCTACCAGATCTCAGGTTCATAAGCTTTAGTCAAGAGTCCAAATTTTCCCTTTGGTATGGTTCACAATTCTTTAGAGCCCCCTTGGTTCCCTAGTCCCACCTCAGGGTCAACTTCAAATTATCCTATCTCAAAATCAACGCATTATTCTTGAAAAAAACAGTTGAGATCGTGTAGGATTTGAAACGAGCTTTCCAACAAGCTATAGAGCTCAAAAAATGGACTTTGGATGAGAAAGTTATGTCAAATCAGGCTCCTGGGGGTCAAAACAGGCAAACAGGACCTTTGGAGAAAATCGCGATTTTGTGAACTTTCTGAAAATCGCGATGCTGTGAAGTAAAAAAAATCGCGATGTTGAGCACAGAATCGTGTTTTTGAAAATCGCGATTTTGAGCAGAAAATCGTGATTTGAAAATCGCGATGTTGATCACAAAATCGTGTTTTTGAAAATCGCGATGTTGATCACAAAATCGTGTTTCTGAAAATCGCGATTTTGATCACAAAATCGTGTTATCGTGTTTCTGAAAATCGCGATTTTGATCACAAAATCGTGTTTCAGAGAATCGCGATGTTGATCACAAAATCGTGTTTCAGAGAATCGCGATGTTGATCACAAAATCGTGTTTTTTGAAAATCGCGATGTTGATCACAAAATCGTGTTTCTGAAAATCGCGATTTTGATCACAAAATCGTGTTTCAGAGAATCGCGATGTTGATCACAAAATCGTGTTTCAGAGAATCGCGATGTTGATCACAAAATCGTGTTTCAGAGAATCGCGATGTTGATCACAAAATCGTGTTTCAGAGAATCGCGATGTTGATCACAAAATCGTGTTTTTGACTGAAAATCGTGTTTTCTCAGAATCGTGTTTTTGACTTGAAAATCGCGATTTTGTCCCACAGAATCGTGTTTTTCTCAAAATCGTATTTTTGGCTGAAAATCGTGATTTGTGAGAATCGCGATTTTGAGCAGAAAGTCGTGTTTTTTCACAAAATCGTGTTTTTTGCTGAAAATCGTGATTGGTGAGAATCGCGATTTTGAGCAGAGAATCGTGTTTTTTGAAAATCGTATTTTTCACCTGAAAATCGCGATGTTGAGCACAAAATCGTGTTTTTGAAAATCGCGATTTTGAGCAAAAAATCGTGTTTTCACAGAATCGCCTTTTTCACAAAATCGTGTTTTTGCTGAAAATCGTGATTGGTGAGAATCGCGATTTTGAGCAGAGAATCGTGTTTTTCAGAGAATCGCGATTTTGAGCAGAGAATCGTGTTTTTTTGAGAAAAACACAGAATCGCGATTTTTTTCAACCAACTTTTAGGCGGGAAAACTGAAAATCGTGATTTTTCAAAAAATTTTGAATTTTCACAGAATCGCGATTTTCATCACAGAATCGCGTTTTTTGGCGGGAAATTCAAATTTCTGAGCGCCGGCTATGGCGAGCTCCGTATGAGCAGAAAATCATGAAAAAAATACAGCGCTTGCTCTCCCTTGCACCTCCTAACTCCTTCCCACACAATAATGCATGAAAAATGGTATGAAGATGGTGAAAATGCACTAAAAAACAAGAATTTTCTATGAAGAAGAAGATGGAAGAAGGTGGAGATGATGATGATGATGAAGATGAAGAGGAAAAAACAGAAAATGAACTGAAATGATAGTTTTTTTACCTTCCAACGTCGCAAATCTACGATCTTACCATCACAACGCTCGTCCTCGAAGCTCTCTCCCCGGCAACGGCGCCAAAATTTGGTGTAGCTCAAGCGTAAGCACCACCTCCTTTACTTGTCAATCCGCGGAGACGTGAGGACCGGTATGAAGACCACGAGCAAGTGAAGGCACAAGTGCGTGAGTGAAAGCACACAAACATGCACACACATACACACACACGTGCACACAGTAAGATCAAAGAGAGGAACAATGGAAAGCTTAGATTGCAAAAGAGTTCTCTTACAAAAGTTCTATTCTCTAACAAGCTAGGCTCAAAAATGAGCTCTCTAGCTCTTTTTATAGTTTTTTGACTAGTTTTGGCCCTGTCCAGACCTAGTGTCCGGCCTAGTTAAAAATTAGATTCCAGGGCTTATTTGAGGGCTCAAACGAAGTCTAAAAATTATGAAAATTGGTACGATGGTACTTCTAATACTCCTCAAGCTCGAGGACTCCTCGGCTTGAACAAAATGGAGTTACTAAAAATAGATAATGGTATTTACAATGGTTTCTAGTGATGAAAATCACTATTTTTGTAGGGGATTCTTCTGAAAATTTGACATACACTTCTTGGAGCTCCCTACTTGCTCTCTCTTCTTCTATGTCCACTTCTTTGATGTGCTTCCATGCTTTGTCCTTGACCTTGAGCTTCAACAGGGGTCCTGCAAGTCCCTGAAACCAATGAGAGTTCCGGTGTATCTTCTCTGTGTAGCCCATAGGTGGATTGTCGATAGGCATGGGCCCTGGAAACCCTTGGAATTCCGGCGGTGGAGCAGTCGGGTGGGATTCTGCTCGTAGCACGTTGAGGGGCACAGCCGCTACACTGGGACCTGCTCCTGATGGTCCTTCGTCGGTTTGCATGGTGGCTGATGCACTAATAAGAAGGATCTGCTACAAAAGATTAACACATTAGCATGGAAATTAATTATGATCCCATTAAAGTGAGACCGCAATCCCTTTCCATAACTGATGCGTAACCCGTGTAGCCAAGTGCTGTGATGTGATGGATGCAATGTCTCTTGCCGCACTAGTGCAGGTCTCTAGACTCCTACATGTTTCAGATCATGCATGCAATTCTTGATGAGATGAGATTACGAGTGATGTGTGATGATGGTGGGTGAATTTATACAAGGTTTAAAGTTTAGTGATTTAGTACAAGGTTGTATGTTAGTCGGGGGGGTAATTTTGTCAGACACAGGGTTAGGGGGAGACGGTTGGACACGCTTCGGTATCCATTTCCTAAGGATCTTGGAGTGGGTGGTGGGTTTCTGCTGAGGGGCAAAGGGTGGTGTCGGGGAATGGGAAGATTGGCGAGGGGTACGTATTACATGGCTTATGGGATGAGCTATGATACATGGTTTGGGTACCCAAATCTGCGTGGGTGTGGGTCTATGGGTAAGGTACTTTTTGGCGATCCACATTTGTCGAATGCTCGGACCTGTAGAAGAAGGTCGAGGGGATGGTGGATATCGATTCTGTTTCTGCACAGCCTTTTTCTTCTCGATCTCTGCTTGGCTGGAGTTCTTTGGTGCTTTTTGTCCTTTTGGCACCCATATTTGTCTGGTGCCGCTTCCTTTGGGTGGCCTAATCTGCCTTCCTTGTTGTATCTTCTGGTACTGCAGTCGATCTGGGTTCCTTCGTCGTGGTTGATTATGTTGTTGTCGAGGTTGAGAGGTCGGATGGACGCTCTGCTTTGGAAAAGAAGGGAGATCCAACACTTGCGTGACCTGCCCATTAGGAAGTGATGCCTTATTTAACTTTAATCTAGGCCAGTCCGCAACAAGTTTGGAAGGATGAGCACCGCAGGGTGTCGTGCTCATTTGGCCGATGATGCAACCCACCTGACCACTGATTGTGTCCATCTGCCCTTGTGGTTGGGTAACTGTCTCTTCTAGTTTGCAGGAAGTCCCAGGGAAGATCTCCTGTCGTCCTTCTGATTGACAATTGTCCATAACCAAGCCCGAGTGGGTTGGTGTAGACGTAACGTGACTGGTCTGATTAAAGATCTTCCGGTCTTCCGTCGCATGTATTTCATAGGGTCTAGGGTTACAAACCTCAGTCGGAATGCCGTTAGGGAAGTCAAGCGGTATCACTCGCTTCTGCTCTAAGGTTCCAATCTGTAAGGAGCCTTGTCTAAGATTTAGGTCCACTGAGTGATCGTATAGCCAATCTTGGCCAAGGATTAGGGGTTCTATCAGGTCGTCATCATGGCACACTAGTAGCTTTGCTGTCATCGTCAAATCCTTAATGAGGATAGGAAGGTCCACCTCACCCATGCAAGGGGTTTCCATGCCTCCTAGCCCTATGAGGTATGCCTCAATTGGCCGCATTTCTATTCCTGAATCCTTATAGTGGGACCATCTAATCGCACTAGTCGCAGCACCTGAGTCAATCAAAGCCCTGAGTTCTTGGCTATGGTTACCGTGCTCTAGCCTAACTGTAACGAATGGTCTCCTGTCCACTATGCTAGGATGAGTGGTTGACTTTACTTGACACATGGCCATGGGATATCTGGGTGATGTTTCGAGATGGTTATAATGTTCTCTCCCTAGTCCTTGTCTTCTTAGCTTCAGGCGCTTAATGCGTTCTATGGCTGCCTGAGCTTCGGCTCGTATTCTGTTTTCTTCCTCCTTACGCTTCTTTGCCAACGTGAGTCGTCTAAGCATATCCTCAGTAAGAGGTTCTTGATATAACCTGACTCTACAGCCACTAATGTAATTAGGCATTATATCTCCGTCTAAGGTGGCTAATTGTACTGCTCCACTTGTCGAAAGTCTGTTAATGATCATAGGTCCATAACCTCGCTTTTCTAACTTCCGTGCGTGCTGTTTCAGGGTATACACTAGAACTAAATCTCCTTCTTTTAGGCCTTTATCTTTCACATGTGCATCAAAATATGCTTTCTGTCGCTTCTTCGCTGCGTATATTCCTGCTGCTGCTTTCAGCCTGGTTTCTCCTAATCGTTCCAAGTCCATTATTCTCGCTGATAATTCATGGCCGGTCCACTGATGTTCTTGTGCAACCTTAAGGGTCGGTATCAAGAAGTCCAAAGGAAGCACAGCATTCTGACCAAAAACCATCTGAAAGGGAGTTGCATTGAGTACGGTCTTGTAGGCCACTCGATATGCCCAAACAGCGTGGTGTAACTGTTTGTCCCAATCTGAACGTTTGTTGTTCACGAGTTTCGTCAGTACGGTACAAAGTATCTTGTTAGTGCTTTCAGCCTGACCATTGGCCTGAGGATGATATGGTGCAGATTTCTTGTGAATCACCATAAAATCCTGTAACAAATATTCAATGACTTGGTTTAGAAAGTGAGTGCCTCGATCGCTCACTAATTCTATAGGCAGTCCATATCTTGTAAAGACATTTTCAAATAAGAATTTTGCAGTCGTGTGAGCATCATTCTTTTTTGTGGCTTTCGCCTCTACCCATTTCGTAAGATAATCTGTGGCAACAATAATGTATTCCGCATGTGTACCTTTTGCAGGGGGGTTAATGGGTCCTACAAAGTCTATACCCCACTTAGAAAATGCACGTCCGCCCATCATGGGTTTCAATGGCATTTCATCTCTGCGAGTAGGAAACTGAGTTCTTTGGCACACGTCACATCTCTTTACATAGGTATGAGCATCCATGTGAAGAGTGGGCCACCATAATCCTGCAAAGAGAATGGCTTTGATTATCCTATCTGGTCCAAAATGACCTCCTGCAACACCTTGGTGTGCAGTCTCTAGTATGCTCAGATAATCGCTTTCATGAACACATTGTCTTAAATATCCATCTCGTCCTCTTTTGTATAAATTATCGCCAATGAGTGAATAGTCTTGAGCTTCCTGCTCTAGACTGCGTTGTCGAGCTAAGGTCATGCCTTGAGGGAATGTGTTCGTCCTCAAGTATGTCACTAAAGATTCACTCCAGTCTGGTGTGAGAGACACGTGATATAATGTCGCATGCTCTACTGGTGGTCTTTCACAGCAAACATGGCATTCCTTACACAACTTGTAGACATCTGCTTCCATCGTAGGCCAATATACTCCTAATCTATGCAGAGTCTGTAATGTTCGATGTTTTGAATGGTGTCGCTTTAGTGCACCTATGTGTGCTAATTGCAACCAATTCGCATGTTCTGATTCATCTACACAACAAGCAAGAATCTTTTGATTATCCTGTTTGTATATGCTTCCTGCCATTATTTGATATTTCTGAGACTTGGTAATCTCTCCTTCTTTGATCTTTATCCTCGGATTCTTGGGTCCATATGTCAGAATAGGGACTATAGGCTTAGCCCATTCTGGTGCTATCTCAAGGTTAAACAAGTATGCATCTGGTAATTCATCCGCTACTCCTTGAGGAGCTTCTCCTGAGGTTAATCTTGAAAGGTGGTCAGCTCTAAGATGCGTCTTTCCCTTCCTAACTACCACTTCAAAATCATACTCCATGAGTAATAGAAACCAACGTATCAATCGTCCTGTGTTACATGGTTTGTTGACTAAGTATAATAGGGCTTGATGATCTGTAAAGAACTTGAACTTGTTGGCCAACAAGTAGTGCCTAATCTTCTTTACTGCGTAGATCATCCCTAATCCTTCTCGTTCCGTCGTGGTGTAATTTCTTTCTGCTGCGTTCAGTTGTCTGCTAGCGTAAGCTATGGGGAGATCTATGTTACCTTCCTCCGTGGGTTGTGCTATCACACATCCTATGGCGTAATTGGATGCATCCACATGTACATGGAATGGCTTACTCCAATCTGGAGTGGTCAATATAGGTGCTGAGCACAAGCGTCGTTTGAGTTCATTGAATGAATTTTCACATTCATCTGTCCACTCAAAATTGGTTAAAAGAGAGTACAAAGGCTTGGCTATGATTGCATACATGTGTATGAATCTCCTATAATAACCGCAATGGCCCATAAATGCCTGTACCTCTTTCACATTAGTTGGTCTAGGTAATTCTGCAATTACCTTCACCTTTTCCTCGTCCGTAGAGATATCCATTTTTTGACACAATGTGTCCTAGAATTTTGCCTTGTCTGACCATGAAAACGCATTTTTCTGGGTTCAAACAAACCTGATATTCTCGACATTTATCAAATATTTGTCTTAACTCTGGGATATGTGTCTGTCTTACATTTGAATGAGCACATAAGTCATCGACATAAACTTCCAAGCTCTTGCGTAAGAATTCCTTAAAAACATGACACATGAGTCGCTGGAAAGTAGCGGGTGCATTTGCTAAGCCAAATGGCATCACACGAAATACGAATATGCCCCATTCAGTGGCAAAAGCCGTCTTGTGTTGGTCTTCTGGAGCAATGGCTACTTGATTATAGCCTGAGAATCCATCAAGAAAGCTGTAAACTTCCTTGCCCGCAACTCTTTCCAATAGGTGTTCTGTGATAGGAAGAGGATAACTATCTCTAATCGTGGCGGCATTAACTTTTTTAAGGTTAATACACACACGCAATTTTCCATTCTTCTTGGGCACAACCACAATGGGGGATACCCATTCGGTATGCTCAATTTCGTAAATGAATCCTGCTTCTATCAATCGATCTATCTCCTCTTTAATCTTCGCAGCGTAATTATCATTGTACGTGTAAGGTTTTTGTTTTGTAGGTTTTGCATCTGGAGTCATAGGGATTCTATGAGAACATATATCTGGATCTACTCCTTTCAAATCTTTGTAACTCCAAGCAAAAACATCTCTATATTCGCGCAATAGGGCAACTAACTCTTCTTCTTCTTCAGTCGTCAAATCATGCCCTATATATGTGCACTTTTCTTCTTCTCCTTCTATGGCAACTATTACTTTCTTGGTTTTCTCTCGATTATCATATACTTGTCCATCATTCGCCTTTCTATTGGGCATTCGTACCATGATTCTTCTATCTTCGATTTCATATTTCTTGAAGTTCTCGGGTACTTCAAACAAAGATTCTTCTTTTTCTGTCATGGTTTCTTTCTTCTTCCTTTTCTTGCCTTCACTCTTAGTAGTCACTTCCGTGGCTAACCTTACCTCGTTCGTAATTTCCTCGTGTCTCTGAGTGTGAGTCTCTACTTCGTAGAAATATTCTTCCTCTGATGCAAAGGGTGGGTCCATGATAATTGATTCTAAATCAAAATCGCTTGCATCCTCGAATGCATCAGTGTTCGGTTCACACTCTTCTAAGATTGCATCGCCCATGATTGGCTCTATCGTGAAAACTGAAATGTCATAGCCATCCTCGTCACAGTGGGGTGTCCATTGTTCTTCATTGATGGCTACATCCATGGTTGCTAGTATTTCTGCCCAACCATGGGGTTCAAACTCCTCGTCTGGGAATACTACAGGTGCGTAGGCTGGATCTTGAAGGGTTCGTGGATGTTGTTCCGCACCTAAGGTCCTGGCTTCTAACCGCTCTTCCTCTTGTTTGGCTACTTTACACATCCATAAATGGGTATCCTCATGCAACCAAGAAGGATCTGATTCTAATGAGTGCACGGATTCCGTCTCTCCTGGTGTTTTATGGATGGTATTCCATTGTATTGGGGGTACATGTCTGTGTGAATAGTCTTTAAGGTTGACTTTGGTAGTCACTCCTAAATGTTGCAAGTACAAAGAATTAGTTCCCCAATCTTGTACAATTTGCAACTGACCCATGAATGGTCGTCCCAATATCATCTCATAAGCGCGATTTTTTGCAAAGTCACAAATGGCGAAAGTATGCTCAAATTCTACACCACAAGTGGTGAGAGATATGCCTTCTAGTAAGCCTAATGGTTTTTCTATGTGTCCATCAGCCATTTGTAGTTTCATCCTGGTGGGTCTGAGTGCTGGCTTACCCCAACGTTTCCATAAAGCGGTGGTAGCTATTGCTACTCCGGCTCCTGAATCTAAGATGGCTTTCGTGGTGTAGCCCTGATGGGTTATTGGAAGATATGTGTTACCTTCCTCTCCTTTGCTTACATCTCCAATCTTTTCTACGGGTATCTCTGGTACCTTCTTATGTGATCCTATCTGAGAGGGTGTGGTAGCAAGCTCGGGGAATTGATTTGCTACGTGCTTCCACAATTCCGGTTTTACCTTTAACAATTCCTCCAGAGTGAGATTACACTGTACTTTCGTATTCTTGATCACTTCCGTGTTCCTAGGGATCACTGATTCTTCATTCCTCACTATTATCGTGGGTGCTCTCATACTAATAGACTTTGCTTCCCAAGGTCCTGTGAACTGAGGTAATTCTTGTAGAGAATTAGATTCAAATCCAGTGGGTTCACTCAGTTGTTCCACCTCTACATCATCGTATATAGAGGGGATGTCTTGGGGAAATTGTTCCTGCAAGTCGTTTATTTCTTGAATAGGAGGATGAGTTCCTTGTTCTTTTCTCCATTTCTCTTCTTGTATTTCTCTTAAAAATTCATGTGAGTACCTATGTATGGAGGATAGGTTATCTTGACTTTCTGTATTGGGTACTTGAGACAGGGATGGTGCATTCCTTTCCTGTGTCTCTGGGACAACAGGGTTCCTATGCTGATCCTTTTTCTCTTTGCTTTCTATCAAGTGTTCTAGCCTTTCCATTAGTCCTTGAAAGTGTAGTTCTGGTTTTGCCATGTTATTCCAATTAAGATATCTAGAGGCTTCAAACAAAGCTTGTGCTAATTCTACCATTTTCATGCAAAGTTTAGTTCTCTCAATTTCTAGATCAGCTCGAGGGTAGTTTTTACTCATTTCCGTTACTTGAGGTCCCTCTTTTATTCTAGCCTGATATGCACGAAACATCATGTCTAGATCTTCCGGTATGGGTTCCGCTAAGACTGATCCTGATTTCTGAGCTGGTTTTTCTTGATTTAATTCTTGTGAAGCCAATTCTTGTATTTTGGCTCTAGATTCTCTTAAACTTCCTTCCAACTCCGTTATCTTTTTACTCCATTTTCTCTTGATTCTTTCCCTAGAATCTTTCCAAGATTTTGTCTTTTTACTGCTAGATTCTGCAACTTCACTAGTTCCGGCTACTTTCTCTGGATTGAGCTGTTGGTTTTGTAAGAGCGCCTGGGCTCTGGTTATAGCTTGGATAGGCACGTATGTAGGGTTGGATCCATCTGCGTTATTTACAATACCTATCACGTTGATCGATGTCACATTCGAAGCGTTAACTGGGTTCTTAGGACAATCTTTGATTATGTGCTCTTTGCCACAATCGGCACAAAAGCCTTGTATGTTATAGTACTGTGATTGCCTTACTATTGGGGGATGTGGACAATCCTTAATGAAGTGATCTCCTTGGCACCTAAAGCATGGTCCTCTAGGGCCCTGTGGTCTCTGTTGTCTCAATTGGGGCCGTGGGTTTGGGTTTGCGTACATCACATTAGTATAATCTGGCTCCCAACTAGGTTCCATTGGTGGACTATCATAATGATATGTCTCCACATGTTCTGGTGACTCCGTGTAATAAGCGGGTGGACTAGTTACATGCGTAGAGTCAAAACTGTTTGAGTTCGGGTCACTTTCGGTGATCAGGGGTGAAGAAGGCACTAAGGCCCTACTTAGGTTCTCTTCTGCAGCCGCGTATTTGACCTAGATGACATTCGCTGGTGGGGGTGGCTGCTGAGCTAAGACGGGTTGAGGTCTCTGTTGAGCCTGGTATGGGTAGTTCTGAGGAGGCCTATAGTAATAAGGCTGAGCATTGTATGGGCCTTGATACTTGCCTGGCTGCTGGTATGTTTGCGGGTAGTTCTGTCTCACGGTTTGTTTGTTGTATGGGCAGTCCTGAGCCGTATGATTCGTGTATCTTCTCTCAATTGTACAGTATTGGCCAATAGGGTTGGCTTGAGGTTGAGGTGCATTGGGGCACATGTTTGCCAAATGCTTTCCACCACAAGTGTAACAACGTACATTAGTGGGTAGCTTGGGCACCTGTTTACTAGAAACTCCTAGTTTTTGGGCCACTTTTTCTGCTAAGTCCTCTATCGAATTAGAAAATTTTGTGGATGCTAGAGAAGAACAATCTGAGTCTTTATAGACCTTTGAGAGTTCTAATTCATCTCCTAGGTTATCCTCGATGTCTATACATATTCTTACACACTCCTCTAGCGTTCTGGGTTCTTTTAGGTACACATAGGAGCGTAGTTTAGCGCTCAACAAGCCATCTAGGAACAGTGATACTTGTTTGGCTTGTGAGGGTAGCTCTTGCATTGGACATTGTTCGACATATTGTCTGAATCTACGACCTGCCAGTCTTACTGTTTCCTGAGGGGTTTGTTTAAAGCTATGAATCAACGAAGACGTGTCATGTCTAATCCCACTTTTAGAGAATTCAGTGATGAATGACTCTAAAAAGTGATGGATGTCTCCAAATTGCCTTTGTTGCAGTGGTTGGAACCAAGTTAAAGCGGTATTCTTTAATGTTAGTCCAAATGCATTGTATTGCGTGAACATGTCTTCAACTTGTTCTGCCCTCAGTACTTGCTTGAATTCTGCGACGTGGTCATAGGGATCTCCTGTCCCATCAAAGTAATTTTTCATTGATTTTACTAATTGTGTGGGTCTCAATACTCTTGTGTGTTCACGTGGTCTAGGTAGAGGAAAATCATCTCTACCACCTGGTATTCCATGATTTCTTTGTCTATCCGCGCTATTGGTGTTCGTGGTTGTTCTATCTCTCCCTATGGGGTGATTGAAGCTCACTTCCGGTCTCTCTTTATTTCCTTCTCTTTGATTTCCATGGGTTGAGGATGTTCCTGCCCCTTGTTGACTTGTATTCATGTTTGTTCTAGATGGAGGGAATACCAATTCACCTCTCCATGTGTATGTGTTTTTAGCGCGCTCAGGCACCACAAAGACTCTTTCTGAAGTCTCATCCAGGTATACAACCTTTCCAGGTGTATCTGGGTCCTTGAATTCATAAATTGTAATGATGCCTATCTCACCAGGGTGTTCCTTTCGGTACCTCCAAAAGGCTTCATCTGTCTCTTTATTTACAAACAACTCGGTGCTCCTGTTATCTTGAGGGATCCACTCTAGGATGAGTACTCTCGTTAATACGGATTTCCCTCTAGGTGTTCTAGGTTCTTCTAATGGCTCTTTTCCTTGAAATTTCGCTTCTGTCTCTAATTGGATTGTGCCAAACTCATTAGTATCGTTTGGCTGCGTACTTAGGACATACATGGTTCCTTCTTTGTCTATGTAAGCGTCTCTCTCAAATTTCACCACTGGTCTTTCCAATCCAATGGGTTGATCAGGGTTGTGCAGTTGCACCACCTGCCTTCGCAAACCATCCTCATAGATGCGAGCACCTAGTCGGTTGGTTCGGAGAAACTCTAATTGCGTTCTATAGGGTCCTTCTGGTTTTTCTAGGTATGCTACATGAGACCCTCCTTCTGGTCTGTCTGCGCTAAATGCCATTTCTGATTCGCTTGATTCTGAGCTCAACTCATAGGGATAACTACTATTCAATTGCTGAGCCCAAGATCGAGCAGTGGTTCTTACACTAGCCTCTGATGATCTAAGGCTTCGTCGTTCTGACTTACCTATGTGTTTGCCCGATCTAAGGTTCATTAATTTTCTTCCTTGCACGCTCAATTACACACTTAGATCGTCAATGGTTCTTTGTTATTAATTTCTTGATTCTTTTTAATTTTCTTTAGATTCTTGTCTTAATTTATGCGTCAGGAATTCGACTTTCCGTTATAGTTTTGAGTTCTCGTTCCGTCAGACTTATGTTCTTTTCTTTAGGTTTTCATCACACACACCTTTACCTTAAGTCTTAGACTTGAAAGAGTTAGGTATCTTGAACTTGAGGGGTTCCTATCGTCGTTAATCCACAACTACCGTTTAGCCTAAGCTAAGAATTGACTGAGGGGGTTGAGTAATCTTCCAACCTCGAGTCGGCTTTTCTGTTGCTCTGATGCCCAAGAAGCCGCGCTTCCCAAGCTTTACTGTCTTCACTGCCTTGCTTGCTTGCCTTTGATTGCCTTTGCTAGACCTGGAAAAATTCCAATATTAGACCAGTTCACAATTGAATGATCAAATGCTTGAGTACATACACCTTTTTAAGTCCCTTCTCGTTGGCCCAAATTTTCAATGTGTGCCCCCTGGCTTCCTAGTCCCAAACTAGGTGAACCTCAAAATAGCTTATCCAAAAATAGATGTATTCTTTATGAAAAAAACAGTTGAGGTCACGTAGTACTCGTCGCGAGCTTTCTAACGAGCTATTAAGCTCAAAAAACGGACTTCGGATAAAAAAGTTATGAGCGTTCAGGCCCTGTGGGGTAAAAACTGACAATCAGGTTTTCCTTCAAATATGAGCTAAGGGGTCTCCTATGAGTCTAATGGTCCAAAAATTTTTCAAAAATACCCTCAAAATTGGTCAAAAATTGGAGTCCAAAATTTGCGATGGGGGTGCACAATCGCGATGGTCTGGGACAATCGCGATGGTCCAAGCGAACCGTCGCGATGGCGTGGGATTTGGACAATCGCGATGGCCCGAAAAGGCGAACCGTCGCGATGGCTCAAAATGAACGATCGCGATGGCGTGAGGTTGAACTGTCGCGATGGCCCGAAGTGAACGATCGCGATGGCATGGAAATGAACCGTCGCGATGGCCCGATCAAGTGGACAATCGCGATGGCGCGAGTCAACGGTCAACGGGGAACAATCGCGATGGTCCGAAGTGAACAGTCGCGATGGTCCGCGATGCGATGGCTTGAGCCAATCGCGATGGTCCGATTTTGGGCTGTCGCGATGGTTTGAAAAAAAACGAACCGTCGCGATGGTCTATCGTGACACGTGGCACTGTCGTGGCGATGGCATGAGCCAATCACGATGGTGCGGGGTCAGCTGAACAATCGCGATGGTCCACGTGGACCGTCGCGATGGCTCAAGTGAACCGTCGCGATGGCTCAAGTGAACCGTCGCGATGGTCCGAAAAAGCGAACCGTCGCGATGGTCCGGCCGAGCCGTCGCGATGGCGTGAGCCTATCGCGATGGTGCGACACAATCGCAATGGTCTGAGCCAATCGCGATGGTCCACCAAACAATGAATTTTCAAAATGCAACTATGGTGCCGTGTGTGCGCAAGGATCGCCTACCTCGTGGTGTGCTCGCCTACTTCAAAATCCGAAAGTTGCAGACCATCGCCATGGTCCGCCACACTCGGAAATTTCTGACAGAAAGTACATGTTTTACCTTTTGGAAGCTCTCCTGATGCTCTGAAGCTCTGTACCTGCAAGAAAACTCAAGAAAATGCAAGCACACACAAGCGCAAAAACTCTCTCTCGCTCTCTCGCATGCACAAATTAGGGGAAATGAGGTGAATGGGGAGATATGGTGAATTTTCTGATTTTTTTTGGAAATGGAGATGATGATGCGATGATGAAGATGGAGTATGGGGAAGGTGAAAAACACTAAAAACTAAGTAAAAACAACAACAAAAACTGAAATTTTTACCTTCCAACGCCACTTCTTGCTATACTCTTACCATCACACATTCGTCCTAGACTCGATCCCCGGCAACGGCGCCAAATTTGGTGTTGCTCTAGCACAATGGTAAATACCACGTTAAGAAGCGTCACCTCCTTAATGTCAATCCGTGGGAGAGGTAGGAGTGATATG
This sequence comes from Ceratopteris richardii, assembly GCA_020310875.1. NCBI lineage: Eukaryota > Viridiplantae > Streptophyta > Polypodiopsida > Polypodiales > Pteridaceae > Ceratopteris > Ceratopteris richardii. The sequence continues at coordinate 20,539,255 of CM035417.1, read as the reverse complement.
AAGATCGTGAACGTGAGATGATGTGAGAGTGATGGTGAGAAGCACAAAGATGCACACACACATGCACACACATACACACATGCTTCCGTGGCGTCTGTGCCTCTGGCTGCTTCCAACAGGTTGTCAAGAGACTTTCCCTTGGTCTTCCAGCAGTGGACAGATGGGTACCATCAGAGGTCAGGTGGAATTCATCACCGGCCAAACGGGCACCATACCATGCGGTGCTCATCCTTCCACACTTGCTGTGGATTGGCCTAGATTAAAGGTACAAAACGGAGCACTTCCTAATGGGCAGGTCACGCAAGTGTTGGACCTCCCTTCTCTTCCAAAGCAGAGCGTCCATCGGACCTCTCAACCTCAACCACAAAGGAGTCAGTCAAAATAGAGGAACCCAGACCGACGACACTATCAGATGACACAAGGAAGAAAGAAGCAGTGTGAGCATCATAGAACAAGTGGCACGAAACAAATATGGGTGCCAAAAGGAAAGAAACCTTCGACAGTTTGCAACGAGGCGGACAAGGAAGAGAAGAAGTTACGACAGACTCAGAAGCAATATCCAAAGCCTTATCGACTTTCTTCTACGAGTACACGACAAATCTGGATCGCCAAGAAGTACCTTACAAATCGACCCACACCCACGCAGATTTGGGTCCCCAAAAACTGTACTTTAGCTCAAACCTCAAGCCATGTATTATACACCCCGTCGAAATCTCTCCACCCCTCAAAACCACCACATCCGATACTATCTTTTGTCCCTCAGCAGAAACACACCATCCGCTCCAAAACTCTTAGGAAATAGATACCGAAACGTATCCAACAGACTTCCCCTAACCCACTGTCTAACATTACTCCCACCCAACTAATCTCCAACCTTGTAATAAATCACTTACATTTGAACCTTGTATAAATTCACACACCATAACCCCACATCACTCATAATAAAATCTCATCAAGCAATGTATGCATCATCTGAAGCATGTTGTCGTCGAGATTTGCTCTCCTCTCTCACTTGTGAAGGCCTACAAAAAACATATTTGGTGAAGGTAGCCGGAATTCCCCGAGAAGTCCAGGATGCATCAAGGATGTCAAAGGAAGGTCACATACAAAGTTTCAAAGAAATCAAGAAAGTCCATCGTAGCGGTCAAAGCTAGTCAAAGCTGGTCAAAGTTAGGAAATTAGGGCAAAAAATTCATTGTCACCAAATTAGATGAAAATCCATATACTTGTAAAGATTGTCAAAGGCAGTCTATAGCCCAAATTTCAGCAGAAAATGGATTTGGTAGCACATTGATATGCTATGTTCATTTTGTAAAAATGTAATTTTTCTAGTTTGACCCTACAAATTCTTGTATAGAAATTTATGTTAGCCATATGGTTTGGCATGTATAAAGACCATATGTGGCTACATATTTGTATAAAGTTTCAAGGCTATCCGAGCTTCCTAGACACCCTAATGCCACCTTGCAAGCTTCCAAATGTAGTCAAACTTGTACAAGTTAGATTCAGATGGGAGTTTTTTCTGCATATTCCTGAAGGAGATCTTTGGAAACATAGTCCTACAATGTTTCATCTTCATCAAAGACTTTTTGGAGGGTCAAAGAGCACAAAGTCCAGTTTTCAAGGTCACCGCAGTTTTCTAGAATAAGAAAATTGAAGGCTTGAATGTCTGCCACATGTCAAAATATGATTGAACCATGTTGTACGGTCAAGATGAGCTCATATTCAAGGGTGGAGATGCACTAAAGCATAAAGGAAGGAGGATCCACGAATTTTTTCCATAAAAGAAGACCTTTTTTACAATCAAAGATCAATAATGCAGCATTTCTCCAAAAATAGTGGCTTATCTTATCCGAATTGATGTCAGCACTGATCCGACGGTCCAGATCATCCCCAGATCCAATGGTGGAGAATGAGGGCGCCTAAATTTCACTCCTTTACACTAGATTTGATAGAAAGAATAATTCCAAGCCATTGATTTGATTAATCAAATGGTTGTAATCGAAAGTAGTGATCCTAGAGTTGAGAGTTGATTTCTCTAGATCCAAGGGCCCAAATTCATTCAAAAAACTATATAAACCCCCCTCCAAACTCCTAGAGCATCATTGTTAGGCATCCATAGGGCTCATGCTAGCTTACGGTTTCCTTGAGACGATCACCCTCGGTTGAGCGAGTGAGGATCCAAGGTGAGCTAGTATGAGTATAGAACCTAGTTTCAAATTTAAGTTAGAACTCCAATCTAGGATAGGCTCTTGAAACCAGCATCTCTATCTTGACTCACCCTCGGTGGAGCATGTGAGTGAGTTAGAGCTGATTTTAATGAGTCTTAGACTTCTTTAGTTAGACGTTACGAGCCTAGACAGACATAGGGTCACTGGAGTGGAACTCACCTTCTTACGTGTGACATTCGGTTGAACTGTCATGGTTTGAGGGTCGGAACCACCTTTGATCAGTAGACTGCTTAGCATGACGTACCACTACGATCTTTTACATGTAACTTAATTCAAATTCTTTTAATTCATGTCACTTGTCACTTGTCTCTTGTCACCTCTCTCAGTCTCTTAAGTATTTTTACATGTCTTCTATTTCTTCTATGTGTGAGAAGGCTCCGCAGTATTGCGTTGAACCAGTGAGGATGTTTCTTTGAGCTTGTGAGTAAAATCCATCATCATAATTCACTTGCATGCATATAATCCATACATATTTATTAGTTTCTGAAAGTGTATAAGAAGCTCCAATATTGGACCATTCTTCCTTTCGAAACTGATTTATGTGTAAGGATTCCATCTATTCTCGTCATGCATACATATCATCCAAAGAAGCCTATACGTATGGATTAGAATTAGGAAGTGTTTAAGAAGCTCCTCCAATGGACCATTCTTCCTTCCAAATTTGATTCGTGTGTATGGTTCTCTTTCATTCTTATCATTCATGTTCATAAATCTAACTTGCACTCCTACATTCCTATTCCCATAATCATTTCAACATCTCTCTCTTCTCCATACTCAACATTAATTTCACCTTCACATCTTTAAACCTTCCAACATTCATTAGCTTCATACACCCTGTGTGTGCCACGACCGGACCCGATCCACCCGGATTGCGATCACCTCCACATTTGAACCCGACGTGAAACGCTTCATGGCATTTGCTTCTGATCTTGTTGGGAGGTTGTGATCCATATCCTTTGTTTCATATTTTTCATCCTCATCATATCATTATCACCATTCTTGAGTGTTACACTGGATTTCTCACAATATCGTGCACATCTTCGTCGTGAAGTAAACGCATTTGTGAGAGATCTAGAGCATCGTGCATCACTTGTTTATTCACATAAGATGGAGGAAGGATTCAAATCCCTTATTGTTGAGAAACAAGGCCAAAGAATAGTCTCTTCTATGTTGAGAGAGAAGGAAAAATTCAATGGCATCAACATTACAAGCTACTTAGATTTGTTTGAAGAGCAAGCTATGATTTTTGGTCTTCCCGAAGATCTTTTGATATCATTCTTTGAACGAATTGTTGATAGCTCTATCATAAACCGTGTCACTCAATATGATAGTCTTCCTTGGAATGATTTTAGAAAGGAGATGCTCAAAGAATTCTATCTTGAAGATTATAGCCAACATAATCGAGATGGATTCTTACGATGGGTCAATTCTCCAAAGCCTAGTAGCTCTATTACTCACTTACAAAATGAGTATATTAGACGCTATGAACAACTTCCTGATGAGGATAAGATAACTTTGGAACCTGATCTTGTGATCAATTTTCTTAAGCTTCTTCATCCTGAAACTCGTAGGGAAGTTGAACGGCGATTAGAAGAACCAGATAAGCGCTATGGTCTTACTGACAATTGGCAAAAAGTGCGTAAAGTAGTAGAGGCTGTAGCCCATAGACATCAAAGACAATCCATGCTTTATGAGCAAACTAGTCTTCCTCAAGCTAGCCTTCCACAAACTAAGGAGCAAGTTAGAGAACAATCCCATGCTATGCTTTTTGACTCTACACCTATTCCTCAAATTATGGAGCATAATCAAGGTTTTAAAGTAGAGCCAAATAAAAGTGTAGTTGAACAATTTCAAGTGGATATTCTCACTAAGCAAATGGAAAGTCTTATTGCTACACAATCCAATTTGGCCAAGACTATAGATGCTTTACAATCTAATTACACCAAAACTTTCCAAAATCAAATGAACCCAATGACTTTTCAAGAGCCTAATCAACATGTTATAGCTACCAATCAAAATCCACAAGTAGCTCCTACTCAAGCATATCAAGTTCCTCCAATGCATAATCCTCCAATGCATAATCCTTCAATGCAAAATCCTCATCCTCATGTGCAAAATCCTCAAATGTATCAAAACCTGTATCCTCAAGCTTCTCAAATAGCTTTTCAAAATCCTCAAAATCAGAATTTTCAAAATCATCAACCGTATAATATGGAAGCTCCTCTTGCACCTCAAGTACCACATGTTGCTCCCCAAGCTCCTCAAATACATCAATTGCATTTTCAAAATCCTAATTATCCTGTTCAAGCAATACCTTATCAACAAAATCCTCAATTTCAAAATTTCCCACCACAAGTTAATCAAAATCCTCAAAATCCAAATGGTTTTGTGCGTGGCCCTCGTAGGTGTCCTTGGTGTGATTCGTTAGAGCACTTTTTGAGAGATTGTGAATTATTGAAGGCTGCTAAGGAGCAACGACTAGTAATAGACATAGACAAGAAAATCTGTGACTATCGATCTAGGCTACCTTTGCAAGGAAATTATGGTAAGGGAGGAATGAAAAAACATTATGAAAATATAACCATAATGGACGTAGGAACTAGAGGAGTGAAACTAGAAGCTCTTGATGAACAAGAAGTAGAATCAAGTAAACCCACAAAGGAAGGTGATTTTTCCATAGAGGCTTTAGTAAGAGCACGGGATGAGATTAGGAGAATAACGGCTTGGGAGTCACCGATAGAAGATCAATCTCTTATTTGTCACATATCCAATGTAGAAGAAAAACGAAAAAGAGATGAAGCTGAGCCTAGTGAAAGAAGAGTGACTCGAAAACAAACCTCAGAGGGAATAGAAACAATCATAGAGCAGGGAGAAACATCACAATCCAAAGATAAACAACAAGAATCACAACCCAATGAACAAAAACAAGAGGAGAAACAAAAAGGGAAGAAGACAAAGCAAAGAAAAACAGAACCAAAGCCTTTAGATAAACAAGAACAATCAAAACAAACTGAAGACCAAACACGAGAACATGAACAAAAACAAGATCCTGAGCAAAAACAAAAGAAACCAAAGAGAAAACCTAAAGCCATCTTGATTTCAGAAATTGAGAGAAAAATAGATCCTATGGAGATTTTAGATGACATTTTGCTTAAGAGTCAAGTGACTATGTCTTTAGAACAAGTTTTCTCTATTGCAAAGCCTGTTTTTAAAGATAACTTTATTGGCCTAATTAAAAGGAAGAGGTTTCCACTTAATCTAGATACTGAGATGCAAGATTCTCTAGATCAAGATCAAGCTATGAATGAAGCCTTAAACTTTGATGAATCTGATGAAGAGGACTTTGATGATGATGAAGTAAATGTTAATAAAAATTTCTTAGGACCTATTCAACCTGACCATGAAAATCATGAAAACAATCCTGAAAGTCACTTTAAAAGAACATTTTGGTCTAGAGGTACATCAGAGATGCATGTTAAAATAGGAAATGATAAGAACACTATCACTGTAAATGCATTAGTAGATTCCGGCTCTGAAATCAATGTGATTTCAAGAGAAGTCTATGATAAGTTTCGATGGCCCATAGATAAAGATTGTGGATGGCGTATGAGAACTGCAGATAATGGTGTAGGTACCCTGTATGGAGCTTGTGCTAGTGTGCCCATATCCATAGGAGGAATCACAGAAGAGTTTCACTTTTTTATTCAAGATAATTGCTCCTATGAAGTTCTCTTAGGTCAACCCTTTATTTGTGAGAGTCGTATGGAAACTAAAGCCATGGATGATGGGTCTACCTATGCTAGATTTAAGTCTAAGGATGGAATGCAATCACTTCAAGTCATGACAGTAGGAGTGAATCATCCTAGGAATCGATTGTCAATTAGAAAGAAACCTATTGTTACTCAGGGTCATGAGCATGCTTGTAGTGATTGTGCACCTCGATTCATGTTTGGAGCTACATATGATCAAAATTTCGGATAGAATCCATTGTTGAGCGGGACAACAGTGGATATTGGTTTGACATCTCGCATCCAACCAACATGTACAATAGTTTGTCACTTTGTTTTCCACATTCTAGATTAGATTTTCTTCATAAGAGTCAATTGTCCAAGTCTTTTATCCAAAAAACTCAAAAAAAATACAAAATCATGGAACATGATGAGAACATTGAGCATGTGATTGAGACATCTCATTGTTTCTCTACTCTTGAGGAGTTAGAGTTATGTCTTCAACAAAATTCTAATTCCCATACTATTCTGATTTCTTCCCTTGATGAGTATGCTCTAATCCAAGAGTATGCTCTCAATGTTGACAAGTGCTCAAAATTTAACCAAACACATGATGCCTTAGTTGAAACAAAGTACAAAACTGCAGACAAAAAAATCAAACCCATAGCACAACCATTACCTAGCTGGACTACGAATAGATTCCGTAACATTAGGAAACGAGCTTATAACTTTTTCCTATGTAATGGTTATCTTTGGAGACATGCTAAGGGTAAGGTTAAGAATCCACAACGAGTCCTAGGAAAAAGAGGTCTTCAATTGCAAGTAATGAAGGAAATGCATGAGACATTATGGGCCGGTCATAAAGGATTTTTTGGAACATATGAAAAAATTAGAAGTACCTATTATTGGCCTAGGATGTATGTTGACATTAGTAGCTATGTTTCTACATGTTCTACTTGTCAACTTCATTCATCAGTCAAACATAGAGATCCGTTGCATCCTACTTATCCACCTTGCATTCACTACAAGTGGGTAGTAGATCTTGTAACTATGCCTAAAGGTATTGACAAAATGCGTTACATTGTACTTGCAAGAGAAGACTTAACTAATCATGTAGAGGGACGTGCACTACGATCTAAGACCACTTACAATGTTTGCAAATTCTTGCTTGAAGATGTCATAAGTCGCTTTGGGTACATAGAGAAAGTAGTTGCCGATCGTGGAGAGTTAAATGCGAGAGAAGCTAAAGAGTTCTTTGAGCGTCACGGTATTCGTTTGTCTCTCACTACTGCATATAATCCAGAGGCCAATGGTAAAATAGAGAGAGGGCATCCACCTATTGTGAAAGCCATATCTAAAGCATGTAACGGTGACATCAAACAATGGCCTAGATTCTTACCTTTTGCACTTTGGGCAGATAGAATGACATGCACACGTACTACTGGATATATGCCTGCTGAACTCATGTACTGTCAAAAACCATTGTTTCCAATTCAGTCTCATATTTCTGCATGGTCAAATTTGCCTTGGTCTGAAAACATGTCTACTGATGATTTTTTGAGTTTGCGTATTAAACAGTTAGAACAAGGTAAATTAAGACTTGATGATGCTGTTGAAAAATTAAGAGAATCTAGAATGAAGAACAAGCATTATTTTGATAAAACTCATCGATTGCGTCCTAAGCCAATTGAAGTAGGAGATTGGGTGCTCATTTATGATAGTACATTTGACTCTCAATATGATGCACGCAAAAAGCTCACTCAACGGTGGTTTGGGCCATACATTGTATCAAAAGTCAACAACAATGGTACGTATGATCTTAGTGAATTAAATGGTGTTGCACTAAAAACTTTGATTGCAGGTAAAAGGATAAAGTTATTCAAGAAGCGTGATAATGACGAGTACATTTTGGATGAGGACATTGAAGAAGATGACAACAATGAGGCCGACTCATAAACATGAGTATCCATGTTATAAAAATAAAAAAAAGAGAAAAAAAAAACATCATTAATTTTCAAGTTCATGTTGCTTTGTTTTTTTTCAAGTTCATTCTATTTTTTTTCCATGCTTGTTTCATGCATGTTTTTTTCAGTCTTTGCATTGCATTGCATATCCACATCACTTGAGTCAAAAAAGGCAAATGATGATTTCTCTACTTGTGTAAAATTTTATCTTAAGTAGTAACTTATCTACCAAGAAATTGTTTATAATCTAGGATTGTGGAAAGATAGGGCATGTAGATTTGGAGGTTTATTTTGGTGACAAGACTTTCATATATAAACATGCATATGTATCCTGTATCGAAAGCATAATTGTTGAAATCCTAGCTCCTGCTATTGCATGTTTCTACATCCTTAGTCCATCTCACAGCACTTGTATCGGAGTTTAAACGACTGTTCTCCGTCATCAAAAATGGTTGTACCTTGTATCGGGGTTTAATTTTTCCTCGTCAAAAAAAAAAAAAAAAAAAAAAAAACTACATGTTACCAAGAAGTTTACACTTTCTTCCACCCCAAAAAAGTGATCGTAACCATAAAGTTGCCGAATCATCATCATCATCAAAAAAAAAAAAAAAAAAAAAAAGAGGCAAGCCAAAGGAGGATAAAGAGGCATAGTAGAATAAATCACGGGCTATATAGGCAGATTTATGCATTAGTGGAGTTTAGTTAGATTTCCTTGCATGTTATTAGAGAAAGAGCATATTCATATTTATGTAGGAAAGGAGTTGATCTAAAATAAGCTAAAGATGAAAGATGTCTCTTGACAATCCTAAATCTTTGTTTATAATCATATTTAAGGTAGATTGCTTTATGAAAAAGGTACAAAATTTTCTTCAAGATGAGAGGAACTGATGCTTAAAACGACTCATACATCCACTTCCACTTCATATTGATGCTTGTTTTTTTTCTTTCTTGTTGCCAATGTTGCTTGTTCACTTGCATATATGTTGCCTATTTGTTCATGCATATTCATGTTGCCTGTTTCAATTCTTTCTTTCATGCAAATTTTGCTTCATGTCACGTTACCTATTGATTCATGCATATAATCAATTCTCCTTCCATCTTTCTTATGTTGCCTATAAAAGAATTTGATGCCTGGAACATTTTGTTTTTCACAGATGCTAGAGTGGCGCTTCCGGAGGAATCACAGGTTTAGTGGGGGCGAATGTCGTCGAGATTTGCTCTCCTCTCTCACTTGTGAAGGCCTACAAAAAACATATTTGGTGAAGGTAGCCGGAATTCCCCGAGAAGTCCAGGATGCATCAAGGATGTCAAAGGAAGGTCACATACAAAGTTTCAAAGAAATCAAGAAAGTCCATCGTAGCGGTCAAAGCTAGTCAAAGCTGGTCAAAGTTGGGAAATTAGGGCAAAAAATTCATTGTCACCAAATTAGATGAAAATCCATATACTTGTAAAGATTGTCAAAGGCAGTCTATAGCCCAAATTTCAGCAGAAAATGGATTTGGTAGCACATTGATATGCTATGTTCATTTTGTAAAAATGTAATTTTTCTAGTTTGACCCTACAAATTCTTGTATAGAAATTTATGTTAGCCATATGGTTTGGCATGTATAAAGACCATATGTGGCTACATATTTGTATAAAGTTTCAAGGCTATCCGAGCTTCCTAGACACCCTAATGCCACCTTGCAAGCTTCCAAATGTAGTCAAACTTGTACAAGTTAGATTCAGATGGGAGTTTTTTCTGCATATTCCTGAAGGAGATCTTTGGAAACATAGTCCTACAATGTTTCATCTTCATCAAAGACTTTTTGGAGGGTCAAAGAGCACAAAGTCCAGTTTTCAAGGTCACCGCAGTTTTCTAGAATAAGAAAATTGAAGGCTTGAATGTCTGCCACATGTCAAAATATGATTGAACCATGTTGTACGGTCAAGATGAGCTCATATTCAAGGGTGGAGATGCACTAAAGCATAAAGGAAGGAGGATCCACGAATTTTTTCCATAAAAGAAGACCTTTTTTACAATCAAAGATCAATAATGCAGCATTTCTCCAAAAATAGTGGCTTATCTTATCCGAATTGATATCAGCACTGATCCGACGGTCCAGATCATCCCCAGATCCAATGGTGGAGAATGAGGGCGCCTAAATTTCACTCCTTTACACTAGATTTGATAGAAAGAACAATTCCAAGCCATTGATTTGATTAATCAAATGGTTGTAATCGAAAGTAGTGATCCTAGAGTTGAGAGTTGATTTCTCTAGATCCAAGGGCCCAAATTCATTCAAAAAACTATATAAACCCCCCTCCAAACTCCTAGAGCATCATTGTTAGGCATCCATAGGGCTCATGCTAGCTTACGGTTTCCTTGAGACGATCACCCTCGGTTGAGCGAGTGAGGATCCAAGGTGAGCTAGTATGAGTATAGAACCTAGTTTCAAATTTAAGTTAGAACTCCAATCTAGGATAGGCTCTTGAAACCAGCATCTCTATCTTGACTCACCCTCGGTGGAGCGTGTGAGTGAGTTAGAGCTGATTTTAATGAGTCTTAGACTTCTTTAGTTAGACGTTACGATCCTAGATAGACATAGGGTCACTGGAGTGGAACTCACCTTCTTACGTGTGACATTCGGTTGAACTGTCATGGTTTGAGGGTCGGAACCACCTTTGATCAGTAGACTGCTTAGCATGACGTACCACTACGATCTTTTACATGTAACTTAATTCAAATTCTTTTAATTCATGTCACTTGTCACTTGTCTCTTGTCACCTCTCTCAGTCTCTTAAGTATTTTTACATGTCTTCTATTTCTTCTATGTGTGAGAAGGCTCCGCAGTATTGCGTTGAACCAGTGAGGATGTTTCTTTGAGCTTGTGAGTAAAATCCATCATCATAATTCACTTGCATGCATATAATCCATACATATTTATTAGTTTCTGAAAGTGTATAAGAAGCTCCAATATTGGACCATTCTTCCTTTCGAAACTGATTTATGTGTAAGGATTCCATCTATTCTCGTCATGCATACATATCATCCAAAGAAGCCTATACGTATGGATTAGAATTAGGAAGTGTTTAAGAAGCTCCTCCAATGGACCATTCTTCCTTCCAAATTTGATTCGTGTGTATGGTTCTCTTTCATTCTTATCATTCATGTTCATAAATCTAACTTGCACTACTACATTCCTATTCCCATAATCATTTCAACATCTCTCTCTTCTCCATAATCAACATTAATTTCACCTTCACATCTTTAAACCTTCCAACATTCATTAGCTTCATACACCCTGTGTGTGCCACGACCGGACCCCATCCACCCGGATTGCGATCACCTCCACAATGTAGGTGTCTAGTGACCTGCATTAGTTTGCAATAATCATTCCATCGACCACATCACACCACTTGGCTACACGGGTTACGCATCGGTTATGGAAAGGGATTGCGGTCTCACTTTAATGGGATCATGATTAATTTCCATACTAATGTGCTAATCTTTTGTAGCAGATCCGTTACACATCCACATCATTCACCATGCAGACAGAAGGACAGTCAGATGCTGGTCCCAGCGCACCTGTAGCAACTATCGGCAATTTACTCGCAGAGCCCCATCCGACGGCACAACCACCAGAGTTTCAAGGATTCCGAGGGCCCATGCCAATCGATGATCCACCAAGAGGGTATACCGAGAAGATTCATCGCAATTCTCACTGGTTTCAAGGGCTCGCAGGACCATTGGCGGATGCTGACTTCATTTTTGAAGCAAATTTGGCTTTCGACGACCGTACCTGGGCCAAGTATCAATTCTTCTCTCGAGAATTCGAAGGCTTACAGAACACAGAACACCTAACACATGTTTGGGCAAGAGCAGGATTCACAGAGTACTTCAGTGATCCTCTGCCTAAACCTGACTTCTATCGATGTTATTATTTAGTCACAACACTGATAGCCTCGAAGAACAAAGATTTGCCAGGCACCTTCATTTTGCCATCACTGGTAAACGATCCACCCTACAAAAGGTTTTATTTGACTAAAGATCTGATTAGAGCAGCAACTAAGATTCATGGGACGCATACCCCAACAGAGCGTGAGAGGTTAATTCTAGAGCCTATGAAACGCGGGGATGTTACTAAGTGGGAGGACATTTCAGCTATAACCCCTGAGCTCTCCAAGCCATTACGGATATGCATACAGCATTTTGCTTTCCCCGCTCAGGACAGATTTACCATGCCCCACAAAAGAATCTGGTTTGGTTTATATTTGGCTTGCACTGGACCTCAGACTGTTGATCTAGCAAGCTGGATCATTGATCAGCTTTACTTGGCACATCACCATTGGGAAAGAAAGAAGGTAATTAAGGGATGCTGTGCTCTAACCAAAATTGTTTATATGTGCTTAGCATATGATTTACCGATCGAGCGAGCCATGACGAGTGAAGAGTTGAAAGCATTCAAAGGAACCACCAATAAAGCAAGGAAGGCTACCAAAGCACGAGCAGGAAAGCGAATGAGAGGTACTATCCCATGCCTCCAGGTTCCAGAATCACCATCACCACAACCATGTCCAGAACAGACTCCAACGGAAGCCACTACATCTGTACAACCCATTCGCATACAGTTATCAAGACCAGTTATCATGGAGGGCACCACCAGTACTGTAGCACCTCAAGCAGCCACAACCCCAGAACCTACCACCACAGCAGCAGAAGTTTCCACCACTATTGGTGCGGAAGCTTTCTCTTTTCCGATACCAAACATGGAAGCAGAGCCACTGGACGCAACTTTTGATTTTGAAATGCAGGATGCCTTCTCCAGTGAATTTCAGTTTTCGGAAGGCCAAATATTTTCTCAAGAATACGAACGGCCAAGCTACCCGACCACGCCCCGAGAGCAACCACATGGACAAGTTGTTTCGAGCTCAGATGATGAAAGAACAGCAACAGATGATGACGAAGGTGACGATGAAAACAGCCAGGGTACACATGACTCCCAAGAACATGTATAGACAGATGAACACGGACAACACACCGACACACAAGGTGATACTAGTACGCACGAAGATGAAACCTTTGAAGCAGCAGCGTATACGCTCGCCATCAAGAAGTTATACCGTACAATGGAAAAAGTTTGGGCACGCAAGAAGCTGACTGAAGAAGAAATCCAAGCCATGATAGAACAGGAACTTGTCACAGGCGGGTTTGAAGAAGTATACATCAGAGGTTTCAGAGAGTTGGTTAAATCAGTGGGATCCACAGAAGCCTTAAGATACTTGCAAAGAAAGCCACTACCGCAGTTTGACCCCCGACACATACGACTACTATCAAAACCAGGAGAGTACATTCGAGTACCAACAGGTGGTCAGTCATCCCAACAGGCCAGGGAAGCACGCTTGATCTCTGAAAGATCTGTGGACAAAGAAGACACCATTATCATCGACTCCCCACCCCATACTACTAATGTACATACCTCCACGGTTACCGAAGTACCTACCACTCCAACTTCTCCTGTTTCACCGCCCATTCAGCCACTCTCCCCTGTACATCCACTCTCTCCCCGACCGTCTACCTCCTTCCATGATGAAGTCGCAGAAGCCTATGTCGCCTCCATTCCCCCAACCCTTCCCACACCCACTCAGCCTAGTCTACCACCTAGGACGTCTACCTTCCCATCGAGTCCCTTTCTCCCTCCATCTTTCCCATCCTTTCCCACACCTCCCAGACACCTTTTCCCGTATCTAACCCCATTAACCTTTTCCCCTATCTCACCTCCCCGACCTACAGTATTCCCGTTTCCCCATTTTCCCCATGGAGTACAAGAAAACCCCCCTGTAAATTACTCTTCAACCTTTGAAAACCCTGTATTTACACCCACACAAGCACCCACGATCACGCCACTATTCACAGTCACGGCACTGGACACAACATCCAATGACATGGATACCTCACCACCCACCGCACCACCTCTAACTTCATTCATTTCACAACCACGCATAGGCACCTCACAATTCTCCACAATCACCGCAACATCCACTCTCCCACCCCCATTCCCCACTCCCATTGCATCTACACCCACTACATCTTTACTCGGAACATCTGTAATATTATCTCCCACTGTAGATACCGCATTTCGACAGATGTTTGCTTGCATGACTCAAGTACGAGATGAGTTCACATCTCTAGGAAACAACTACCAGACGCTGCAGAACACGACAAATCAATTACAATCGCAGTTGAATTCACTATTGATCGAGAATGCCTCACTAAACAGCCGATACCAAGAATTACGAGAGGCATATCATAAATTAGAACTAGAAAGCGAAGAAAAGACCAAGGAGGCCACTGTTGATCTTGACAACTTGCTTAGGGCCCAGACAATTCGCAACGCAACATTAACGAGAAACATGGGACTATTAAGACGACACTTAGCAGCAGCCAAAGAAGAAAACCAGCGCTTACAGGATCAGAACAGAGAAAACTTAGAAGCTGCTCTCGATCATCCAAACCAACCACTCAATCCCAGTCGGTTCAAAGCAGTGCCCTCTGAATCCATGAAGATGCTGCTAGAAGATCATGTTAGACTGCTAGATGAATACGATTGCATGAACGAGGAGTTACAGAAGCTCAAAGAAGATCACAAACTACTCCAGCTAAGAGCAGCAATACCACAAGGATTACCAGCACCTACGGACCCTTCTCTTGACATCTTAGAGGAACTCAATGCATTACAGGCCCAGGTCTCAAATCTTGAATCACGGATTGCAGTATATGAAGCACCACCAAGGCCAGACTCCCCACCAGAGCTACCAGCTGATGAAGAGACTGTAACCATCCCGGTGGAGGAAACGTTTGAAGAGGCTTACGAACCACAACCATCCCAGGCGGACACGTCACGGCTGAAGGCCAAACGACGTACGAACTTCCTACTCCCGCGTGGATGAAGCAAATTGAGGAACTTGGAACCACACACTCAGCCAGAGTCGAGGCCCAGCTACACGCCATGGCAGTGATCGAGGAAAGAATCTTACAGTCACCATATTTTGCTCATTTGGCCCCTCGTCGCTACATATATGGGCATGAGCTACAATATAAACCGTACTTTATGTTAATGGCCGAATACCAGTTGGCCATTGAGAAAGAAACAGGCAAGAAACCATCTCACGCTACTCAATTTGAGCCTGAGGACTTGCCACTGGATGTGCAGCAAGGAGAGATATATCAACTAGATTGGCGCAAAGATCTACTACAAACATACCCTGAGATGATGAGTACATGGGTAAAGGCACCTCTGCACTTAAAGTACAACCCATGTTGGGGACCAGTACCACGTCGCCACTCTTGGACAACATTTGCTATTAAAGTACAGAACAACAAGCAGTGCCAGGATTGGTTAAATTACCCCTATTTCAAGCCACCCATCAAGTTACCAACTGTAGGCTACATGATGGCAACGATTCGCCACTAGCTCCCTCGCTTGAAACATATGGACGATATAGCCGCGCACATGACTGTCAAAATCTTTGACATGATGCAGATGGTCTTTAAAGTCTTCCGATGTGTCAAAGAACCTCACGTCAATACCCCAGGCTTCGAGCATGGCAATTTAGATCTTGCATATGATATGAGTACAATGCCATCTCTCCGGGTATGTTACGCATGGCATTGCAGAATAAAATACTTACCGGCATGCTACAAGCAGACGTTCGAAGAAATGTTCACAACCGGTTTCTGGGAATACCATTCAGAAGTGTTCATCAGCAGGCCTACCCATTTATTGCACTTATTTGCCTGTGAACAGATGGTATATTCCACACACTATCAACTCTCGCCACCAGACGAACCGCAACCAATAGATTGGGAGAAACTCCAGGCAGATCTCGCCCGAGGCATTCGCATATCAGAGCACACCCTCGCTCAAGACCTCCTACAGAATTACATTCGGCAGACCTCACAACCAGGTTCCGTCAGGGATGACAAAAGCGAGAGGGAGGGGGGTGTTGGAAGCAGCCAGAGGCATAGACGACACGGAAGCATGTAAAGACGGAGCAGGGAGTCAGTCGAATCAATTTTTTCAAAGATTTATGTTTCATAATTACTTTTCAAAACATTCAACAGTGATTTTCATCACTATTGTAACATATGTAACATAGAAAAAAACCCATTTTGTAATCCATAGCTCCATTTTCCTCAAGCCGAGGAGTCCTCGAGCTTGAGAAGCTTAGGTAGAATGAGCGTACCAATTTTGGTTATTTTTAGACATCGTTTACCCTTTCAAATAGCATCTAGGACCTATTTTTTAACTATGCCGGTCACTAGATGTGAAACTGGTCAAAACTAGTCTAGAAACTATAAAAAGAGCTAGAGAGCTCATTTTTGAGGTTAGCTTGTTTGAGTAGAGAAGAGCTTAGAGTTATCTTGAACTTGTAAGAGTGTTCTTGAGCAATAGAGTTGATTTCTCACCTTCCATTGTGCCTTGCTTGTCTCTTCGTTGTGTGTGTGTATGTGTGTGTGCATTTCTATGCTTCTCACCTTCACTCTCACTTCATCTCACGTTCACGATCTTCATATCACTCCTATCTCTTCTGTGGATTGACAATTAAGGAGGTGAAGCTTCTTAACATGGTACTTACCATTGTGCTAGAGCAACAGGTACCATCAAATCCACATCAAGGAATATGGAATCTGCAAATAACACAAAACTTGAAGAAAGCCCTCTGAAATATTGTACATTTAAAGAAATTTATTTTCACTTTTTGCCCTAAGGGATTGTGATGTTGAAGTACATTTCAAAAAGGATGGTGCAAAAAATTTAGATAGAATGGGTAATATTCTAGACAAAGGAGCGCAAAAAGATAACTTGTATGAGTTAAGCACCCTCATTGCTATAGAAGACAAAAGCACAAGTCAACTTTGATATCAAATTTTTGGGTATCTTGGATTTTCCATTCTCAAAGAGATGCAAAGAAATATGATGGTGGGACATTTACCTACATTTTTTGATTTGCAATTGAAACATGTGAAGCTTCCATGCTTAGCAAGCAACAAAGGTAGCTATTTCCAAAAGAGAGCAACAATAGAGCTTAAGATTGGATAGAGTTGGTACTTGTTGATCTCTATGGTAAAATGGCTACTCCAGCTTTGGGAGGGTGTCTCTACTTTTTGCTGATAATCAATGATTATAGTAGAAAGATGTGGGTGTATTTTATTTGAGAGAATTCAAATTAATTTGCTAAATTTAAAATGTGCCACAAGCTATTTGAAAATCAAATAGATAGAAAATTGAAGAAGTCGAACTAATCGACAAGGATTCTTATTGATAGAATTAAAAAACTATGGCAATGCTCATGGAATCAAGATGTAACTTATCATAGTGTATCGCGGCATTTCCCACTCTCTCTCTTCCCTGCAACCCCCTCCAACCCCACCATTCCCTACTCTTTTCCCCCACCACCCCCACGGCCCCCACCATCACCACGACCCCCTCCAACCCCACTGTCCCCTCCTCTTTTCCCCCACCACCCCTGCGACAAACTCTACAATCCCCCACAAACTCCACACCACTCCACAGCCCTCCACAAACTCCACAAACCCCACACAACTCCACACCACCCCACATCCCTCCACCACCCCACGACCCCCCACACAACTCCACACCCCCCCACAGCCCTCCACAAACTCCAAAAACCCCACACAACTCCACACCACCCCATAGCCCTCCACCACTCCACGACCCCCCACACAAATCCACACCCCCCATAGCCCTCCACAACCCCCCACAAACTCCACACCACCCCACAGCCCTCCACCACTCCACGACCCCCACAAACCCCACACCACTCCACAACCCCCCACAAACCCCACACAACTCCACAGCCCTCCACAAAATCCACAACCCCCCACAAACTCCACACCCCTCCACAACCCTCCACAAACTCCACAAACCCCACACAACTCCACACCACCCCACAGCCCTCCACCACTCCACGACCCCCCACACAACTCCACACCCCCCCACAGCCCTCCACAAACTCCACAAACCCCACACAACTCCACACACCCCCACAGCCCTCCACCACTCCACGACCCCCCACACTCCACACACCCCCACATCCCTCCACCACTCCACGACCCCCCACACAACACCACAACCCTCCAAGAAACTCCACAAACCCCACACAACTCCACACCACCCCACAGCCCTCCACCACTCCACGACCCCCCACACACCTCCACACCCCCCACAGCCCTCCACAAACTCCACAAACCCCACACAACTCCACACCACCCCACATCCCTCCACCACTCCACGACCCCCCACACAACTCCAAACCCCCCCACAGCCCTCCACAAACCCCACACAACTCCACACCACCCCACAGCCCTCCACCACTCCACGACCCCCCACACAACTCCACACCCCCCTATATCCCTCCACAAACTCCACAAACACCACACACCTCCACACCCCCCCCACAACCCTCCACCACTCCACGACCCCCCACACAACTCCATACCCCCCACAGCCCTCCACAAACTCCACAAACCCCACACAACTCCACACCACCCCACAACCGTCCACCACTCCACGACCCCCCACACAACTCCACACCCCCCACAGCCTTCCACCACTCCACGACCCCCCACACAACTCCACACCCCCCACAGCCTTCCACCACTCCACGACCCCCCACACAACTCCACACCCCCCCACAGCCCTCCACAAACTCCACAAACCCCACAAACCCACACCCCTCCAGAACCCCCCACAAACCCCACAAATCCCACAATTTCCCACGACCTCCCACAAAGATCTCATGCAATTTTTGATGCATATTTGGAGGATCATTTCTTATCCAAACCCTACAGTATTATATATCATTGGAAAGCTCTCGACGAGTACTTTCCAATGGCGCAATGATAATTTTGAGATCTTGGATCACGTTTTGACCACACCCCAAAAACCATCACAACTCCCCACAACTCACCCCCTATTCCCACCCACAACCTCTCACACCCCCCGTAAACTCCCTCAACTCCCCACAACTCACCTCCCATACCGCCTACTTAATATGAAGGATCAAAAGCTACTACAAAAATTAGGTGAAGGATGTGCTTCTCAGGGTCATTCAAACATCACAGGCGGCACAAAATGAGGATCTCAGCTTGCATGCAAAAGTGACAGTAAAAGTGTAAGTGGTAAAAGTGAAAGTGGAGAATTGACTGTTGCCGCCAACCATTCATGAAGACTGCATATTTTTGAGGATCCAATACAAGATTGGTGGCATATTTGATCTACCCTTCCAGTTTTGGGCAATCAATCGACGCATGATCAGTGGACGTGAGGAATCGGCAAGGCCCTCTTGGCCTATTGGAGCCTATTAAAGCAATGGTCTTGTGTTCATTTGGGATACATTCAGATATACACATATACATACGTACGTACAGGGGTCCTCTCTTGGCACTCTGTGGCTACAAGCCTACTGTAGGAAGTCACTCTGTGGTGAGGATACAGAGCGTGGGCTTCCTAGTGAGGGCTAATAGCACTATAATGTGAAGAGAGTGGCTTGGTTTTGTCATTCAGTGTGAGTCATTGGTATTTTGTGCTCTTCCCCTTAGAGCAAGTCTTCATACTTTGTATTGATCAGTGCTAGTCTACATCTAGTTGTGTCCATTGTACGGATCGGATGAATCCCTTGTATTGATGTTGTTTAGTTCTGGACTGGCATGTTAGCCCAGAGCATAAACTTTTGAGCATCTCTTTTTCCTATGTTGTAATCATCTGATTCAAACTAAGAAGTGGTTGGTCTTCCATTATTGTCATTTTGTCATTAATATTATCCCTAAGTATTCACAACTCTGTGCAATCATTGATATCTGCCTGCTCACAGAAGTGTTAAAGGGTATATTTCCCTAAGGAGAACCTCCCTTGAGTAGGTGAAGTACTGGAGTGCTTGTTGCACGCTCCTATTAAAAATAGATACCCCAATACCTCCTCTACAGTTTGGCACGCCAGGTGGGACACTTGCATTTCTGTGAGAGGCCCTGAGGATAGTAAATAGTCCTCTTTTTCAGTATTTTTTGCCCTATTACATTTGCAAGTAGGTACATGACCCATACGCGAGCGGATAAGGAGCCTCTTCGTATGCGAAGGAGCCTTAACAAGTCAGCTATATCTTCGACTAGCGAACCTACCTCCACTCTACCCGCTTTGAATTTATCTATTGATTTTGGTGCACCACCATTGTCAAAGGAGAAGCATAGGAGAACATTAGACTTCTCTTCAGATACGTGAGAAGAAACACCAGTGCAAATGGAGGATCTCTCTCATTTACTCTCCAGACTCAATATTCAGTTCCCTACCTTCAAGGGACAAGCTTATGAGGATGCTGATGATCATGTGAGGAGGTTCATCTCCTTATGTCATGGACGAGGTCTGCAGAATAGAGAGGATGCAATGTTGGTACTGTTCCCATCCACATTGGAAGGCCTTGCTGACAAATGGTACAGTCAATATGCAGATGGCCATTTTGCTACATAGGAGGCTTTGAAGACTGCGTTCTCACAGACATTTCGACCAAGTGACTCCTCTGAAAGAGCTCTACACGAGCTCGAGAATCTAAGGCTAAGATCAGGTGAATCCTTTCATGAACTTCACACTAGAACAAAAGCACTTTTTGCACGTCTGCCACATGCTCCAGGTGACTTCTTGGTTACAAAATGGATTGAAAAAGCTCTGCTCAAGTCATCTCAGCAGAAGCTACGTGAGTCTCTTAGATTGGATGCAACCCTCAATGATTTTGTTGTAGCAACATCAGGCATTGAAGAAGCTAGGAAACATTTTGAAGGGGATACACAATCGAATTATGCTGCAGAACTAGACCCTATTGGGCAACTGAGGAAGGATTTGGAGGCATTGAGAATGCAACAAAATCAACAAGAAGAGAAGGTCTTGCAACCACTGCGTCGCACTGACGGTGCAAAGACTTGATGTGGGGGTCTGTATCGTGGCATTTCCCTCTCTCTCTCTTCCCCGCAACCCCCTCCAACCCCACCATTCCCTCCTCTTTTCCCCCACCACCCCCGCGGCCCCCACCATCACCACGACCCCCTCCAACCCCGCCGTCCCCTCCTCTTTTCCCCCACCCCCCCACGGCCCCCACCACCTCCACTGCCCTCCACAAACTCCACAACCCGCCACAAACTCCACACCCCTCCACAGCCCTCCACAAACTCCACAAACCCCACACAACTCCACACCACCCCACAGCCCTCCACCACTCCACGACCCCCCACACAACTCCACACCCCCCCATGGCCCTCCACAAACTCCACAAACCCCACACAACTCCACACCACCCCACAGCCCTCCACCACTCCATGACCCCCCACACAACTCCACACCCCCCACAACCCTCCACAAACTCCACAACCCCCCACAAACTCCACACCACCCCACAACCCTCCACCACTCCACGACTCCCCACAAACCCCACACCCCTCCACAACCCCCCACAAACCCCACAAACCCCACACAACTCCACACCTATCCATAGCCCTCCACAAACTCCACAACCCCTCACAAACTCCACACCCTTCCACAGCCCTCCACAAACTCCACAAACCCCACACAACTCCACACCACCCCACAGCCCTCCATCACTCCACGACCCCCCACACAATACCACACCCCCCCACAACCCTCCACAAACTCCACAAACCCCACACAACTCCACACCACCCCACAACCCTCCACCACTCCACAACCGCCCACACAACCCCACACCCCCCCACAACCCTCCACCACTCCACGACCCCTCACACAACTCCACACCCCCCCACAGCCCTCCACAAACTCCAAAAACCCCACACAACTCCACACCACCCCACAGCCCTCCACCACTCCACGACCCCCCACACAACTCCACACCCCCCCACAGCCCTCCACAAACTCCACAAACCCCACACAACTCCACACCACCCCACAGCCCTCCACCATTCCACGACCCCCCACACAACTCCACACCCCCCCACAGCCCTCCATAAACTCCACAAACCCCACACAACTCCACACCACCCCACAGCCCTCCACCACTCCACGACCCCCAACACAACTCCACACCCCCCCCCACAGCCCTCCACAAACTCCACAAACCCCACACAACTCCACACCACCCCACAGCCCCCCACCACTACACAACCCCCCACACAACTCCACACCACCCCACAACCCTCCACCACTCCACGACCCCCCACACAACTCCACACCCCCCCACATCCCTCCACAAACTCCACAAACCCCACATAACTCTACACCACCCCACAGCCCTACACTACTCCACGACCCCCCACACAACTCCACACCCCCCCACAGCCCTCCACCACTCCACGAGCCCCCACACAACTCCACACCCCCCCATAGCCCTCCACCACTCCACGACCCCCCACAAAACTACACACCCCCCACAGCCCTCCACAAACTCCACAAACCCCACACAACTCCACACCACCCCAAAGCCATCCACCACTCCACGACCCCCCACACAACTCCACACCACCCCATAGCCCTCCACCACTCCACGACCCCCCACACAACTCTACACCCCCCCACAAACCTCCACAAACTCCACAAACCCCACACAACTCCACACCACCCCACCCCACAGCCCTCCACCACTCCACGACCCCCCACACATTTCCACACCACTCCACAGCCCTCCACCACTCCAAGACCCCCCACACAACTCCACACCCCCGACAGCCCTCCACAACTCCACAAACCCCACACAACTCCACACCCCCCCACAGCTTTCCACGACTCCACGACTCCACACACAAATCCACACCCCCCATAACCCTCCACAAACTCTACAAACCCCACACATCTCCACACCACCCCACAGCCCTCCACCACTCCACGACTCCCCACACAACTCCACACCCCCCACAACCCTCCACCACTCCACGACCCCCCACACAACTCCACACCCCCCACAGCCCTCCACAAACTCCACAACCCCCCACAAACCCACACCCCTCCACAACCCCCCACAAATCCCACAATTTCCCACGACCTCCCACAATGTTCTCATGTAATTATTGATGGACATTTGGAGGATCATTTCTTATCCAAAACCCTACAATATTATATATCGTTGGAAAGCTCTCGACGAGTACTTTCCAATGGTGCAATGATAAGTTTGAGATATTGGATCAAGTTTTGACCACACCCCAAAAACCCTCACAACTCCCCACAACTCACCCCCTATTCTAACCCACAACCTCCCACACCCCCCATAAACTCCCTCAACTCCCCACAACTCACCTCCCATATCGCCCACTTAATATGAAGGATCAAAAGCTACTACAAAAAATAGATGAAGGATGTGCTTCTCAGCGTCATTCAAACATCACAGGCGGCACAAAATGAGGATCTCAGCTTGCATGCAAAAGTGACAGTAAAAGTGTAAGTGGTAAAAGTGAAAGTGGAGAATTGACTGTTGCCACCAACCATTCATGACGATTGCCTATTTTTGAGGATCGAATCCAAGATTGGTGGCATATTTGATCTACCCCTCCAATTTTGGGCAATCAATCGGTGCATGATTAGTGGACGTGAGGAATCGGCACAGCCCTCTTGGCCTATTGGAGCCTATAAAAGCAATGGATTTGTGTTCATTTGGGATACATTCAGATATACACATATACATACGTACATACAGGGGTCCTCTCTTGGCACTTTGTGGCTACAAGCCTACTGTAGGAAGTCACTCTGTGGTGAGGATACAGAGTGTGGGCTTCCCAGTGAGGGCTAATAGCACTATAGTGTGAAGAGAGTGGCTTGGTTTTGTCATTCAGTGTGAGTCATTGGTATTTCGTGCTCTTCCCCTTAGAGCAAGTCTTCATACTTTGTATTGATCAGTGCTAGTCTACATCTAGTTGTGTCCATTGTACGGATTGGATGAATCCCTTGTATTGATGTTGTTTAGTTCTGGACTGGCATGTTAGCCCAGAGCATAAACTTTTGAGCATCTCTTTTCCCTATGTTGTAATCATCTGATTCAAACTAAGAAGTGGTTGGTCTTCCATTATTGTCATTTTGTCATTAATATTATCCTTAAGTATTCCCAACTCTATGCAATCATTGATATCTGCCTGCTCACAGAAGTGTTAAAGGGTATATTTTCCTAAGGAGAACCTCCCTTGAGTAGGTGAAGTACTGGAGTGCTTGTTGCACGCTCTTGTTGAAAATAGATACCCCAATACCTCCTCTACAATTTGGCATGCCCGTGGCACACTTGCATTTCTGTGAGAGGCCCTGAGGATAGTAAATAGTCCTCTTTTTGAGTATTTTTTGCCCTATTACATTTGCAAGTAGGTACATGACCCATACGCGAGTGGATAAGGAGCCTCTTTGTATACGAAGGAGCCTTAACAAGTCAGCTATATCTTTGACTAGCGAACCTACCTCCCCTCTACCCACTTTGAATTTATCTATTGATTTTGGTGCCACACCATTGTCAAAGGAGAAGCATAGGAGAACATTAGACTTCTCCTCAGATACGTCAGAAGAAACACCAGTGCAAATGGAGGATCTCTCTCATTTACTCTCCAGACTCAATATTAAGTTCCCTACCTTCAAGGGACAAGCTTATAAGGATGCTAATGATCATGTGAGGAGGTTCATCTCCTTATGTCATGGATGAGGTCTGCAGAATATAGAGGATGCAATGTTGGTACTGTTCCCATCCACATTGGAAGGCCTTAGTGACAAATGGTACAGTCAATATGCAGATGGCCATTTTGCTACATGGGAGGCTTTAAAGACGGCATTCTCACAGACATTTCAACCAAGTGACTCCTCTGAAATAGCTCTAGACCAGCTCGAGAATCTAAGGCTAAGATCAGGTGAATCCTTTCGTGAACTTCACAGTAGAACAGAAGCACTTGTTGCACGTCTGCCACATGCTCCAGGTGACTTCTTGGTTAAAAGATGGATAGAAAAAGCTCTGCCCAGGTCATCTCAGCAGAAGCTACGTGAATCTCTTAGATTGGATGCAACCCTCAATGATTTTGTTGCAGCAGCATCACACATTGAAGAAGCTAGGCAACATTTTGAAGGGGATACACAATCGAATTATGCTGCAGAACTAGACCCTATTGGGCAACTGAGGAAGGAACTGGAGGCGTTGAGAATGCAACAAAATCAACAAGAAGAGAAGGTCTTGCCACCACAGCGTCGCACTAATGATGAAGTAGCCCAACTTCGCCGTGAGTTAGAAGATTTGCAGACCCCTTAGGATATAAGAAGGCAGATTTGGTGTACGATAGGTAACAACAATGGACATTCCAATGCTAATTGCCCTAACAAGGTAAGCTGTCAATTTTGTGGAAAGGATGGTCATGAAGCTAGAGACTGTTACTACCTCAAGGGTACACAACAACGAAGTAACCCTCAAGCTTTGGATTCATATTATGCTAGTACTTCAAATGCACCTAATAGGGAGGAAAATCGTATGACAAAGCCTAGCAATAATAGACCATTGATGTGTTATCGCTGTGGTGAGTATGGCCATATGCAAAATAGGTGTTCCGTCTCAGAAGATGCACCTCCTTGTCAACATTGTCCAGAGGCCAAGGATCACTAAAGATTGCCCAAGAAGTCGTCCTGCTCCAATCCACATGATTGCAGTCTCTCCACAAGAAGAAGGTATGACCACTCAGTCTTATGTTGTTTCATCCTCTGAAATACCCATGATGACTAGAGCCAGACAAGCAGTAGCAATCCATAGAGAGGAACAACACGAATTCTGGGATAAAGAGGAGGAAAAGAAGTCTGGGTGGAAGGGCCAAGAAGAAATTGAAGGAGCTTATGAAAGGATGGCTACTTCTCTAAGGGACCAACCAACAACTCTGCAAAAAGACACTCATGAGGTAAACATTGAACAGATCTTGAAAGGTATTCATCAAAAGGTTAGTCTATATGAACTTATAAGGATGGATTCAAAAATAAGAAGTGACTTATTGAAGATTATACACTCCGCTCACTTGATCCAATCACCCAGTATAGATGGTTTCATGGTTGATTTTCCCCCTGCACCCTTGGCAGACTACCAAAGCCCAAGATTATCTGTTTGTATAAAGGAGGAAGCTCTCACAGGTGTGATCATAGATGGAGGCTCTGGTATCAATTTGATGCCAGATTTCACAATGAAGAAACTGAATTTGAACCCCACCAAGATGGCACCATTCACAGTTACACTAGTAGATCAACATCGGGTTGCGCCTCTTGGCATTATTGAAAAGGTACTGATGATATTACAGGGTTGCTAATTTGTTCTAGATTTTGTTGTTATTGCACTTCCACAGGAGACTTCTTACCCTTTACTCCTGGGGAGGCCTTGGCTGAGGCAAGCAAAAGCTTTGCAAGATTGGGTTAAAACAAACTATGGATTTCAACAAGCAGCAATAGCCAACTGCAATTACATTTGGAAGAAGGATTCGACTCAAGGAAAACTACAGGGTATACTGTGGATACTTAGGTAATGCCCTCTCTACCCCAAGAAGAAGATACATTATTGAATTGGATGATGCAAAGTGCAGAGTGTTGCACGGTGGAAATCAGTGAAATAGAAGAAGAAGTTACGGATGAAGGAGTTGCAGGAAAAGGCCACGAAGATCACAAGGAGTTGGAGAATGAGAGTTTGCAGGAGAATACAAACTTTGAAGAGGCAAAAAATATAGAAGTACTCGGGATGGAAAGTTATGAGCCGGAGTGGAGAGAAGATCTTCCTTTTACGGATATACCTCAAGGATGGACCAGAGAACATATTGCAGAATATAAGTTAAAGTCCACTCCTGCATACAGTGGAGATGATTTCTCAAACAAGACTAGTCCTGAAACACTAGTTCAAGAAATAAATCTAGGGGATGAAGAGAACCCTCAAGTAGTCCACTTGGCCTCTTGGCTATGGCATTATCCTCCTTTACTGCAGAAGGTAACTTCTTTACTTTTTGCCTACAAAAATGTCTTCGCATGGTCCTACAAAGATCTAACAAGGATACCAGAGGAGCTTGGATTACACAGAATACCCTTAGTTGAGGGAGTTGCGCCTGCAAGAAGTAGGCCGTATCGACTCAATCCAAAATATGCAGAGGCGGTAAAGTTGGAAGTTACAAAACTAGAAGAAGCAAGTATAATTGTTCGAGTAGAACATTCCAGGTGACTTTCTTCTATGGTTATTGTACCCAAGAAAAATAGTGGAAAAATAAGGGTTTGCATTGATTTTCGTGCTTAAATAAAGTGACTGTTCAAGATGGATTTTCTCACCCCTTTTCAGAACAAGTACTTGAGGAAGTAGCCGTTCACACTTTGTATAACTTCTTGGATGGTTTTAGTGGCTACAATCAGATAGTGATCCATCCTGATGATAGGGACAAAACAGCCTTTATCACTCCATGGGGCACTTATGTCTATACTCGCATGGCTTTTGGTTTGAAGAATGCACTAGCTTCATTTAATAGAACAATGTATCTGATATTGGGCAAGTGGTTAACAATCTTTCTCCGCATTTTCATGGATGACTTTTCAGTGTTTTCAGGCACAGATAGAAGAGCAACAATTCAAGATTTCCATGATCATTTGAAAAATCTAAAGGAAATCTTTGAGCAATGTCTCAAAACAGGTTTGAAGTTAAATCCTGCTAAATGTCATTTTTTGGTCACCAAGGGCACTCTTCTTGGTCACATAGTATCTGCTAAAGGGATAACGGTTGACCCTGCAAAGGTTACTGCTATTCTATCCATGCCTATTCCACAAAGCCCAAAAGAAGTGCAAAGTTTTTTGGGCCATGCAGGATATCATAGAAGATTCATACCAATGTATTCAGAAATAGCTAAGCCCTTATCAAGGCTTACTAGTAAAAAGGTCCCTTTCTCATGGAGTGCTGAAGCTGAGAAAGCATTTTGTGAACTGAAAATGAGGTTATGTACTGCTCCACTTTTAAGTGTTCCTAACTGGTCATTAGAGTTTCATGTGCATACAGATGCTAGTCTTCATGCTATTGGTGCAGTTCTAGCTCAACCATCATCACACAAGGTTGATAGATCTATCTCCTATGCCAGCAGACTACTCACCCAAGCAGAAAGGAACTACAGTACGACCGAAAGGGAAGGCTTGGCTATCGTATTTGCCCTTCAGAAGTTTCGGCATTACCTTCTCGGTGTACATTTTATAGTCATATCCGACCATCAGCCCTTGAAGTACTTGATAAACAAGCCTAGAGTAGCTGGAAGGATTTGGAGATGGTTACTCCTCTTTCAAGAATTCAACTTTGATATTCATATTAAGCCAGGAAGAGAGCACTACATGGTAGATCAAGTGTCCAGGACTGCAATGAGCAAGAAGGCAACAGGTATTAATGATGAACTGGTGGATAGTAATCTCTTTCTAGTGGCAATTCAGACTGATTGGTATGATGGAATTCTCCATTTTCTCACTACTGAAAAACTCCCAGAACACTTGACACCTATAGAAAAGAGAAGATTGCTCCTAAAAACCAAAGCATATTCACTTATAAATGGAAATTTATATAAATACTGTCAGGATGATATCTTGAGAAAGTGTGTTTATCCAGAGGAGGTAAATCTTTTGCTAGAGGCAGCACATAGTGAAGGGCATCTAAAGGGGGAAGAATTGGCTCATAGAATCATCCACAAGGGACTATGGTGGCCTCATATTTACAAGGATGCGATCAAGTTTGCTAAAGAATGCCACATTTGCCAGAGATGTGCTCCTACGCGAACCAGATTGAATTTCCAACCATTAGTCATATCTAGAGGATGGCTCCCATTTGAACGATGGGGTCTTGATTTCATAGGACCAATTAGTCCAACTGGTCAACCTGGGGGTAAGAAGTATATTTTGATGGCCACATGTTATGCAACTAAATGGATAGAGGCTAAAGCTACTATGGATTGCACGGCATTAACAGTAGCTAAGTTCATGTATAAACGTATTTTCTCAAGATTTGGTTGCCCACTGGAAATCACTAGTGATAGGGGAACACATTTTGTGAATCAACTACTCCAATTTATATTTGATAGGTACAAGGTCTTCCATAAAAAATCTTGTGCCTACTATCCAAGGGCAAATGGCCAAGCGGAGAGCTCCAATAAGGTTTTGATCGGGTTGCTGCACAAATTATCTTTTGATCATCAAAGCTTTTGGCCACAAGCATTGATCGGTGCAATTTGGGCTTTCAGAACTACAAGAAGGGGAACCACCGGTGAGAGTCCATTTCGCTTAGTATATGGAAAGAGGCATTGGCCCCATATGAATTCATTATCAAAAAGGAAATGGGAACTAAAACCATTGGAATTGAACCTCCCATTGAGAGATTGGTGGCATTAGAAGAATACAGAGAAGGAGCAATGCAAAAAATTCAGGTAACACAAGAAGAGCGCAAGAGAATGCATGACAGGTATCTGAGATCTAATGAAGTTCACGAAGGATCCATGGTTTTAGTGCATCAGGTCCCAGCAATTCCAACCAAACTCGCACCTAAATGGATAGGACCTTACACGGTGGTAAAGGTATTACCTCATGGAGCAGTACATCTAGAGGATTTGCAGGGTAAGAGGATACCCCTGGCCAATATCCCCAGGGTGAAGAAGTACCTGAATTAAGGTAAATTGGAAGCATTTCATTCACCGTACCTACCGTATTTCATTCAGTAACTGCAGTTTATTATATATATATATATATATATATATATATATATATATATATATATATATATATATATATATATATATATATATATATATATATATATTAACAACAAAAATAAAAGTGCAAAAAAAAGTCCAAAAAAAGAACTGGTCAATATCTCCAGGGTGAAGAATCACCTGAATTAAGTCAAGGAGCTTCACTATCTTGTTTTGAGCTTCGGGAATTGCACCGAGATGGTGCAAAGACTTGATGTGGGGATCTGTATCGCGGCATTTCCCTCTCTCTCTCTCTTCCCAGCAACCCCCTCCAACCCCACCATTCCCTCTTGTTTTCCCCCACCACCCCCGCGGCCCCCACCATCACCACGACCCCCTCCAACCCCACTGTCCCCTCCTCTTTTCCCCCACCACCCCCGCGGCCCCCACCACCTCCACAACCCTCCACAAACTGCACAACCCCCCACAAACTCAACACCCCTCCACAGCCCTCCACAAACTCCACAAACCCCACACAACTCCACACACCCCCCCCCCACAGCCCTCCACAAACTCCACAAACCCCACACAACTCCAAACCACCCCACAACCCTCCACCACTCCACGACCCCCCACACAACTCCACACCCCCCACAGCCCTCCACAAACTCCACAACCCCCCACAAACTCCACACCACCCCACAGCCCTCCACCACTCCACAACCCCCCACAAACCCCACACCCCTCCACAACCCCCCACAAACCCCACACCCCTCCACAGCCCCCCACAAACTCCACAACCCCCCACAAACTCCACACCCCTCCACATCCCTCCATAAACTCCACAAACCCCACACAACTCCACACCACCCCATAGCCCTCCACCACTCCACGACCCCCCACACAACTCCACACCCCCCCACAGCCCTCCACAAACTCCACAAACCCCACACAACTCCACACCACCCCACATCCCTCCACCACTCCACGCCCCTCACACAACTCCACACCCCCCCACAGCCCTCCACGACTCCACGACCCCCCAGACAACTTCACAGCCCCCCACAGCCCTCCACAAACTCCACAAACCCCATACAACTCCACACCACCCCACAACCCTCCACCACTCCACGACACCCCACACAACTGCACACCCCCCCACAACCCTCCAGAAACTCCACAAACCCCACACAACTCCACACCACCCCACAGCCCTCCACCACTCCATGACCCCCCACACAACTCCACACCCCCACACAGCCGTCCACCACTCCACGACCCCCCACACAAGTCCACACCCCCCCACAGCCCTCCACAAAACCCACACAACTCCACACCACCCCACAACCCTCCACCACTCCACGACCCCGCACACAACTCCACACCACCCCACAGCCCTCCACCACTCCATGACCCCCCACACAACTCCACACACCCCCACAGCCCTCCACAAACCCCACATAACGCCACACCACCCCATAGCCCTCCACCACTCCACAACCCCCCACACAACTCCACACCCCCCCACAGCCCTCCACCACTCCAGGACCCCCCACACAACTCCACACCCCCCCCACAACCCTCCACCACTCCACGACCCCCCACACAAGTCCACACCCCCATAGCCCTCCACAAACTCCACAAACCCCACACAACTCTACACCAGCCCACAGCCCTCCACCACTCCACGACCCCCCACACAACTCCACACCACCCCACAACCCTCCACCACTCCACGACCCCCCACACAACTCCACACACCCCCGCAGCCCTCCACAAAACCCACAACTCTACACCACCCCATAGCCCTCCACCACTCCACGACCCCCCACACAACTCCACACCACCCCACAGCCCTCCACCACTCCACGACCCCCCACACAACTCCACACCCCCCACAGCCCTCAACAAACTCCACAAACCCCATACAACTCCACACCCCCCCACATCCCTCCACCACTCCATGATCCCCCACACAACTCCACATCCCCCACAGCCCTCCACAAACTCCACAAACCCCACAAAACTCCACACCACCCGATAGCCCTCAACCGCTCCACGACCCCCCACACAACTCCACACCCCCCACAGCCCTCCACCACTCCATGACCCCCCACACAACTCCACACCCCCCACAGCCCTCCACAAACTCCACAACCCCCCACAAACCCACACCCCTCCACAACCCCCCACAAACCCCACAAACCCCACAAATCCCACAATTTCCCACGACCTCCCATAAAGTTCTCATGCAATTTTTGATGGATATTTGGAGGATTATTTCTTATCCAAGCCCTACAGTATTATATATCATTGGAAAGCTCTCGACGAGTAGTTTCCAATGGTGCAATGATAATTTTGAGATCTTGGATAAATTTTTGAACACACCCCAAAAACCCTTGCAACTCCCCACAACTCACCCCCTACTCCCACCCACAACCTCCCACACCCCCGTAAATTCCCTCAACTCCCCACAACTTACCTCCCATACTGCCCACTTAATATGAAGGATCAAAAGCTACTACAAAAATTAGGTGAAGGATGTGCTTCTCAGGGTCATTCAAACATCACGAGTGGCACAAAATGAGGATCTCAGCTTGCATGCAAAAGTGACAGTAAAAGTGTAAGTGGTAAAAGTGAAAGTGGAGAATTGACTGTTGCCGCCAACCATTCATGACGACTGCCTATTTTTGAGGATCCAATCCAAGATTGGTGGCATATTTGATCTACCCCTCCAATTTTGGGCAATCAATCGGCGCATGATCAGTGGACGTGAGGAATCGGCACGGCCCTCTTGGCCTATTGGAGCCTATAAAAGCAATGGATTTGTGTTCATTTGGGATACATTCAGATATACACATATACATACGCACGTACAGGGGTCCTCTCTTGGCACTCTGTGGCTACAACCCTACTGTAGGAAGTCACTCTGTGGTGAGGATACAGAGTGTGGGCTTCCCAGTGAGGGCTAATAGCACTATAGTGTGAAGAGAGTGGCTTGGTTTTGTCATTCCGTGTGAGTCATTGGTATTTCGTGCTCTTCCCCTTAGAGCAAGTCTTCATACTTTGTATTGATCAGTGCTAGTCTACATCTAGTTGTGTCCATTGTACGGATTGGATGAATCCCTTGTATTGATGTTGTTTAGGTCTGGAGTGGCATGTTAGCCCAGAGCATAAACTTTTGAGCATCTCTTTTTCCTATGTTGTAATCATCTGACTCGAACTAAGAAGTGGTTGGTCTTCCATTATTGTCATTTTGTCATTAATATTATCCCTAAGTATTCACAACTCTGTGCAATCATTGATATCTGCCTGCTC
Organism: Ceratopteris richardii; assembly: GCA_020310875.1. Lineage (NCBI taxonomy): Eukaryota > Viridiplantae > Streptophyta > Polypodiopsida > Polypodiales > Pteridaceae > Ceratopteris > Ceratopteris richardii. The sequence continues at coordinate 20,506,320 of CM035417.1, read as the reverse complement.
ACAAAAGTGTTAAAGGGTATATTTCCCTAAGGAGAACCTCCCTTGAGTAGGTGAAGTACTGGAGTGCTTGTTGCACGCTCCTGTTAAAAATAGATACCCCAGTACCTCCTCTACACATAGCCCACATGCCTCAACAAAATCTCATTTTTGAGAGAAGAAATAGTAGAATAGTTGAAATGTCTTGGGGCATGCTAAAATTTTAATATATGCTTAATTCATTTTGGTTAGAAATAATTAAAATGCATACATTTTGAATAGAAATTAAACAAAGGCATTGCAAGGCATTACTCATCAGGGAGCATAATCTAGTAAAAAGCATTTAATTATGAATTTTAAGATCTTTGGATTTTTTTTTATATGCACCTATACTTGAATCAACAAGAACTAAGGAATCTTCTTTCGCTTTTTGGATAGGATTCCACTGTAGGGGTGGTACATCTCTGAAGGTGTAATCCTTCAAATTGACCTTGGTGGTGACCCCTAAGTGTTGTAAGTACAAGGAGTTGGTTCCCCAATCCTGTATTATTTGCAACTATCGTAGGAAGGGTCTTCCTAAGATCATCTCATAGACATTATTTTTCTCAAAGTCACATATAGCAAATGCGTGTTCAAACTCTACACCACAAGTGGTTAGAGTTATCCCTTCTAGCAATCCTAGAGGTCTTTCAAAATGACCGTCGGCCATTTGAAGCTTCATTCTAGTTGGTCTTAATGTGGGTTGGCCCCATTGCTTCCACAAGGCGGTGGTTGCAATAGCAACATTAGCACTTGAATCTATGATTGCTTTGGTTGTGTAACCTTGGTAGGTAATTGGAAGATAAGTATTACCTTTTTCACCCTCACACATGTCTTCTATTTTATCAAGAGGTATCTCCGGAACTTTGTTCTTAGAGCATGTTTTTGGCATATTGGAATCAAGTTCTAGAACCTGATCCTTCACATGATTCCATAGCTCAGGTTTTGCTTTGAGCAGCTCTTCTACAGTGAGATGACATTGAACCTTAGTGTTCTTCACGACATCAGTGTTCCTTGGAACCACTCAATCTTCATGTCTTACCAATATTGTGGGAGCTCTGATTTGAAGAGACTCAGATTCCCATGGGCCTGGAAATCGAGGCAGTTCTTCTAAGGTATTAGATTCAAAATCTAATCTTTCGTCTTCTTGTTGTTCTGCTTCATCTCCGTAAATAGATGGAATGTCTTGGGGAAATTGCTCATGAAGGTCATCAATCTCACGAATAGGAGGGGAATTACCCTTCGCCTTGGCCCATTTCTCCTCTTGTATTTCCCACAAGAACTCTTGAGAGTGCTCCTGAATTGATGGAGGTATTCCAACATCCATGGAATTAGGAACATAAGCTCGCATTGGTGGTGAGCTTCTTCTCTCAATAACTCATTGAGCCTGTGGGGTAAAGAAACTTGTGGTTTGTTTACCAATTGCTCGAATCTTTATAGTAAGCCTTGGAAATGCAAATCCGATTTGACAGAGTTTGTCTGATTGAACTTTTGACTAGTCTCGAGTATAGCTTGAGCTTGTTCTACCATTTTCATGCACATTTTCATCCGTTCAATCTCTAAATCCGCTCTAGGGTAACTCTTGTCTAGGTTTGCAGTTGTTGGCCCTTCTTGAAGTCGAGCCTGGTAGGCCTTGAACATCATGTCCAAGCATTCTGGAGTTGGATCTGCAAGAACAGACCTGGGTTGTGATCTATTTATAATGGGTGGTGAAATGGGATGAGGTGGAGTGGATGGAGTTTCGGCATGCGAGGGACTTTGAGATGCAATGTCTTCTATCTTTGTTTTCGCTTCTTTCAAGCTTTCTTCTAGTTCTGATAACTTTTTATTCCTCTTGCGATTGGCCTTCTCCCTGGTATCCTTCCATGTTCTTGTTTTCCTCTTACTAGGCTCTCCTAATTCACTCGACTCTGATTTCTCTACTGGTTTATCATGTTTTAAGGCTTGTGCTCTAGTGACAACTTGTATAGGAGCCACATTACTACTATTTGGACTTGAATGCGCCACTAAGCCTACCACATTAATGGGTGTAATCTTGGGTGCACTGGAGGGGTTTGTTGGACAATCTCTGGGGAGATGGTCTTTGCCACATTTAGGACAAAAGGCTTGTATTGTGATAGCCTGTCCTTCGGAGTTGATGGGTGGGGACATTCACAAATGAAATGGTCACTGTGACATCTGAAACATGGTACTCTAGGGGCTTGTGGTCTTACTTGTCTCAATTGGGGCCTAGGGTTATCATTTGTGTACATGACATTGGAGTATTTAGGCTCCTAATTTTGTTCTATAGGTGGTGCCTCATATTGATACGGGTAAATCTCACTATGTTCAGGTGACTCTGTGTAATAAGCATGTGGACTACCTTCATGGGAGTAGTCTGAACTATGAGCATGAGAGGTATCAATGGGTTAGTGGCACCAATGCTCTATTTGGATTTTCCTCTCCCACAGCATACTTCACTGGAATCACGTTGGCAAGAGCTAGTGGTTGGTTTCCCAAGAATGGTTGTGGCCTATATTGTGCCAGATATTGCTGTTGTGGTCAATAATATGGCTATTGGTATTGGTTCTGATACCTACCTTGTTGGTAAGGTTGCTGATAAGTTTGTCTAACAGCCTGCGTATTGTAGGGACAATCTTGGGCCGTGTGGTTTGTGTATTTCCTCTCAATAGTGCAATATGGAGCATTAGGGTTTCTTTGGGGTTGAGCCAACATTGGGCAAACATTAGCCATGTGGTCGCCTCCACAAGTAGAACACCGATTCACTGAGATTACTCTTGGTATTTATCTATTTTGAACTCCTAGATTCTTGGCAACTTGCTTTGCTATCTCATCCAGCTCAGTGGAGGCTCTAGAGGTGTGACTACTCTTCTATGCTTCTAGGCTCTTTGAAGTACACATATGATAGTAACTTGGTGCTTAGTAAGCCATCTAAAAACAAAGCCCCTTGTTTGGTTGGTGTGGGTAACTCTGGAGCAGGGCATCTTTTTAGGTACTGTCTGAACCTTCTACCTGCTAGTCACACTGTTTCTTGGGGTGTCTGCCTCAAGCTCTGGATCAAAGATGATGTGTTATGCCTGATACCACTCTTGGAAAATTCTACAATGAATTTGTCTAGCAGCTGACCTATACCGCAATGGTTGCGACTATTCAGTGGTTGAAACCAAGCCAAGGTAGTGCCCTTAAGAGTCAAACCAAATGCCTCCTACTGGGTGAACAAATCCTCAACATGTTCAGCTCTTAACACTTGTTTGAACTTGGCCACATGATCATAAGGATCTCTTGTCCCATCAATATAATTCTTCATTGTCTTGATCACTTGAGTGGGTCTAAGGGTTTTTGTGTTCTCTCGGGGTCTAGGCAATGGAAAATCCTATTCATCTCTTTGTTGCCTATGTGCTTGATGTCTCTCTTTCAGGTCTTTCATTTTCAAATCCTGATCTATTTTTGCCCACAGTGTGTGCAAAACTTACCTCAGGTCTCTCTCTAGTTCGCTCTCGTTGTGCTTCATGAGCTTTAGATGATCCTACACCTTGGAGGTCATGGAACACATTAGATCTTGGTGGAGGGAAAATCAACTCACTCTCCCAAGTATATGCATGTCTATCATGTTCTGTTACCAAGAACATTTTCTCTGATGTGTTATCTAGGTAAACAACTTTACCTCGTATCTTAGGATCTTTGAATTCATAGATGATAACTATGCCCAGTTGGCTAGGTTGATCTGGCTTGAATCTCCAAAAGGCTTCCTCTGTTTCTCTATTCAAGAATATTTCTATGCTTCTATTGTCTTGAGGGATCCAATCTGGAGTGATCACTCTGGTCAAAATTGACTTGCCTCTAGGAATCTGGGGTCCTTGTCCTACATTTCCTTGTTCTAGGTCTCCTATCTCATTCTCAAGAATGACTTTTCCAAACTCATCGGTCCTATCTGGTAGGTTGGTGACCACGTACATGGTTCCTTCCTTATCAATGTATGAACCTTGTTCAAACTTAACTACTGGGTGTTCAAGTCCAAAGCGTTGATCTGGATTTTTGAGTTGGACAATTGATCGCCTTAGGCCGTCCTCATAGATGCGAGCACCTAATCGGTTGGTCCGAATATATTCCAAATGTGTCTTATATGGACCTTCGGGTGTTTGTAGATAGGCAGTGCCTGAGTTACCTACAGGTTTCCCCATACTCAAAGACATTTCTGAGTCACTTGTGTCAGAGCTTAGTACGTAAGGACAACCATTTAGTTGTTGTGCCCAAGATTTAGTTGTATGGTTGACACTAGCCTCTAAAGATCTAATGCTTCGTTTATCCTTGCCTAGGTGTCTACCAGATCTCAGGTTCATAAGCTTTGTATTCTAGTCCCAAAATTCCCCTTTCTATTGCTCAAAATCCCTTCGAGCCCCCTTGGTTTCCTAATCCCACTTGAGGGTCAACTTCAAATTATCCTATTCGAAACGAGCTTTCCAACGAGCTATAAAGCTCAAAAAATAGACTTTTGATGAAAAAGTTATGTCAAATCAGGCTCCTGGGGGTCAAAACAGGCAAACATGACCTTTTGGAAAAATCACGATTTTGTATGAAAATCACGATTTTGTATGAAAATCGCGATTTTGTGAAATCATGAAAATCACTATGCTGAGCACTGATGAAAATCGTGATTTTGTGAAATTATGAAAATCGCGATGCTGAGCACTGATGAAAATTGTGATTTTGAACAACCCCAAAAAAGACAATTTTGAATGAAAATCGTGAAAAACGCGATTTTGAGTGAGAATCGTGAAAAACGCAATTTTGAGAATGATCACAAAATCTCGATTTTGAATGAAAATCGTGTTTTTTTTACCAGAGAATCGCGATTTTGTACCTTGGATGAAAATCATGTTTTTGAAAATCACGATTGCCAACAGAGAATCGTGTTTTTGAAAATCGCGATTGCCAACTGAGAATCGTGTTTTTAAAAATCGCGATTGCCAACAGAGAATCGTGTTTTTGAAAATCACGATTGCCAACTGAGAATCGTGTTTTTGAAAATCGCGATTGCCAACAGAGAATCGTGTTTGATCACAATCGTGTTTATTGACTGAAAATTGTGATTTGTGAGAATCGTGATTTTGAGCCCACTGAAAATTGTGTTTCCTCAAAGTCGTAATTTTGCTTGAAAATCACGATTTTGCCTCAGAATCGTGGTTTCAGAAATTTAGAGGATCGCGATTTTGAGCACAACCATAAAATCACGATTTTGAGAATGACCCCAGAATCGTGTTCTTTTCAAAAGGCTTTTAGGTGGGAAATAGAAAATCGTGTTTTTTTTTTAATTGAATTTTTTGAAAATCGCGATTTTCTGTCAGAATCGTGTTTTTGGCGGGAAATTCAAATTTCTGAGCGGCGAACAATGGCTAGCTCCGTATGTGCAGAAAATCATGAAAAAACACAAGCGCTTGCTCTCTCTTGCACTTCCTAACTCCTCCTCGCACAATAATGCATGAAAGATGGTATGAAAATGGTGAAAATGCACTAAAAAACAAGAAATTTCTATGAAGAAGAAGATGGAAGAAGATGGAGATGGTGATGATGATGAAGATGAAGAAGAAAAATCAGAAAATTAACAAAAATGATAGTTTTTTTTACCTTCTAACGTTGCAAATCTACGATCTTACCATCACAACGCTCCTCCTCGAAGCTCTCTCCCTGGCAACGGCGCCAAAATTTGGTGTAGCTCAAGCGTAAGCACTACCTCCTTTACTTGTCAATCCGTGGAGATGTGAGGACTGGTATGAAGACCACGAGCAAGTGAAGGCACAAGTGCGTGAGTGAAAGCACACAAACATGCACACACATACACACACATGCGCACAAGGTAAGATCAAAGAGAGGAACAATGGAAAGCTTCGATTGCAAAGAGTTCTCTTAAAACGCTCTATTCTCTAACAAGCTTACCTCAAAAATGAGCTCTCTAGCTCTTTTTATAGTTTTTGGACTAGTTTTGGCCCTGTCCAGACCTAGTGTCCGGCCTAGTTAAAAATTAGGTTCCAAGGCTTATTTGAGGGCTCAAACGGAGTCTAAAAATTATGAAAATTGATAGGATGATAGTTCTAATACTCCTCAAGCTTGAGCACTCCTTGGCTTGAACAAAATGGAGTTACAAAAATAGAAAATGGTATTTACAATGGTTTGTAGTGATGAAAATCACTATTTATATAGGGATTTCTTTTGAATTTGACATACACTTCTTGGAGCTCCCTACTTGCTCCTTCTTCTTGTGTGTCCACCTCTTTGATGTGCTCTTGTGCTTTGTCCTTGACCTTCAGCTTCAACACAATTAGAGTCAGAAAAAGCATGCAAGTTTGGCGGTAGTGATCCCCACTTGGGATAAAACAAGCCAAGTGGCCGAGTACCACTCAAGTAGTTAAAGATGCGCTTAACCGCCTGCCAATGCTTGACTCTTGAGCAATGCATAAACCTACTCATCTGCGAGATAGAAAATTGAATATCTAACCGAGTAATGCATAAGTAAATCAAGCATCCAACAGCCTGCTGATAGAGAACGGCATCAAATGCATCTCCAACATCATGAAGACTCAATTGTAAACCTCTCTCCATAGGAGTGGCAATAGGTTTACAGTCTTCAAGGCCAAAACGCTGTAATAATGTGTCAATATATTTTGTTTGACACAAAGCCATTCCACCATCAACATGCATAAACTGAATGCCCAAATAATGATGCAAATGCCCCAAATCAAATCAGCCTTAAAATCAACAATATGCCCCTCATGAGGACCAGTGAGCAGCATGTCATCAACATAAACCACTCAGGATTACATCATTAGCATGCTTAACATATAAGGTGCTTTTAGTTGGACTGTTCTCAAAACCATATGCAATCAGATAGGCATGTATCTTTTCATACCAAGCACGTGGTGCTTGCTTTAAACCATATAATGTCTTCTTTAACCTGCACACCTGGTTCTCTTTCCCTTTCTACACAAAGCCACAGGGCTGAAAAACATACACTTCTTCATGCAAGTCACGATTCACAAATGTTGTTTTGATATCCAACTGATGTACATTCCAACCATGATGAGCTATAAGTGCATAGATGCTATGAACAATAGTCATTCAGCAAGTAGGAGCAAAGGTTTCATCAAAATCAATGCCTCTTTCTTGTGCATAACCCTTTGCAACAAGTCTAGCCTTATACCTATCAATTGTACCATCAGGTTTACAGTGCAGCTTATATACCCACTTAGTGCCAATGGCCTTCTTGCTAGCAGGCAAGTCACATAAAGAACAAGTACCATTCTTCATTATAGCATCATATTCGGATTGCATAGCAGCCATCCAATTTTCTAAATTTTGTGCCTCATTAAACGAAACAGGCTCAGTCTCATCAGAGAGACTAGAGGCAGCCATAGCATAGCAATCTGATGCAAAAAAGGCACTATGAGAGCCTCATCGAGTACGATATGATAGAGGTGCATCTAATTTGTTGTCACCCAAAGTCTGCACCAACCATTTTGGCACAATTTTGCCTGCTCAATATCAGCTCTCTCATCAACAAGTGCATCATGTAAATCTACATAAAAAATGGATGATTTGCATCATCACATGAAACTTGCAAAGGCTGAGAAGTTGCCTTATTAGGACCAGCACTAGACTATCCACCTGTAAAAAATGGCAGCAAAGTATCATACATGTCTTGTGGTAAAGCCTGACTCTTGACCATACACCTCGCCATCTACATGAGTGACCTGTTCTTTCGTTCAACAACTTCATTCTGTTGAGGTATATATGGCATTGTACACTGGTGTTTTATCCCACGTTCGGCCGAAAATGCATTAAAATCAGAAGACATATATTCCCTCCCTCAATCAGAATGGAGGGTGTCCATTTTACATGCTGACAGGTTTTCAGCCAAAACTAAAAACTCTTTGAAGCACATGATCTTATACAACCCACGACATAAAATGCCAGAAGCAATAATCACATCACCATTTGACAGATCATGAACTGTACATATGTCATCAACAAATCTCACAAAAAAACCAATCTTGGCTAATGCACAAACTGATAAGAGATTTTTCTTGATCCCTGGCACAAATAAAGCATCTGACAAAGTGAAAGAACTACCATTAGCAATAGTCAAAATGATCTTACCAACTATCATAACAAGATAAGAGTTGTTGTTGGTGCATGTAACAGTATTCCCTATACGGGCAAGCTCCAATGAAGAGAAGAAACTACGCTATGAGGTAATATGTTTGGTCGCCCCACTATCAAAGTACCAAACATCTGAGTCTACTACAGACATCCACTGCTCATGAGAAGATGGGTCAAAACTGCAAACAGTAGTAAACGCCCATTCTTCTTCTTGCGCAAGATTAGTAGACTTTGTTTTTGGTGTACAAGCCTCTACAATAACCATTCCAGCCTCTTTCTTCTTTGCCTCTTTAGCAGCTAGTTTTGGACAGTTCTTTATGATATGATCATTTCCTTTACAGTACTTGCAAAACAATTTTTGCTTTTCTGATTTCTTTTCATCTTTGTCTTCCCTCTTCGATTGTGTAGAATTAGCAGATTTCTGCTTACTAATTGAAGAGCTCCATTTTCCTTTGCCCCTCTGACTAGCCAGGATAGCTTGATCTGCAACATGCATAATGGACACGTTCTGCATGGACTGATCTTCCTGCAATAAAACAGAGACTAACTCCTCAAATGAAAAGGCATTTGGATTGCCTTTCATCACCAACCGAAGAGTAGAAGCAAAACTCTGATATGAATAAGGAAGACCGCTCAGAATGTTCTGCACAAGTGAGCTATCGGATATAACCTCATCAGTAGAAATCAACTGTTCCTTCAAATCTTTGATCTTTGTTAGAAAATTTTCCATAGAATTAGCTTCATTCATGTGCTCACTCTCCAACTATTTCAGAGGTAAGCAAGACGAGCCTCATTCCTAGCTTGGTACAATGTGGTAAGTGTATCCCAAGCATCCTTAGCTATTCTGTAAGAGCGAATGTGAGGAATAACGGCACATTTGACAAACAAAGCTATCAATGCATGTGACTGGGCATTTCTGCCATCCCAACAAATTTTCTCTATAGTAGGTGCAACAAAAACTGAAGCACAAACAGGAATATGCATAATATTATAATCTTTGAAACCTTCTGCATCAGCTTCAGTACCTGCAGTTGTAATAGTTGCAGGTGTGATAGGACGTTTTTCAACACCTTGCACAATGTTCCACAATCCTTTTGCAACCATTACATGCCGCATCATATAAGCCCACAATGGGTAGTTGGTACCATCCAACTTATCCTCAACAGCCAACATATGAAATACATCATTGCTTTCAGCCATGGCTAGTGATTAAAATACCTTGATGTAGAAAATTGATTGTATCTCAAAAGGTTGAACAGAATTGCCCAGACGAATTCTGCTAAACCTATAGCAGACTTCGAGATGCTTATACTGGCAAACCAAAACTGGTATATACCTTTTGCATAAAAAGATGAAATAGCTTACACAAGCACTACAATAGTGCATTTGAAGGTCGAAATGAGCTCAGATCACAATTTCGGCACCATAGAATGAAGCTCTTTTGATCTGGAAAACACGCTGAGTATGATCACCAAAATTCATGCGATTCTGAGACTGCAATCGGGGGAGGTGTCGACAACACCCTAGATGAAGCGACGACTTGCTCTGATACCAATTTTTGGAGTTAGACCTCTGCGGAATCACGCGAACAACACAAGACAGAAGAAGAAACTTGGGGCTCAACACACAATACTAAATGTATTACCACTAGAATGTACAAAGATAAGTAGCGCGTTAGGGCAATAGGCGTATATACAAGCGAGGGGGAAAAACCTCCTATAGAGCAAAAAAAGTTCCCCGGCAGTTGTAGTGTGTTCACAACATCACAACCTAAACATATCAACAGTATTAAGATACGAGGAAGAAATTCAAAGGAAAAACTTGCAAGTATACTTTAAAGATTGGTGGGAGGGCAAGGCTAACAAACCAACAAAAGAGATGTGTGGCATCCTCAAGAGGAAACAAACTAGAGACTCCATTCCCTTCTTGATTGGTAATGATGGGGTCGAATGCAAATCGAAAGAAGAAAACAATACTATTATTGTCAACCATTTCACTGAGCTCCTAAGGGTTTTGATGCCTCTCTCTCCCCACAGGAGGGATTGCATGGCGACCATCTCGAGAGTCTCTCCCTTAAGAATACCGCATAGCATGAAGTCTCTTCTTGCGGCACTGATCTTAGAGGATGAGAGATTCTCGAAGTTATCGATATGCTCCCCAATGGGAAAAGCCCGGGTCGTGATACCCTCACAAATGAATTTTTCAAGTCTTTCAGGCACGTGATGGCCACCTCGTTGTGCTTGGTTTGGCAAGAGGCTTTGACTTTTGGTGCCCTTCCCGAATGCCTCAACAATGGTGTCATCAAGCTTATCCATAAAAAAGGTAACAAGAATAGGATTGAAAACTGGTGCCCAATCACGATGCTCCAAACTGGATACAATATCCTTGCAAAAATCATTGCCAATAAAATTTCATATCACTTGAAGGGATGGCTTAGTGAGGATCAAAAAGGATTCATCAAGGGCAAATCCATACTTGAAGCTATTATTGATATCTGGGAAGGCCTCAACTATGCTGAAGAGTCTGAGCCAGACATAGTATTCCTTAAAATCGACTTCGACAAATCATACAATAGGCTGAAATGGGACTTTGTTCTCCAATCCCTTAAAGACCTTGGGTGCAGTCACAAATTCACCAAGATGATTGCCACTTTGTTGGGAATGCATCGATGCAAATAAACATCAATGATTAGCTATCGAAGGCTATCATATTAAAACAATCTATTAGGTAAGGTTGCCCATAGGCCCCTCTGCTCTTTGCTATCTCCACGGAAGGGCTCAGTCGTCTAGTGCAACATCACATGGAAATTGGCCATATTAAAGGTTTATCTCTACCTCTCAATCATGGCCAGATGATCATGAGAATTTTTGTTGACGACATGAACGCATTTGTGCATAATGATGCAACCAACATTAAGGCCTTTTGGGGGTGCCTTAACACTTTTTGTGAGGCATCAGGTACTAGAATCAACCACTCCAAAACGGCTTTTTGGACCATCATCGGACTACCTCCCCAAGTACTAGTTGACCATGGTTGCCAAATTATCCCTTGGGGACAGGTCTTCCGCCTACTTGGTATTCTGATGGGATTTGGTGTCTCGATGTTGCACAGATGGGATTGGGTCCTTTCTAAACTTGATTGCAAGTTAGCGTACTGGAAGGGCATAAAAATCAACCTCATGGGTCATGCCATGGTAATCAATACCTTCCTCTTCTCCTCAACCATTTACTTTCTCTCGTGTTGGAGACTGAAAGATCAAGAGCTTAGCAAACTGGAAAGAATCTGGAAAAACTACAGAGACTACAATAGGAAAGGGGTTCCCAAAATTAAGTGGTCTACTTGCATCAGCCAAAAAGACTATGGGGGCCTGGGCATTATGGATATTGAAGGCATGGCCAACAAGTTGGCGGCAAAATGGATCGTCAAGGCTTGGTGTAACTATGAGATCTCTTGGGCCAAGCTCATTTTCAGGAGCAAGAATTTACCTACGTTGGTGGGCCTCCCTGGTTGGAAGGACTTGGATCTCCTTACCTTGTTATTGTCCCCAATCCCGGTTTCACCTAAAGGCTCGAATCTTCTTCACTATCTATGGAAGAGTTGGAATAAGTTCAAACAATTTATCAACGTCAGCAAAGATTGGACAAAATGACTCAATATGGTTCCCGATCACGAGCATCAGAGGTGTGGCCTCCTGGAACCTCCAAAATGCTAAGAGGCTCTGGAACCGGGGTTTTAGATACTGGAAACACCTTTGGAAACAAGAAACTAGCCAGTGGATCAGATTTGAGGACATATACCCTGAATTAAGAGTGAACTATGAAGAATGGACTCTCCTACATACCAAATGCATCGCTTGGGAACGTTCAAAAACCTGACTTCTCTTTGGGTAGGACCCGCCTAGCCATCACGGTTTTATGTGGCATAATGGCAATTATCTTCCCAAAATTCCTAGAATCAAGGTGAACATGGACTTTCACATCACACTTAACCAAAAGTGGTGCCTGACTTGGACAAGTCTACGTTGGGATTTGAAGTTCATGTCTATTTCGCATCCACTCATCGAGATAAAAAACTTGGTTCTCATGTGGCAAATTCTTCACCATGGTATCTGGACCAACCTAAAGGCCAACCAAATCTATGGGGATATGCATTGGTGTCAACAATGCCACCATAGCATTGAGGACCTTGGTCACATCTTCTTTGCTTCCCCAAGTCGCTCCTACTCTTGCGGACCCTCGAGAATATCTTGAGGCCACAAGCATAAACCACTTGGAAGCAAGCACTACTAGGTGAAGCGATTGGCTTCTCAGTGGCACTTTGGAATGCTATAAGAGGGGAAACCCTCTGGAAGATCTAGAGGGAGCAGTGTGCCATGAATTTTGGACACCCTCCTAAAGAGTGGTTGTTCGAGAAGTCTCTATTCCTCCTTGGCAAAAGAATCTCCAGTTGTAAGAGGTATCCACCCTTTAGGCATCATAAAGTGTTTCTCATCGAGAACAACAAGCTCAAATCCAAGTGGGTCCTACATGAGGGGTACAAGAGGATTGTTAACCTCATTTCTAACATGCTATGGCCCAATAAGTTCGGCCCCTATTTTGCACGATTCGGGGGATCCCAAGGGCATTAGTCCCATTCAGTTGTAACTTCTTTTTGTTCTTTAATTAAAGTTTGAGAGAGTAGGCCATGGCAGAATTCCCTTTTACTAAAAAAAACAAAGGTAGACCCACCATCTCATCAACTAAAGAAATAACTCACCTTGTCCCTTCCCATAGATAGATCAAGATCAATGAGGAGGAGACATCAGTTAACAACATTCTTGCACCAAATTTCTAATCGGTTATCGTGGCATAGTGTAAGCCACTACCAAAATGGGAGGAACTCTTTGATTATCATAACCCTCGAGTTGATGTTTCAAAGTCATCATCAGGTGGCTACATAGATTAAAGAGAATTGAGAAGCAAAAAGAGCTTCATCACATCATATTGCCAATATCGATCTTTTGAATTCATGAGAAATATAAAAAAAAACCCACATATATAGATGAATCACTCGAAGACCCCAAGTATAGAGCCACAACGAAGGCTGAGTATGATAGCATACTAAAAATGATACTCGGGAGCTAGTTGATTTACCACTGACAAAACAAGGTTAATTGGAACTAAGTGGATTCAAAAAGAAAAATACAAATCAGATGGGAGTTTAAAGAAGTAGAGAGATGGGCTTGTTGCAAAAAGATTCTCACAACTAGAAGTTGTGGGAATTGAACACATGAAAAGAAGTAGAGAGATGGGCTTGTTGCAAAAAGATTCTCACAACTAGAAGTTGTGGGAATTGAACACATGAACTACTGGCTATGAGTATGATGGGCTAACCACTTGCCCCAAAAGCCATGGTTGAGGATTAATTCCTAATCCTCCCTCTTAGGGTGTGGTTCAACCATCTCCTACCTATCATTTCTTGAGTTTAACAATCTCTTCCCCTTCTAGAGATCATTATCCTCAACGATCATTCCTTAATCTCCCCTTAAATTGATGTCCTCACCCTTGCATAATCTCTTGGATCTTCTTGTTCTCAACCTTGGTCTCTTGAATCCTTCCTCTCAACCTTGGTCTTTTGAACCTTGCTTTTCTGCTTCTTGGCCTCCTGCCTACAGACTTGCCTTTTTTGCAACCCTGGTCTCTTGAGCCCTTTCTCTTATCCTTGGTCTCTTGAACCTTTCCTTTCTCCTTCTTGGCCACTTGCCTACAGACTTGCCTTGTTCACAACCTTTGTCTCTTGAGCCCCTTGTTCTCAACCTCAATATCTTGAACCTAGTTATCACCCATGCTAAGTATCTTGGATCCTCAAACTAGTGACTCCCTTGGAATGTTCATTCTTAGATCTTTCCAAGAATACCTTACATGTCTAAAACCGACCTAGAGATTAGGAGATATAGTCTAATCTTTGTTGGGCTCATCTTTGAAAGCGACAAGTGTGCCTTTCATCCACCTTGCCAAAGCCTACTTCCTAGGCTCTGATACCAATTGTGGGAATTGAACTCATGACCTAGTGGCTAGGAGAACAATGGGCTAACCACTTGCCTCAAAATCCATGGTTGTGTAGTGGCAAGATATCGAACTTATTATGAAGTAAATGAGGACATATTTAAATATGTTTTAAGAGGAAAATTTTATTATTATACATTAGAATCAATGCTAACGTGACAAATGATGGCATTCTTAAATATTGGTGTGGAGTAAATATAGCATCTTCATGAGAGATCACTACATTATGCTCATTTCATAGATCCTTGATTCCTTCCTCTTCCTCTACCATATGGTTCCTATCCTTAAAAAAAAATGCTTTGATGTTTTTAAAAATTTGGGTTCAAGAAGCAATCCCTTGCATTGGGTTGCATTGGCACGAGAAGAAAATATGTCCCAAGTCCACTCATGTAATAAGTTTATGATGCTATGATGACTTGGCATTAAAGACAAGCGGCCAAATTCAAATGTGCAATAGCCTCTTAATGAAAGTTAACAGTAGTATGCAAAGCTGTCGGGGTGAAATAGTTTGGAACCCCACTACAAGTATGCAAAAACTTTTGAGGCTCTACAGAAAAGAAAAACAAACAAAAAACAAAAATTGTTGTAGGATAGTCAATGTTCTTATATATATATATATATATATATATATATATATATATATATATATATATATATATATATATATATATATATATATATATATATATATATATATATATATATATATATATATATATATATATAAGAGTACAATGAATTGGAAACACACTCACACACCCAACCTCGTAAGATAGAGGCACCCATCTTTGAGGAACTCATAGATATGTCGAGCCAAGACTTGAACTCAAGACTTCCTCTGAGAGACTCAAGGCGTCAAACCACTAGGTAGGCTATGTAGGCTTGGACCTTATATTCTGTTACTAGCATCGAGATATTTTTGTACTTTCATAGAACCATTCTTATAACAATGTGGGAACAGTAAGTATTCCAACTCTTTTTTATTTCAAATGAACAAAATAATCTACAAGAAGAGATCACTTAAAATAGAGGTAACATATCAAAGCCAAGATGTAGGATGCTATTCTTGGCATTCAAAATTTATGCCACCCTCCCTAGGGTCTGAGAAATAGGATGGTGTAGCATTTCAAGAGTTCTCTAATCTATATGCAGAAGCTAATCCATGCAACTCTAAACCCAAATTCTCTAAAGAAGCTTAAAGCCTCTTGCAAGTTCTCATTAATACAAGTAGCATGACCACTAGACCCCCAGACTCTATATGTAAAGAACCTTAAAGCCTCCTGCAAGTTCTCATTAATACAAGTAGCATGACCACCAGAATTTTTCTTAAGCAAAGGAATAAAATCTCTAGCTTTCTTTTTCCTCATGAGATCAAACATATGTTTATTAGGTTTGCCAACTTTCTCGGCCCGAAATTCTCTAGATGTGACAAGGGCACCACTAGCTAAGAGGTAATCTCCATATCTTAATCTATCCTAAAGCTCAAGGACCTTCTGACTAATAAAAGTGTTACTAAGATTAGAACACTTAACATTCTCCATCTCTTTTATAATCATCATCCTTCTATTGTTTCTAATAGCCTTGGCCTTATACTTGAAGGAGTTGAGGCAAAGTGTCTATTGAAAATAACTTCAATTTGACTTTTAACAAAGGGAATCTTGAGTAAGGAGGCATCTAAATAAGTTCGCCAGCTTTATAGTCAAGGTTGTTTCTAAACAACTTAACCTTGAGGGGAGCATGGTGAGAGAGTTGAAGGGAATGATCAAGCTCACAACATTTTTCCAAAGCTCCTGAAACCTAGTAATATTCATATAAACTCTATCAAGTGTGGCAGAGAGCTTTTTATTAATACTTCTATTATTCCAAGAATGGCCAGAATTGATAGATAGATCAAGCAAATTGTGATTATGAACCAAGTTAAACCAAGCCTCTTTTTCTTTACCATGCAAAACATTTTCGTTTCCTAATCTATTAATAGAATTGATGACCATGTTGAAATCACAAATCAGAAGAATGTCATCTGAAAGATTAGTAATTTCCTTCCAACACTTGGATCAGTCCAAAGAGTTATTGGCTGCATAAACACAAACCAAGGTTAAGTTAATAGGGTCTTTGCATTTAATAGCTATCCATTGGTTAGTATTACTAACCAAAACTTTGTCAACAAGGTGATTCAGATTAGAAACTATACCAATTGCAGCACCATCTTTACCATTGCTATGGTTAGTATGATACCAAGAGTAACTGCTAGAGACAACCTTCAGATTAGCTTTAAGGTTGAAACCCCCAACTTTGAGCTCCTGCGAGCATATAAAATCAGGAACAAAAGTGACATCCTTTAGCGAGTTGTTAGTCACTTTTCCTCGAATAGGATGAGTTATTCCTTTAGTGTTGAGAGAAATGAATTTGACAGTATCCATAAGGGAAGAAAAATAAAAAAAGGAACACAAAAAAAGACGAGAAGCAAGAGAGAGAACCACCAAAAATTACTTTTTATGATTCTTAGGGGTCTTGAAAGCCGTACTAGAGGTTCTAACTGCTTCTTTTCTTTTGGTCTTTCCATTTTGTTTTGTTTGCATACTTACTTCATTGGCAGTAGACATAATCACATCAGATGATTTGTTGAGTTCAGTTTGTATTTTGGACATATGTTCTTCATCACATTTATTGATTTGTTGAGTGAATATTTCTTTACCAGAGTGGTTATTACTAGATTCCTCATCTTCTGAAGAAGTATTGTCAAAAGAGTTACATGAATTTGACTGACCCTTTTGGGGCTTCTTCTTATTGACATACGTCCACCCATTGCTCTCATTGTGATTGTGGAAACCTGCCTTAGGTTGAGCATGAGGGGAATTTCCATGTTCAGCAAGATGTCATGTTGTCCTTCTTGAGGAATCTACAAAATTAGTGTCATTAATATCTTCAAGAACCTGGAAATGATTAAAAATTTCTTTCACAAGAACCTCAGGCCAATTAGGGATTCTTTTCCTAGCTTTGTTAGGAAAATTTTTGTTGATAACCTCAGATTTGTTCTGCTCATACTTATAGTTGTCTTTTCCTTGAATTTTACCATTTTTTGGACTCTTCTCCTGCATCTTACTAATGTTCTCCAATAAAGGACGATCCTTTATGAGGTGACCTTGCTTACAGTAGTGAAAACAAGCATAAGGAAAGTTTTTGTAGAAAACTTTTTGCTCATGAAGTTTGCATCCTTCAAAGATTTTTTAAGGACTAAAACAGACTTGATATTCTTAGATATATTTACTTTAATCAACATTTGAGGATCCCATTTGTTGGAGCAAGTCTATGACAAGCCTAAGTATTGGCTTGAGTCTCACAAAGTCTTAGAAGAAGCTTTAAAAAGAAGACTATGTAAAGTTCACTTGTGAACTACCTCTTGTAATTTTTTGGAGAGTTTACTTAATGTAAAAGTAAGAGAATCTTAAGTGGTTGAGTCCACTTGATCAAGAATGGAAAGAGGAGCCACGAATTTGTAATTTGTGGTAGGTAGAGAATCAAATCAATCATTGATTGATTGGAGAGTGATTGAGGGAAGTTAGCCTCCCAAACTCAACTATAAATAGATGGCAGTTTTAGTCGTGGTTAGAGAGACCTATGTGAAGACCTCCAAGAGCTGAGCTTTATGCCATATCAAGGTGTGATTACAAGGCACACATATGTATCAGTAAGTCATTGTATTGTACAAGCAATATACTTTCATTTTCATGATTATTTGAGTTCATCTTTCCATGTTCTTGTGAAGTGTACTACTCATTGCCATTACTCTCATTTTTCTCAGTCAGCTTGCAGAGATGTTTTCTCTTAGCTTGGTGCATCATTTTCAGTGATTTAACTTGGAAAAGTTAGCTCTATACGTCTACTATATTCTCATAAATTTTCATGTCATTTGGATGTTGCAATCTTCCGTTATGTTCATTTGAAGTCAATAGGGTCTGTTCATCTTCACCTCTCTGTCAGGTACCCGACTTTTTCACTCATCTTTTCAGAGCCATTTCTCAGTGGTTACGTATCCAAATTCAGTGATTTAAAGCTTGTTGGCTTTAACGTACTGTCTAGTATAACCATACAAATTTGCATAATCATTGGATTTCTACATTTTGAGTTATGGTGATTTTTCTGCTCACTGGTCTATTTCTGTAGCAGCCCGTGAAAATCGGGATGATGTCATCACTTGTTAAAACTCATTCTCAGTGTGTGGTTTATTATTCTTGATGAGATTACTCTTGAAAGTTAGCTCTTTCAGTTACCTAGACTTCCGCAAGAGGAATTAAGCTAATTGCTGCTGTGCTTAGAGAATTATGTAAAACACTGGATAGGTGTATGAACCAAGAATAGCAAGTTTTCTTCTTTGAGCTAACTCCAACTTATCTGTTTTGATCTATCTTTTTGAGAGTGATCTTCCAAGGTACATAGGGTGTCTAATACATCCATTGGCAAGCTAAAGGGCCCACCATCTACTCCTGGAGTTCATTTGGCTGGTGTAGATCAAGGATTTTGCAACACCTCTTCATCTTCAAACACATACTTATCCATCTCTTCACAGTGGTATCAGAGCAAGGTTGGACAACATGGCAGATGGATTTCCTTCATCAATTGACAAATTGGACAGAGGTAACTACTCAGCTTGGTCATTAAGGATGGAAGCTTATCTCCAAGGTAGAAGTTTATATGGTTATGTGGCTGGAGATGAAGTTATGCCAAGTTTCAGGAACAAATGTCAACCAACACAAGAAGAGCAAGAAAGATTGAGCACATGGTGCTCCAAGGATGCACTTGCAAGGTCTTATCTCCTCAACTCTATCTCAGATTTTTTGTTGCCTCACATTAGAAGTTGTAAGACATCTCAGGAAGTGTGGGATGCACTTGAAGCTTTCTTTTCTTCAAGTACCAAAGCTAGGAAGCATCAACTATGGCTGGAGTTCACAACTCTCAAGAAGGCTCCCAAACAAAATGTGACTGATTTTGTCACAAAGCTCAAGGACATAGCGGATCAGTTGGGAAGCATTGGAGAGGTAATAGATGAAGAGAAAATGGTAAGGCAGGTCATCAATGGCTTGAAGGCAGATGATAAGTGGGAAGCATTCACCACAACTATGGATTTGTACATGGACATGCATGTACCTGATTTCAACACACTCATTGGACAACTACTTACTCAAGAGGCAAAGCTTATAAAAAATGGAGAAAGCTCTAAAGGTAATCAATCTTCAGCTTTATACATGGATAAAAGCAAGTCTAAAGATAACAAAGGAAAGGCAAAGAAAGTGGATGATGAAGCAGGTACATATCAAGCTAACTATGCAGGTAGAGGAAGACATGGCAGAGGTAGAGGAAGAGGAGGTAGACAAGGCAGGGGGAGATCCCAAGACTCCAACTCATGTTCTATTTGTGGATTAACTAATCATACAACTGAAAATTGCTTTAGGAATTCCAGGAATCAAAGAGGCAGAGGATACAATAGAGGAAGTTATGGCTACTCAAGAGGAAGGTTCAACAACTACCATGGCAACTACAACAACTACAATCATTCAAACTATCAAGGAGGCTACAAAGGAAGGAGAGACTACAATAACTACACAGAAGACTCAAACAAAGAGGATTCATTATTGATCATGAACATGGCTATGCCACAAGGTAAATCTGATGAGCATGTTTTCTACATAGATTCAGGTTGTTCAAATCATGTGGCAGGAAATGTGGCACTCCTATCAGATTTAGAAGATCCAAGGAATAAGCATGAGGTACAAACAGGAGATGATACAAAACATCCTGTGGAGAAAATAGGCAATGTCAAAGCACCTGATGGAAACATCAACCTACTCAGTAAGGTACTCTATGTCCCTACCATTACAAAGAATTTGATAAGTGTTGGGCAGATAGTAGAGAAAGGGTTGCAAGTCAGGTTCACAAAAGCAGGAGCATTTGTTGAAGATCCAAGTCAAGGATTCAGAAGAATTGCAAAAGGTGAAAAGACAGGTAGATTGTTCACATTTGAACTACAGGACACTAGAAACATTGCTCTCTTTAATTATGGTAGTCAGACACTCACAGAATTGGAAGTATGGCACAAAAGGTTAGCACATATTGGTGAAAGGTCATTAAAGCAAATCTGCAGGGACCAAAGTGTACTTGGACTTCCTAATTTGTCAAAACAACATATGATTTATAAGTGTAGTGCATGTCAATTTGGAAAGTCTCACAGGTTACCATTCGTGAAGAAAGGTTATATGCATGGAGATCTCTTGGAGTTGGTTCATACAGATGTATGGGGACCTAGCAAGGAAGCTTCAATATCTGGATCAAGGTATTATGTTTCCTTTATTGATGATTGCAGCAGATGGACTATCCTATTCTTTATGAAACACAAAGATGAAGTTTTTTCATGTTTCAAAAGATATTTGGCTCTTGTGGAGAATCAAACAGGTAAATCACTAAAAAGGCTAAGGTCAGATGGAGGGGGAGAATATTTCTCCCATGAGTTTGATTCTTTTCTTCAAGAAAGAGGAATCAAAAGAGAGGTAACTACAAGGTACACTCCTGAGCAAAATGGAGTGGCAGAAAGGAGGAATAGGACAATGGTTGAAGCTGCAAGGTCTATGTTAAATGAAAAGCATTTACCTAATTACTTATGGGCTGAGGCTGTATCTACAGCCACTTACTTGATTAACAGGTTGCCTTCAAAATCCCTTGATGGGATGACTCCATATGAGGCTTGGAATGGAAGAAGACCAAGCTTAGATCATTGTAAAATTTTTGGATGTCTTGCTTTTGCTCATGTTCCTTCACAGGTTAGAGGCAAGAGGGATCCAAAGGCAGAAAGGTGTGTATTTATTGGATATGACAACAATCAAAAGGGCTACAGGTTATACAACCCTACCAACAAAGGATTCTTGGTAAGCAGAGATGTAGTTTTTGATGAGAACAATTCATGGTATGAAGATTCATGCAGGAAGATCAATTTACCATATGATCTTGAAGAAGATTTTCCAAAGCTTGGTAGAGAACAATCAAAGATTGAAGAACAAGACACCTCAGAGGATGATGAAGAATCTCACATGGAAAAGATCAAAGCATGGAAGTCTAAAGGTAAAGCAAAATTGCAGGAACTTGGACATGAGGCAGAATCATCACATCATGGCCTAAGAAGATCTATGAGGGAAAAGAAAAAACCAGAAAGGTATGGGTTTGACACCTCAGTAGTAACTAAACATTCTATCTACATAGCACAGGACATAAACCAAGAGGAGCCATCATCATTTGAAGAGGCCAAAGCAAAAACAGAATGGAAGCATGCAATGAAGGAAGAGATTGAAGCACTTGAGGAAAACAACACTTGGGATTTGGTGCCCAAGACTTCATCCATGAAGGTAATAGGCTCAAGATGGGTCTATAAACTCAAGACGAATTCTGATGGTTCAATTAACAGGTATAAGGCAAGGCTTGTGGCAAAAGGCTTTGCACAAACTCAAGGAATTGATTATGAGGAGACTTTCTCTCCTGTGGCAAAGATGCCTACTATTAGGGTTTTGCTTAGTATTGCCTCTTCCAAGAATTGGAAGATACTTCAACTAGATGTAAAGAATGCATTCTTGAATGGTTGGATAACAGAAGAGGTATATATGGCACAACCACCTGGTTTTGAGAATCAAGTTTATCCTGATTATGTGTGTAAACTTAACAAAGCATTGTATGGTCTCAAGCAAGCTCCAACAGCTTGGAATTTTAGACTTGTTTCATTCTTGCAGGACAAAGGCTTTCAACCAAGCAAGGCAGATCCTTCACTCTTTATTAAAAAGAGTAATTCCGAGGTCATCTACCTATGTGTATATGTAGATGATATTATATTGACAGGAAATGATGCAGATGGTATGAAGAAGATCAAAGATCAGATGAGAGAAGAGTTCAAGATAAGTGATTTGGGTTCACTTACCTACTTCCTAGGTTTGGAAGTTGTCTACAAAGATCATGGTTTGTTTCTCACTCAAAGAAAGTACATTAAGGACATGTTGGCAAAATTCAAGATGCAAGATTGTAAGATTGCAGGTACTCCAATGGAGGTCAATCACAAATTGAGCTCACATGAAGGTGAATTCATAGAGGACATCACATCATATCAAAGTCTAGTGGGTAGTCTCAACTATGCCACATTGACAAGAGTAGATATATGTTACAGTGTGAGTGTGCTAAGTCAATTTATGCACACACCAAGGAAACCACAGATGGATGCTGCCAAAAGGATTCTCAAGTATCTCAAAGGAACCATAAATGAAGGACTTTATTATCCTTATGTATCTGATTTAGGTTTGAAGCTATTTTCTGATGCAGATTGGGTTGGCTCCAAGGAAGATAGAAGGAGCACTTCAGGTTATCTTACCTTTGCAGGTTCAAAGCTTATTTCATGGTCATCCAAGAAGCAACCCACAGTTGCTCTCTCTTCTACTGAAGCTGAATATAGAGGTCTTGCCATAGCTACACAAGAAGCTATGTGGATGACGACATTATTCAAAGATCTTGGATTGGAGTTTGGAACTCCAACTATTTTTGGTGACAATATGAGTTCTATTCATTTGGCTGCTAATCCTATTTTTCATGCAAGGACTAAACATATTGAAGTTTATTATCACTATGTACGAGAGAAGGTTCTAAGCAAAGAGATTCAAATATCATATGTGTCCACTCATCAACAATGTGCAGATATTCTAACCAAAGCATTGGATGGTACAAAGCTTTGCAAATTCAAGGCTATGATAGGTTTGCAGGTAATCTTGGAAGATTGAAGACCTCAAGCATACTTGGCTTGAGGGGGAGCTGTTGGAGCAAGTCTATGACAAGCCTAAGTATTGGCTTGAGTCTCACAAAGTCTTAGAAGAAGCTTTAAAAAGAAGAATATGTAAAGTTCACTTGTGAACTACCTCTTGTAATTTTTTGGAGAGTTTACTTAATGTAAAAGTAAGAGAATCTTAAGTGGTTGAGTCCACTTGATCAAGAATGGAAAGAGGAGCCACTAATTCATGATTTGTGGTAGGTAGAGAATCAAATCAATCATTGATTGATTGGAGAGTGATTGAGGGAAGTTAGCCTCCCAAACTCAACTATAAATAGATGGCAGTTTTAGTCGTGGTTAGAGAGACCTATGTAAAGACCTCCAAGAGCTGAGCTTTATGCCATATCAAGGTGTGATTACAAGGCACACATATGTATCAGTAACTCATTGTATTGTACAAGCAATATACTTTCATTTTCATGATTATTTGAGTTCATCTTTCCATGTTCTTGTGAAGTGTACTACTCACTGCCATTACTCTCATTTTTCTCAGTCAGCTTGCAGAGATGTTTTCTCTTAGCTTGGTGCATCATTTTCAGTGATTTAACTTGGAAAAGTTAGCTCTATAAGTCTACTATATGCGCATAAATTTTCATGTCATTTGGATGTTGCAATCTTCCGTTATGTTCATTTGAAGTCAACAGGGTCTGTTCATCTTCACCTCTCTGTCAGGTACCCGACTTTTTCACTCATCTTGTCAGAGCCATTTCTCAGTGGTTACGTATCCAAATTCAGTGATTTAAAGCTTGTTGGCTTTAACGTATTCTCTAGTATAACCATACAAATTTTCATAATCATTGGATTTCTACATTTTGATTTATGGTGATTTTGCTGCTCACTGGTCTATTTCTGTAGCAGCCCGTGAAAATCGGGATGATGTCATCACTTGTTAAAACTCATTCTCAGTGTGTGGTTTATTATTTTTGATGCGATTACTCTTGAAAGTTAGCTCTTTAAGTTACCTAGACTTCCCCAAGAGGAATTAAGCTAATTGCTGCTGTGCTCAGAGAATTATGTAAAACACTGGACAGGTGTATGAACCAAGAATAGCAAGTTTTCTTCTCTGAGCTAACTCCAACTTATCTGTTTTGATCTATCTTTTTGAGAGTGATCTTCCAAGGTACATAGGGTGTCTAATACATCCATTGGCAAGCTAAAAGGGCCCACCATCTACTCCTGGAGTTCATTTGGCTGGTGTAGATCAAGGATTTTGCAACACCTCTTCATCTTCAAACACATACTTATCCATCTCTTCACACCATTCAGCGTTAAAACCATTTTTGGGTCTTTGACCTAAAATTTTACCTTGTTCTCATTTGCTTTATCCATCGGTAAAATTCAAGAGAGAAATCAGGAAATTCAATCCAAACAGGAACTTTAGTGGGCTTGGGACCTCTAGGATTAAAACTAGGAAACCATTTAAAAAAAGAAATGGGGGTTTTTCTAATGATCGGGTGACCTTCAACTATACCATGCATTGCATTATGAGCATTTTAAAAGAAAAATAGGAAATAACTATTAGGGAGGTATGGAACGTGTTTATCAATTAATCTTCTACTTTCCTAGGTAATTCTCATCCGATTTTTGAGGAATTCTTGGGTAGGACAGGGGCCGCGAAAAAGGTCAATAAGCACTTTTTCAGATAAGTGGTTGTTCCAATTTTCCAGAGAGGAACTTTCAATAATAAGCATACAATCGTCTCTATTTTCAAACTTAGGGTCTAAGTTAATGGTTGTTCCAATTTTCCAGAGAGGAACTTTCAATAATAAGCATACAATCATCTCTATTTTCAAACTTAGGGTCTAAGTTAATCGTATTTTCAAGAGAAACCTTACTCTCTTCTCTGGAATACTCATTATCAACCTCCATTTTCTCCTTTCCCTTATTCTCTTTACAAATAGATTGAGGAATAGGGTTACCTGGGTACACGACTGTTGAACATAGAGAAGAATCCTTGTTGATGAGATTGTAGTGCTTGAGCATAGGAGATGCCTCCTTGTTCAAAGACAATGCCATTTGTTCCGGTCATACTCGGGATCGAGGACTATTCAACATCTCCAAACCAGCACTTTTAGCCAAATCTGTCATCGCCGAGGATTGTTTAGAACCATAGTTATCATAGATAGGGTTTAAGACTCATCACAGTACTCCAGTAGTGTTCGTCTAAGGGTTAGAGGCACCATCCATCCCGTCCCGCAGAGCATCTTGAAGGGACATCAATCAGACGAAGAAAAAAATGCAGACGATATGCAAGAAGGTTCCCCCCAACAAGGGGGCATGACGTGACAAGAAGACTAGCCCTGTTCAGAGTTCGACGAAACCCTAGCTCTCCCTCGCTCATCTTTTTTTTGAGCAAAAACAAAAAGTATAATATTGATGCAGAGAAAAAGAAAGGGGTTACAACAGCTCACTCCCACAAACTAGGGAGAAAAAGGATAGATTAGGGAGTCAGAGGGGAATAGAACAAGACCCCCAAGCTGACAAAAATTACATCATACAAGCATTAATGTACCAATCCATGAAACTAATCATACTATCCCTTTCATTGGAATGTAGCTGGAGCAGTTTTCTTTTCCAAGAGTTATAAGGGTACTTCTTAAAAATATACATGGGGTGCTTATCAATCAAATGCCCACTAAGGGGAGTATAACTGCAGAGTTGAAGAACCCTCTTTATCCCAATTAAACAAGAGAAGAGAACATTTTTTCCTTTCTTGTCAAATACTCTGTTATTCCTGTTGCTCCAAATAGCCTAGAGAATGTGGGCCCTTAAAATCTGCCACAAGGCAATGTCCATCTTATTTGCTTCTCTAGTGAGTAATTCTCTAAAACCAGGCTTCCTGAAGCGAGCAGTCTTACAGTAGAGGTAAATGATTTTCCAAAAACCCACTGTTGACTTGCATTTAAAGAAAAGATGTTCCATGTCTTCAACTTTACCACAAGCTTTACAAAGACCTGCATCAATATTATATTTCCTGGCTTTGCTGCCAGTCCAAACACCTCTGTGAAGGATCAGCCATAATAGGCAAGATTGCTTGTTAGATATAGGAAAGGCCCAGATGGTCTGAAACCTATATCTCCATTGTTGATGGGACCAGGTTAGTCCCCACTAGTTATTCAGACGACCACAAATGCTACTGATGTTGCTGTGAGTAAGTTTGAAGCAGAAATACATGTCCTGTGCCACCTCAGAGAGGGAGATAGTCTTTTCCCAAAGGTTACCTGCTCTCATCCTCATGAGTTGCAGCTTCCTTTCACTGACAATCTGTTTGTAGGCCAAAGACAAATTATTAATATTCATAATATGCATATCATCAATCACCTGCCCATTACTTAAAAGATCATTCCAATTAGCAAAGCCACGTTTTTTACACTTATGCCATCTTATGGGCAGAAAGGAAACACTATTATCAGCAAACCATCCCACCCATAAGGAATCCTGTAATAGAAAGGAGTAATTTTTTGCAAACCAGATAGGCAGCTTATAACAGCCTTTGACAAGCATCCAGGATCTCCAAAAATTACAAACAAGCTGGTTACCTTTGGGTATAAAAATGGCAGGGGAGGAAACAACATCCCTCAAAGAAAGATTAGACCAACTCTTGTTGTTACTTAAGCAAAAATTGTTAGTATTTCTTGTAATTAAACAAGCCCAAAAATCATTGGAGGAGGTAGCCCTAAGAATCCATTTTGCAGCCATTTGAGTGGCCATCCTTGTAGGACAAATCAAGCCAAGACCTCCGTCATACTTTTTCATGCAGCAAACCTTCCAAGCAACCTTAGGAATATTAGAATTCCCCCATAAGAATCTTCTGGATAGAGCAATGGCTTGAGCCACTTGCTTCTTGGATGGCTGCCAGCAAGCAAGAAAATAAGTCAGTGTAGGAAGAATATAATGTTTTAAAACAAAGGCTCTTTGAGATAAACTGGACTGCATATCTATCCATTTGAAAATCTTTCCTCTAAATTTGTCGAGTACCCAATTCCATCTTTGTTCACTGGTAATGTCAAAACCTATAGGTATACCCAAAAGCCTAAAGACAGATCCCTATTTGATGACTTCACAACCAACTGCCTCGTACAGAAAGTATTGAGACACTTAAAAAAAAAAACTTGCAGACATAGCATCAGCTCTCATCACAAGGTTAGTATCATCAGCAAACATTTGAAGACAAAGTTGGGATTGAGCTTGGGGGACCACAATTCCTTTTATGTTACCTTGATTGATACAATCCTTGACAAGCCAACCAAGAGCATCACTAGTGATGGCAAAAAGCAAGGGAGCCAAGGGGCAGCCTTGCCTAATAGATCTACTCAGTTTAAAGGGAGGGGAAAGATGACCATTCATGGCAACTTTGGAGTGGGCATTGCCAAACAGAATACTAGTAAATTTAATAAAATTTCTACGAGCACCAATGTCATGAAGGGATTGCAAAATAAAATCCCACTCAATTCTATCATAAGATTTATCAAAATCAATTTTGAAGAAGAAGGTGTCAATGTTATTCTCTTTAGCAAAGTCCAATCCTTCCCAAATGGAGATAATGGCATCAAGAATAAATCTACCCTTTATAAAACCTTTTTGCTCAGACAAGATAATACTATCCATCAGAGGGCTCAACCTTCTAGCAAGGGAGGAGGCATAAATTTTATACAAGGAAGTCAGACAAGAGATAGGTCTCCAATTGTTAAGATCATCCTTAGATCCTCTTTTGTGAATCAACTTTACTCCGGTATTAATGAAAGTAGAAAGAGACCCTCTACTTATGGCTTCTTGCCAGATCCAGAGAATAATGGGCACCAACTCCTCTTTGAACTCCTGAAAAAACTCATTAGGAATGCCATCATGTCCAGGGGACTTACTGGGTTTCAATTTACTAATGGTTTCTCTAACCTCACCGGCAAAGAGGGGAAGATCAAGGAGGGAGACCAAGCAAGGAGGAATCATTTTCTTCCTCTTTTGGGCAATGGTAGCTCTTGCACTCCAGATATGGTCCCCTCTCTTGGGAGGTAGGGAGAAACCATTGGTAAAGAAGCTGACAGCCTCCTACAAGCTCTCCTGGACACAAGAGGTGACCTCATCATTAATTTTTTTTAATAAGGGAATAAAATCTTTAGCCTTCTTTTTCCTCATGATGTCATACTTATGTTTATTAGGTTTATCCACTTTCCCAGCCCAAAACTCTCTAGACGTGACAAGGGCACCACAAGCTAGAAGGTAGTCTTCATACCTCACTTTTTCTTGGAGATCCACGATCTTTTGTCTCTTAACATTGCTGCTTAAGTTAGATCTCTCAATCATGTCTATCTCATTTAAATGCATCATTCTTCTCTTGTATCTAACAACCCTAGCTCTTTTCTTATAGAAGGTAAGAGTACGTTGAACATCTTTAATAGCCCCCTCCTAAGCCTTAAAGGGAGAGCACCCCAAGACAAAATGGGCTTTAAAGATATTTTTAATCTCCTCTTTAACAATAGGCACCTTAATCAGGGACATGTCTAGATGGGGCCAACCAGCTCTACAGGTAGGGTTATTACAAGCTAATCTGACAATAAGAGGGGAGTGATCAGAAAGTTGAAGGGAAGAGTCTATAACATAGCTGCTATTACACAGATCCTAAAATCTAGAAGCATTCATATAGAATCTGTCCAACCTAGCTGACAGCCTATTCACACCACTTCCATTGTTCCAGGTATGACCAGAACTAGAAGATATGTCAAAAAGATTAATATTATTACCAAGACTTTACCAATGAACTTTTTCAAAATCGAAAATCACATTATTGCAATTACCCACTCTATCACCCGGGTTTGTGACCATGTTAAAATCACCAGTTAATAAGATATCACCCTCAAGCTTACCAATCTCCTCCCAGCATTTAGATTGGTCACAAGAGTTGTTAGCAGCATACACACACAATAGTGAAGTTGAGAGGATCTTTACAACTTCAAGCCTATCCACTGATTGGTATCACTGTACACCACTTTTTCAATACATTGGTTAAGTCTATTATTTATACCGATAGCAGCACCACCTTTGCCATTATGATTCATACTTTATCTTACAGTCTCTTCATGATATTGGAGCTGGTAAAAAGTTTATCAAGTACACTAGTACTCTTTTTGGTAATGCCAACTCCAAAGTGGCTATGAATGGCTTCCTTTCTGATCCTTTCCAGTGGTGTAGATCTGTGAGACAAGGTTGTCCCCTAGCTCCCCTCCTGTTTGCTATTACTAGTGATAGCCTTGGTTGGTTGATCAGAGACTGCTTGGATCAAGGTACTATCAAAGGGCTTCCCATTCCTGGTGCCTCCTCCTCTATTGGACTCCAAATGTTTGTTGATGACACTAACATGATAACCTTGGCTGATAACTTGTCTGCTGAAAATTTCATGAACTATTTGCACTTGTTTTGTCTTGCTAGTGGTTCTAAGGTTAACCATTCTAAAACAGGTTTTTTTGCTTCCAATAAAGTTACCCCTAACTGTGTTGTTAACAACAGTTGTGAAATTATTAAGGAAGGTGTTGTTTTTAGGTTGTTAGGAATTCCCATGGGCTTTGGGGTTTCCCTTGAGCAGAGATGGAATTGGGTCTTCAACAAATTCAGAGATAAAGTGTTTCGTTAGATGACCTTCCAACAGAATTTATCCCAGAGAGTTTTTGTTTTGAAGCATTACATCTTGCCTGTGCTAACTTACTTTTTTGCTTGTTGGATGCCCAATAAGAAGCAGATTGCTCAGACCATTGCCTTATCAAGAAGATTTATGTGGGCTGGCACCCAACATACCAGCAAGATCCCAAAGGTTGCTTGGAAAATGTGCTGTATGAAAAAAGATGAAGGAGGCCTGGGTCTAATCTGTCCCACCAAGATGGCTTGTCAAATGGCTGCTAAATGGGTTCTCAAGGCTATTAGCTCTAATGATTATTGGTTTGTTCTAATAAAAAGAAATGTTGGTGATTTTTTTGTCACAGGTTACAAGAGTTGGACTAAGCTCAATATGTGGGATGTTATCACTTCTCCCTACCAGGTTACACCTAGGGGAAGCAATCTTTCTTGCTCTTTTTGGAAAGCTTGGATGAAGGGAAACTACAAGATCCCAGTTTACTTTGAGAATAACATATCCTATCTCATGTAGAGTTCTATTTGGATAGGGTGGTTTAATGTTGATAAACTCTATCCTCTAACCATAAGGATGAACAAGTGTAGAAAATCTGGGTTTGAGTCTTGGAGTACTCTTACCAATAACAATCAGGTGCTGGATAACTCTTTTTTCCATGCCCTCATGGTCTGTCTTCTGTTTGCAAACAGATGCTGATTGAAAAAAAAAGATGGCTTGTTGGCAAACTGGAAAGTTACAAGTATCATAAATGGATCGGGCTGGAAACTTCTGCTGAAGACATTTACAAACAATTCAAGGCTGCTGGTCACTCTGGCAATTGGGATGTTAGCAAACTTAACTCGAATTGGAAGATCCAATGGAACACCTGTCAATGGAAGTATAGATTCACAACAGTTTGAGACTTTTTGCCTACATCAAAGCAAGCCCATTTTCTGTGGATGATTTTACATCATGGTCTTTGGACAGGCAATAGAGCCAAGAAGATTAACATTAGTGCAGGAAAATGTCCTTTTCTGTACGAAGCATGAAGACCTTCCCCACATTTTTATCAACTTTAGGAATGCAAAGAAAGTTTGGAAGCTCTTGAACTTATATTGTGTTGGCAAAGGGTTGTCAGTCCTTGGATACAAAGAAATCCTTTCGGGTGTATGTAATGGACTGGACCTTGCTCTCTGGCAGTTGCTTAGATCTCAGATTCTTTGGTTTATCTGGAAAATAGAAACCAAAAGATCTTCTCTAGTAAACCCAAAGATTATTTTTTTGCTTGTACCCAAAGTATTAGGAGGATAATGGTGTGTTGTAAACAGTCCATTGAAGACACCTCCAAATGTAATTTTGACACTTACTACATCCTGAGAGGGATGAGTCCCAGTAGATGGAAGAATGCCCTTCTAAATTTGTACTCCCCAGAGACTCTTCATGATCCATTTTTTGGAGACTCTGTTGGATAAGCCCTAGTGCTCTGGCACTCTGTTGTATCTGTTTTTTTTTCCTGCACTAATTTTAATCTTTCTGTTCTCTCAAAAAAAAGAATAAAGGATGAAGGGAATCGGCAGGCTGTATGTGTTCATTGCAAGCATCACCAGAAGAGCTTTTGATAGGGACCCAGCTTCCGAAGGTCAAAAGGAGCTTTTGCAAACGCAGAACTTTGTCTCGCTCCGGATCTTTGAGCCATATACCTACTCACATGCGATTGAAAAAAAAGGAAAATATAGCTCTCGCAGATGCACCCCTTCATCTGACAAACCATGCGGCGACATAAACGCGAAGCAAGTCGCCTGCTCGAGTGATCACCAGGGTTATGAAATGATCAATCATCTCTCTCTCTACGCATTCACATGCGAATGACAGAATCATTAAGACTTTTTTTTTAATGCAGGTTCAACCGAAGCCTACTCCCCCGGACTTTAACTTTGAAATTGACTTAAATGCAAACAACGGGAACTAAACAAACGCCGGCCATGGACACACAGGCTACAGCTAATAAAAGCACGAGTGGACGTAGACACAATTGCAACAAAAGCACGAGTGGACGTAGACACAATTGCAACAAAAGCACGAGTGGACGAAGACCTTACCTTAGTTTGCCATCCTGGTTGGAAGGACATAGGCATTCTCACGCTTTTTTTCTCCCCCCACTTGGTGTCCCCTAAAGGCTCTAGCCTCGTGTGTTCCTTGTGGAAGAATTGGAACAAGGCCAAACAGTTCATCAGAATCAGTGACGAGTGGAAGTGGGCGGTTGGGATAAGACAAAATGACTCTATTTGGTTCCCGATCAGTGGCATTAGGGGGTGGAGTCTTGGAACCTCCAAACTACAGAGCAGTTATAGAACAAGGGGTTCAAACAGTGGAAACAACTCTGGAAACAAGAGACCAGCCAATGGATTAGGTTCGAAGAATTGGATCCGAGACTTAGAGTTACCTTTGAGGAATGGACTCTTCTTCAAATCAGGTGTTTAGCATGGGAGCGCTCAACCACCTGCCTTCTCTGCAGTCAGGATCTTCCTTGCCTGGAGGGCCTCAAATGGAGCAATGGTAAGAAGCTATCTAGAATCCCCAACTTCAAAGATGATTTAGATGTTCACCACACTCTTAACAAGAGATGGTGCCTTTCTTGGACCAAACTTCGGTGGGAACTAAAATTCATGTCTATTTGGCACCCCCTAATTGAGGTAAAAAAAGTTCGTTCTCATGTGGCAGATCTTGCATAAAGGTATCTGATCCAATGCAAGGGCTAACAAAATCTGAGGTGTGCCGCCATGGTGCAAGCGTGCCATCGATGCATCGAAGATCTAGCTCACCTGTTCTTCCACTGCCCCAAGTCCCGTGTTATCTGGCGTCACGTGACCAGAGTATTGAGACTCATGAACCAAATCAACTGGCAACAGGTGATGTTGGGTGAGGCGGTCGGCTGCTCATCGAGGCTATGGAATGACTCTATTTGGTTCCTGATCAGTGGCATTAGGGGGGTGGAGTCTTGGAACCTCCAAACTGCAAAGCAGTTATGGAACAAGGGGTTCAAACAGTGGAAACAACTCTGGAAACAAGAGACCAGCCAGTGGTTCCAAGAATTGGATCCGAGACTTAGAGTTATCTTTGAGGAATGGACTCTTCTTCAAAGAAGGTGTTTAGCATGGGACCGCTCAACCACCCGCCTTCTCTACGGTCAGGATCTTCCTTGCCTGGAGGGCCTCAAATGGAGCAATGGTAAGAAGCTATCAAGAATCCCCAACTTCAAAGAGGATTTAGATGTTCACCACACTCTTAACAAGAGATGGTGCCTTTCTTGGACCAAACTTCGGTGGGAACTAAAATTCATTTATATTTGGCACCCCCTAATTGAGGTAAAAAAATCCGTTCTCATGTGGCAGATCTTGCATAAAGGTATCTGGTCCAATGCAAGGGCTAACAAAATCTGTGGTGTGCCGCCATGGTGCAAGCATTGCCATCAGTGCATCAAAGATCTAGCTCACCTGTTCTTCGACTGCCCCAAGTCCCGTGTTATCTGGCGTCATGTGACCAGAGTATTGAGACTCATGAACCAAATCAACTGGCAACAGGTGATGTTGGGTGAGGCGGTCGGCTGCTCATCGAGGCTGTGGAATGACTCTATTTGGTTCTCGATCAACGGCATTAGGGGGGTGGAGTCTTGGAACCTCCAAACTGCAAAGCAGTTATGGAACAAGGGGTTCAAACAGTGGAAACAACTCTGGAAACAAGAGACCAGCCAGTGGATTAGGTTCGAAGAATTGGATCCGAGGCTTAGAGTTACCTTTGAGGAATGGACTCTTCTTCAAAGCAGGTGTTTAGCATGGGACCGCTCAAGCACCCGCCATCTCTACGCTCAGGATCTTCCTTGCCTGGAGGGCCTCAAATGGAGCAATGGTAAGAAGCTATCCAGAATCCCCAACTTCAAAGAGGATTTAGATGTTCACCACACTCTTAACAAGAGATGGTGCCTTTCTTGGACCAAACTTCGGTGGGAACTAAAATTCATGTCTATTTGGCACCCCCTAATTGAGGTCAAAAAGTCCATTCTTATGTGGCAGATCTTGCATAAAGGTATCTGGTCCAATGCAAGGGCTAATAAAATCTGTGGTGTGCCGCCATGGTGCAAGCATTGCCATCCGTGCATCGAAGATCTAGCTCACCTATTCTTCGACTGCCCCGTCCCGTGTTATCTGGTGTCACGTGACCAGAGTATTGAGACTCATGAACCAAATCAACTGGCAACAGGTGATGTTGGGTGAGGCGGTCGACTGCTCATCAAGGCTGTGGAATGACTCTATTTGGTTCCCGATCAACGGCATTAGGGGGGTGGAGTCTTGGAACCTCCAAACTGCAAAGCAGTTATGGAACAAGGGGTTCAAACAGTGGAAACAACTCTCGAAACAAGAGACCAGCGAGTGGATTAGGTTTGAAGAATTGGATCCGAGGCTTAGAGTTACCTTTGAGGAATGGACTCTTCTTCAAAGCAGGTGTTTAGCATGGGACCGCTTAACCACCCGCCGTCTCTGCGATCAGGATCTTCCTTGCCTCGAGGGCCTCAAATGGAGCAATGGTAAGAAGCTATCCAGAATCCCCAACTTCAAAGAGGATTTAGATGTTCACCACACTCTTAACAAGAGATGGTGCCTTTCTTGGACCAAACTTCGGTGGGAACTAAAATTCATGTCTATTTGGCACCCCCTAATTGAGGTCAAAAAGTCCATTCTTATGTGCCAGATCTTGCATAAAGGTATCTGGTCCAATGCAAGGGCTAACAAAATCTGTGGTGTGCCGCCATGGTGCAAGCGTTGCCATCGGTGCATCGAAGATCTAGCTCACCTATTCTTCGACTGCCCCAAGTCCCGTGTTATCTGGTGTCACGTGACCAGAGTATTGAGACTCACGAACCAAATCAACTGGCAACAGGTGATGTTGGGTGAGGCAGTCGGCTACTCATCAAGGCTGTGGAATGACTCTATTTGGTTCCCGATCAACGGCATTAGGGGGGTGGAGTCTTGGAACCTCCAAACTGCAAAGCAGTTATGGAACAAGGGGTTCAAATAGTGGAAACAACTCTGGAAACAAGAGACCAGCCAGTGGATTAGGTTCGAAGAATTGGATCCGAGACTTAGAGTTACCTTTGAGGAATGGACTCTTCTTCAAAGCAGGTGTTTAGCATGGGACCGCTCAACCACCCGCCTTCTCTACGGTCAGGATCTTCCTTGCCTGGAGGGCCTCAAATGGAGCAATGGTAAGAAGCTATCCCGAATCCCCAACTTCAAAGAGGATTTAGATGTTCACCACACTCTTAACAAGAGATGGTGCCTTTCTTGGACCAAACTTCGGTGGGAACTAAAATTCATGTCTATTTGGCACCCCCTAATTGAGGTCAAAAAGTCCGTTCTCATGTGGTAGATCTTGCATAAAGGTAGCTGGTCCAATGCAAGGGCTAACAAAATCTGTGGTGTGCCGCCATGGTTCAAGCGTTGCCATCGGTGCATCGAAGATCTAATCTAGCTCACCTGTTCTTCGACTACCCCAAGTCCCGTGTTATCTGGCGTCACGTGACCAGAGTATTGAGACTCACGAACCAAATCAACTGGCAATAGGTGATGTTGGGTGAGGCGGTCGGCTGCTCATCGAGGCTGTGGAATGACTCTATTTGGTTCCGGATCAGCGGCATTAGGGGGGTGGAGTCTTGGAACCTCCAAACCGCAAATCAGTTATGGAACAAGGGGTTCAAACTGTGGAAACAACTCTGGAAACAAGAGACCAGCTAGTGGATTAGGTTCGAAGAATTGGATCCGAGACTTAGAGTTACCTTTGAGGAATAGACTCTTCTTCAAAGCAGGTGTTTAGCATGGGACCGCTCAACCACCCGCCTTCTCTGCGGTCAGGATCTTCCTTGCCTGGAGGGCCTCAAATGGAGCAATGGTAAGAAGCTATCCAGAATCCCCAACTTCAAAGAGGATTTAGATGTTCAACACACTCTTAACAAGAGATGGTGCCTTTCTTGGACCAAACTTCGGTGGGAACTAAAATTCATGTCTATTTGGCACCCCCTAATTGAGGTCAAAAAGTCCATTCTCATGTGGCAGATCTTGCATAAAGGTATCTGGTCCAATGCAAGGGCTAACAAAATCTATGGTGTGCCGCCATGGTGCAAGCGTTGCCATCGGTGCATCGAAGATCTAGCTCACCTGTTCTTCGACTGCCCAAGTCCCGTGTTATCTGGAGTCACGTGACCAGAGTATTGAAACTCACGAACCAAATCAACTGGCAACAGGTGATGTTGGGTGAGGGGGTTGGCTGCTCATTGAGGCTGTGGAATGCCATCAGAGCTGAAACTCTCTGGAAGATTTGGAGGGAGCGATGGGCTGTCAATTTTGTCCAAGCTCCTAAGGAATAGTCGATCGAGAAATCCTTGTTCCTCCTAGGTAAAAGAATCTCCCGAGATAAGAGATCTCCACCGTTTAGACATCACTATATTTATCTCCTCGAAAACCACAAGTTGAAATCCAAATGGGTCCCACATGAGGGTGATGATAAATTTATCCGCCTCATTTGTAATGCCCTCTAGCTTGCCATACTCCTCCCTGCATTGTGGGATTTGGGGGGTCCCATGGGCACTAGTCCCATTCACTTGTAACTTTTTTTTTATTTTAATTAAAGTCCGGGAGATTAGGCTAACGCCGAACTTCCTTTTATTAAAAAAAAAAATTTGCAACAAAAGCAGTGAGGAGTGTAGGACGCTTAGGTGACAGGTCTTGTGTCATCCAATAAAAGTTCCCTCGCTGTCTCTTTCGGCAGGTATTCGCGATCACATGAGAATATGAGAAGAGAGAGGAGGATGGGACACGATAGCAAGGCCTGGTGGCGGAGATTGTCGTTGTCATCCCCTGCGTGATCAAAGTCAGGCCGCAGCCTAACTAATCTGACCAGTGGCGGAGATTGTCATTGTCATTCCCATTCTTTGCGCGATCAGAAACTGCGTAACTTCTCTCTCTCTCTCTCTCTCTCTGAGTCTACAGCCGGAGGTCCTTCCTCTTCACGATCCGTCCTTTATTTGCAAGTGAACAAGACACTAACATTTTGAGAATCGATCCATTGATCTTCTTTCTCTTGTCGTTTAGTCTCTTTCTCTCTTTATATCTCTCTCTCACTTAGGGTTTCCCACCTTAATGATCCTAGTGTCACTCAAAGGATCCTGGATCTTTAGGAAAGATTGAGATATGAAGAATACCTTTTACCATGTGGTGCCCTTATTGAATCAAGAGAATTTTGGGGTGGTAAGATTGATAGACCTAATAAAAATATGTTTAATTTGATAAAAAAGAAGAAACCTAAGGATTTAATTCCCATGTTGAAGAAGGACTCATGTGGGCACCCTAATCCTAAAACCCTAACACTAAAACATGTATATGTGTGTATGTATATGTGGCATGTGTGTATTTGTGTTTGTATGTGACTTTATGTGTGTGTGTATGTGTGTCTGTGTATGTGTATGTATTTATATATGTGTGTATGTCTATATATATGTGCATGTGTGTAAAACCCAAAAACCCTAATGCTTAAACCCTTACCCTAAAACATGTATATGTGTGCATATGTGTATGTATATGTGTGTGCATGTGTATATGTATATTTGACATGTGTGTGTATGTGTATGTGACTTTATATGTGTGTATGTGTATATATGTATGTATATATGTGTGTATGCATGTGTGTATGTATGTAAAACCCTAAATCCCTAATCCTAAAACCCTAATCCTTAAACATTTATAAGTGTGTATGTATGTATATGTGACATGTATGTTTATGTGGCTTTAGGTATGTATGTGTATGTGTATGCGTACGCATGTATATATGTGTATGTGTATGTGTATATGTGTGTATGTATGTGTGTATGCATGTGTGCATGTGAGTGTGTGTGTGTATGTGTGTATGTGTGTGTCTATGTGTGTATGTGTGAAAAGTGTGTGTATGAATATGTATGTATGTATGTATGTGAGTGTATGTGTGTATGTATATATATATCACTTATGTGTGTGTATGTATGCATGTGAGTGTATGTGTGTGCATTTGTGTATGTATGTGTGTGTATGCATGAGGGTATGTATATATGTATGCATATGCATGTGTGTATGTATGCATGCATATGCATGAGTATGGATCTATGTGTCTGTATGCATGTGATTTTTTGTGTGTATATATGTGTGTCTATGGTAATTTCCTCCGAATGGCTCATCACATTCGACGTCACCTCAGCTCATCAAAACAAAATCTCTTGCAAAACAAAATGAAAGAGAAATTAGGAAACAAAAACAAATAGAGAAAGAGAGAGGATGAAGGAGTGCATCACTTAGCAAGATGCAAAGAAGAGAGATGTGTGTGTAGAGAGAGACCTATGTGTGTGGAGAGAGATCGATTTGTGTTTGTGTGTGGAAAGAGAGGACGGTGGATGTGTGTGAGGGGAGAGACAAAAAGCCTAGCATGACCACGATGCATGTGAGATTAAGATGCTCCTACACAAATTCGATTGAGAAAAGGGATCGAAGTTCAAAACTAAGGACTAGTCAACTTTTGGCTTTTGGGTTATTAAACAGGATTTCGGTATAGGCATCGGTATAAGTATCAGTATAAGCAATGGTATACGTGTCAGTATTTTACTAGCACTACCGATGCCATATACTGATACGTATACCGGTGCTTATACTATGGCCTATACCAACACCTATATCGGTGGCAACATTTTTTATTTCACATATCGGCAATAATTTTGCAACGGTCATACCGACGCTAGACTAATTGTCGGTATGGCTAGCTTGGTTTTTCCAAACATTTTCAATGGTCATATTGATGCCAAGGGTGACTATCGATATGGCTACCATCGGTATGGGGTTCAAATGTTGCAGTGCTTCTTTGTCCTTTTGTTGAAACATATTCATTAATTTTCTTAGAAGTTATACCATTGATTGTTAAACCTTCAACCTCTTCTTTTAATTATTCTTTCATCTACTCTATGGTATGATGAATAAAGTGTTTTCCCTCGACTTCCTCTGGAAGACGTGTATGTAATAATGATTTGGTCCACCAATGATCAGCCCGTCGGTGAGCAATATGTGAGTTTATAAGTCCTTGGAGAAAGGTATATTCTGATGCTCGTATTATATGTTTTATATGACACGTTTCCACTTTTCATCTTATTTTCAAACATTAGATAAATCATGAGATTTGATCTCATCACTACGAGATGCATTTATAGAGGGATAGTTTCAACAATAGATCTGACATCCAAAATGTGATCGTTCAAAATTTACGTTGTCTGCTTCTTAATGCTTGTAAATTTTTTCATCAATTGTGTTTTTCTTGCTCTATCTCCAAGGGTTTCCATGCTTCTCTACCTGTCGTGTAAACTTCGTACCCTTTCTACCACAATTAATATTGCATAAAAATTGATAAACAATAAGGAGAAATATTTTATCTATTTTGATCGTTTTTTCTCTCTAACTCTATCTTTTGATAGAGGATGTAACGAAATCACTAGCTTCAGCTCTATCTTGGTAATCCATCCACAAAAAAGAGGCATGACGTAATATATTTTTGTATATTTCCACATAGGATGATTACTAAAATCCTTCTTTATAGTTTGGCTTGTATCTCGCATGGTTTGTCTGATTAATGTGCAAGATGTGTGGGCAGAGAACATAAATACCAGAGTAGCTTCCTTGCAATAAGTCTCTTGGATGATCCTTCTCTTGTTGAAGAGCTATGGTATTAATGATAGATTTTATGCTCAGACACAAGCGTGATGATGAACCTCCCAAAATGGACTTCCTCCCATAGAGTTTAGAGTGTGAACCATTAAGCCACCTTATAGAGGACGAGAAAAAGAGGTCCCATATATAGATGTGCTTGAGAAGCTCCGTCTATGATTAAGCTTCTTAAACAAGATGATGAGATCGAAATTTATAGGCGGGTGAGATATTAATCATCTCTTTCTCACACACACACAGATACATGCAAACTTACACAATCAATGTTACACACACACACACGCACATGCACGCTCACACAATGAATGTCAGAAGGACTCATTAAGCTATCATGGGTGTGATCAAAAGGAGCTCTCGAGTCCGAGACTCCAACTATTGCATGGACATTGAGATCAAGGGTTCAAGTCGGAGGTTTGTGATTTAGTGGTTAGAAACTAGACTCTAGACTTTGACATCCAAGGCTCAAGTTTGGAGTCCATGGAAAATAGAGGGTGAAGGGAATCAGCACGGTGTTATGTGTTGTTCATATCAATTTCAGGTTTGGAGTTCATGGAAAATAGAGGATGAAGGGAATCGGCCGGGTGTATGTGTTGTTCATTTCAATGTTTCAAGCATCATTGTTCATTTCAATATTTCAAGCATCACTAGAAGAGTACGTGAGTGACCGAGCTTCCAATGGTCAAATGGAGCTTTTGCAGAAGTAGAACTTTGTCTCGTTCCGAATATTTAAGCCACATACCATTTTTTTGAGAGAGAGTACAATGAATTGGAAACAAACTCACACACCAACCTCGTAAGATAGAGGCACCCATCTTATGTCCAACGAAGACTTGTACTAAGGATTTCCTCCTAGAGACTCAAAGCGTCGAACCACTGGATTACGGGGCTTGGACATCTATTAGCTACTCACATGCACCACTTTGTCTGGCAAAAAATAGCTCTCATACCCCTCGCACATGGAGGAGTTTGGCCGTAAGTCTGGTGATAATTCTAGATTTCGGGTCACCCAAATCTGATAAGCTCAACGAACTCGTCCTGTTAGCACCAGTCCATTCAGGTGACCTAAAGTCCAGCCACATTATTTTTTTAAGTTTATTATGCCTTTTCAAGGTTGCGCAGACAAAGTTTTGACTTTTTTATTACTTGTTATTCAATTGAAGCTAAAAACTATCAATCTATTTATCGATCTATCCATCTATCTATCTATCGATCGATCTATTAATCTATCTATTAATCTATCTATCTATCAATCTACCTATCTATCTATATATCAATCTATCTATCTATCTATCTATCTATCTATTTATCTATCTATCTACCTATCTATCTAATATTATGAATCACGAATTGTGTGGAGATAGCTCCGACTTTTTAATTACACTTTTATTACTTTTTATTTTTATTCAATTGAGGCTAAAACATTATGGTTCACCAACTTTAAAAAATTGGAAATTCTTTTAGGAAATATATATGAAAGTACCATAATGTGTTTTTTTGAATGATCCAATGTCTATTTCTTTGGCTTCCTTAACTCTGATTTAACTCTGACCACCGGACCTTCATGTGCACCTAAGTTCAGTGATCCAAAGTTCATTTTCGGCCACCTAAAATCTCACCACTAAACATCTATGTGCTCCTGGAACACTTTTCCGATGATCCAAAAATGATCTCCGACCACCCAAAAACATATCCATGTGCTACCCTATCATAGATGCACACTTTTTCTGACAAACTACGCCATGATATAAATGCGAAGCAAGTCGTAATCACTCTCCTGCTCGAGCAATCAGCGGGGTTATGATCAATTATCTCTCTCTCTCTCTGCCCATTCACATGCTAATGACAGAATCATGAAGACTTTTTTTTATATAAAGGAAGTTCGGCATTAGCCTACTCTCCCAGACTTGAATTAAATAAAGAGAGAAAAGTACAAGAGAAGGGGACTAGTGCCCACGGGACCCCCCAAATCCCACAAAGTAGGGAAGCATTTACATAGCTTAGATGGCATTACAAAGAAGGTTAATCACCCTCTCATCACCCTCATGAGGGGCCCACTTGGGTTTAAGCTTGTTATTGATCAAAAGGAGAACTTGATGGTGCCTGAAAGGGGGGGATTTCTTACAGCTAACAATCCTTCTGCCAAGGAGGGACAACGATTTCTCGATTGACCACTCCTTGGGGGAGTCTCCGAAGTTGAGAGCACATCTTTCTCGCCAGATTTTCCAAAGGACCTCCCCTCTGATGGCGTTCCAGAGAGCTGCGGAGCAGCCGATCGCTTCTCCCAGCAGGGCCTGTTGCCAACTGAGATGTCTTTGAAGTCTAATTTTCTTTCCAACCGTCTACCAAAGTCTGTTGGAGTTGGGCAGGTAAAGAAGATGTGTGGAACATCTTCGATGGACCGGTAGTAGCGTTTGCACCAGGGAGGGATCCCACAAAGTTTGCTAGCCTTAAGGTTGGTCCAGATTCCATGATGGAGAATTTGCCATAAGAGGACAGACTTTTTGATTTCTATGAGGGGGTGCCAGATAGCCATGAACTTCATGTCTCGCCGAAGCCGTGTCCATGACAGGCACCACTTCTTGTTGAGGTTAACCTGATAGTCGCTCGTTTCTTTGATGTTCAGGATTTTTGATAGGCTATTCCCATTGTGCCATTTGAGACCAAGCGAGCTCGCTGTGTCGTGTCCCATGAGAAGGCAAGTTTTGTGAAGATCCCTGGCGAGACATCTGCTTTGCAAAGTGTTCCATTCTTCGTACGAAATGTTGATGCAAGGATCAATATCCTCGAAGTTGATCCAGCGGTTGGTATCTTGTTTCCAGAGATGTTTTCATTTTTGGAAGCCTTTGTTCCATAACTTCTTGGCATTTTGAATGTTCCAAGATTCCACACTCCGGATGCCATGGATCGGAAACCAGATAGAGTCATTTTGTTTGATAACGGTAGCCCACTTCCAGTCTTGACTAATTCTTGTGTAGCTTTTGACTTTATTCCAACTCTTCCATAGGGAGCACACGAGATTAGAGCCTTTCGGGAAGACGGGGATCGAGGAAAATAGCAAGGTCAAGATGTCAAGATTCTTCCAATTAGGGAAACCCAAGAGCGCCAACTCGTTCTTGTTCCTGAAGATTAGCTTGGCCTACGAGGCCTCCACATTGCACCAAGCCTTAATCATCCATTTGGCTACCAGTTTGTTAGCCATGCACCCAATGTCCAGGATACCAAGTCCCCCACTATCTCTATGGCTGGTGCAAATGGACCATTTGATTTTAGGCACCCCCCTTCTATTGTGATCATCTGTCGAAAGGAAGTTTCTACAAATACTATCCAGTTTGGACAGATCTTGCTCTTTCCGTCTCCAGCAAGAAAGGAAATAAATGGAAGAAGAAAGGAGGAATGTGTTGATAACCATAGCACGACCAGCAAGATTGATTTGCATACCTCTCCAATAGTTAAGCTTGTTTTTGAGTTTGGCAAGCACCCAGTTCCACCGCTGTTCCATAGAGACGCCAAACCCCAAGAACACATATTCAAGAAATTTGGGAATTATTTAGGTCCCAATTGTAATACTTGTAATGTTAACTTCTTAGAGTTGAGCATAACCCTTATACTCAAGTTATAATACAATTACGATTAATTTTAAATCATCAATTTAATACTCGAATCAAGAAATAATAACATGTTGTAATTTGTGAATGACTCAAGAAGCCAAAAGTTGAGAAACAAAGAACTATCTCAAAATCATGAATAATTCCCATTTTTATTGAATAGGCCTTCAAGGGGATCCCAAGAAGCTGAAAAATTTGGCCCTGCGGAATGATTTGACAGCCATGATCAATGAGAAGGCCGGGTTGAGACCCCACAATAGCTCTAAAGGTGGTCTTAGAGTGGTTGATTATGGATCCAGAGGCTTCACAAAAAGTAGCAAGACACCACCAGAACGTCTCCAGGTTGGTACTATCATTGTGAACAAATGCATTCATATCATCGGCAAAAAGTCTCATGGTGATCTGTCTATGGTCGTGAGGCAAGCGGAGGCCTTTGATATTGCCAGCTTCCACCTGGTGCGCCACAAGCCTGCTAAGCCCCTCCGTGGCGATGGCAAAGAGAAGGGGAGCCAATGGGCACCCTTGTTTGATAGATCTTCTAAGTTTGATCACCTTCAAAAGTTTGCCGTTAATGTTAATTTGGGTCGATGCGTTTCCGAGAAGGGTCGCGATCATCTTGGTGAATTTCTGACTACATCCAAGATCATGGAGCGACTGCAGAATATAGTCCCATTCAAGCCTGTTGTAGGCTTTATCAAGGTCGATCTTGAGGAAGACCACATCTTGTTTAGACTCATTTGCAAATTCAAGACCTTCCCAGATATCTATAATGGTTTCCAAAATTGACCTGCCTTTGATGAAACCTTTTTGGTCCTCGCTTAGCCACGCTCTCAAGTGGCAAGAGATTCTGTTGGCAATGACTTTGGCGATGATCTTGTATCCTATTTGGAGCATCGTAATAGGATGCCAGTTCTCTATTCTGTTCTTTTCCCCTTTTTTGTGTATTAACTTGATAATACCATTGTTAAGACAGGAAGGAAGTGCACCAAACTTGAGCGCCTCTTGCCAAACCAGACGAAAAGGGGTGGCAACCACCAACTTGAAGGATTTAAAGAACTCATTAGTGAGCCCGTCGGGTCCCGAGCTTTTACCGGGAGGGAGGGCATCAATGACCTCAATGATCTTT
Source organism: Ceratopteris richardii (assembly GCA_020310875.1). Taxonomy (NCBI): domain Eukaryota; kingdom Viridiplantae; phylum Streptophyta; class Polypodiopsida; order Polypodiales; family Pteridaceae; genus Ceratopteris; species Ceratopteris richardii. The sequence continues at coordinate 20,462,145 of CM035417.1, read as the reverse complement.
GCTTCAGAGATAGGGGCATGTAGCAGGGAGCGAAGGTTGAGTGGAATCCTGCGGGGGGAAACCCTAGATATGGCTGCCATACAGTCCCTTCTATGGTGGGAGAGGGGGTTCGAGGTCCCCAAGAGTCTTGTGAAGTGCCCTTCAATGATCCCAAAATTATCTTCTTCCGAATTGCATACATTGCCATTTAAGTCTAGTAGTAAGGGGATCGATTCTCTGTTATGTTTCCTTTTAAGGATACGGCACATCTCTTTGGTGGGTTTCTCGGCTTTGCCAGCCCACCACTCCTTGAAGAAAATTTGCAAATTTTTCTTTTGTATCTCTTCCTCGTATCTCAACAGCACTCTGATTTTCCGAAGACCTTTCTGGGCTTGAGATTTTCCTTTGTTCACTTCCTCCTCAAGCCTCCAGAGTCTGTGGTAAAGAGCTTCCCTACGAGCCCGCCGCACAGTCTCGAGCATCTTCTTGGATCTAATCATGATCTGTCGAGACTTATCGATCGCACTTCTCCAGCACTTGGCTGGGGGCAAGCCAGAGGCGAATGCCTCCTTCCACACATCAGCAATTTCTTGATGGACGGAGGGGAGAGAGAAGGTGGGCACACTGGCATGGAACCAAGGAGCCTTACAGATCTTGTTGGAAGGTTGGAAAGTGATAACGATCGGGTAGTGATTAGAGGTGGTGAGGTCAGTGCGTTGCGCAAGGGATGGGTGGCCCCACTGATGAGTAAAACTCTGAGAGATGTAGCATCTATCAAGTCTAGCTTTCCTCAGGTCCATGCCCGCTTGGAGATTTGACAAAGAAAAGCCATTCGAGTCTTTGAATTTGACCAAATCCAAGTGAAATTTGGTTTTGTCCCACGTTTCTTTCTCCCGACTATCGATGACCCTGCCCTTGCCCATCCATCTGTCCATAAGGTCCTCCACCATGTTGAAGTCACCACAGATAAGCACGTTGTGGGGGAGGGAGTCCAAGGAGGCCCATGTGTTCAGTCCCTCGAATTCCCCGTTAGGGGTATACAGAGAAACTAGAGTAAAACAAAGAGGAGCACCAAAAGAAACAGCAATCCATCGATGCCTTTCATCTTCAATGGAGTTCTCAAGCTTTTCAAACCAAAGTTGATTAATACCGATTGCCGTTCCACCGGACCCCCGCTGGTGCGTCATTGAAATCCAAACATGGGTCGAGGAGACCTGCCTAAGCCTTTTCTGGAGGTCTTCTCCGTCAATTTTAATCTCTTGAATGCATATCAATTTTGGGTTTAGGCTAGTGTCACGAAGCCATTGACCAATGATGGTCGCTCTTGAGGGGTTAGTTAGCCCTCTAGCGTTTAAACGCCATGATGATCATTGTCGTAGTGAGCGCTCTTTGCGGGAGGGAGCTTTGTCCTTTCTTTTCTTGGATTCATCTTTCTTTTTGGCTGGGATCGGATCCCGAATTAGCAATAGGTTCTTGTGGGGGCTTTTCCAAGGTAACTCCATAGGTTGTTTTCCTTTGCGGGATGCCTCCTGCTGGGAAGACCTTGGCACCATTTTTGACACCGTTTCTGGAATAGTCGATCCAATGATGGAACTTTCACTATCCATGTTATCTTCGTTACTAGTGGTAAAGCCATCTTCTTTGCTTGAAGTGTAGCCCTCCTGGGAGGTTTCTTTATTATCAAAGATCTCTTGGGCTTTGTCGTTGGTGTCCACCTCAAGTAGGTTCCCACCTGGGTAGTCAAACTCATTGATCTCCTTTTCCAGATTGCAATATAAATTGCTAGAAAGGATAACTGACATGATGTTTCACTTAGAAGTCGCCCTAGGGCTTCTTTTCCTTCTTCTTCTAACTTCGATGAACCCATCTACATCAGCTTCTGGATTATGGAGGCCCTTGCCTTCCTCTTCCTTCGTCAAGTGGGCCAAAGCACCTTTGTTGTCTTGAGTGTTTTTGGAGGCTTCTTGATTTCGATTGCTTTTTTGTTTCAGAGGGCAATCTTTAATCCTGTGGCCTTGTTGGCCACAACGAAAGCACGCGTTGGGAAGGTTTTTGTAATTGCTTTCTTGCTCCCAAACATCCCCTTCGCCCAAGTCCACTTTGATCTTCGATGGAAGCAGCATGCTGAGGTCGGCCTCAACACAGATTTGAGGGTGCCACCGGTGTTGAATGAGTGTCTTGCACCTTCATAAATGAGACCGCCAATGTCGTCGGGTGGGGCCAACGGCTTGCCGATAGGAGAGACAATGTCCCACACGAAGTTGTACAAGAAGTATGGAAGGTTAGGGAGCTCAACCCAGAGAGGGTACAGAAGCGGTTTCAATTTGTCAGGAGTGAAATCAGGGGACCATCTGAATAGGCACAGGGTTGCCCGGTCGAGTTGCCAGGTGCCGACGCTTAGGGCTCGAAACGGCATATCTTCATTTTCAAAGACTAGCAAAATGTGGCTTGCCGGTAAGAATTGACACTTACAAACAATTAGTCCACAGGGGAACCACTTGTTTCGAAGCCACTATCACACAGTTTCGAGCGGGGGCCTAGGGCCAAACATTTGGCCGACGAGGCAAACTTTGTTGAACTCCTCCTGAGTTGACAGAATTGCGGATCTACTGAGAGAGACCACGGGGGGTTCGACACTCTCGGAGGCCCCAGGGGCGGCACAAGACCCCCCCTCCAACAAAGAGGCCAGGTTACTGGTCTCCCCCGGAGGAGGGGCCAGGTTGCTTCTCACAAAAGAGGGGGTCGCCAAATCCATGACCAAATAAAAAGGATTTTGCAAGATCTACACGAGGATCAATCAAAACTGTTTTACCTTCAGCCCCTTGAATCTTCTCGTGCCTCAATTTTTTCTCTTTCTCTTTTCTCTTTTTTCTTTTTTTTTTCTTTACCTTTTCTTTTTAATAAAAAATGCCTTCACTATACGAAGGCCCCAAGGAGACGAGAGAGGATTCGATTTTTTTTTTTCACTAACTAATTTCTAAAATTTTTACTAACTACTTTGTAAAGCATGGTCAAGAGCTCAACGAAAATGAATGGCCATTTCAGTTCATTAAAAAAGGTCGACCTTCTTTGGGAATGTTTTTTTTTGAGAAAACAGGAAAATATAAATTGATAGAGGAATGATACATCAGTGCAGAGGGCAGGAGCACCTCAGGATAAAGCAGTTACAAAGAGTCCAACATGGCAAATCTGTGCCCAGAATAAATTTGAGCTAAGAGGCCTTTCCAACAGGAGTACTTTTTTTCATACAAAATAGAGTGAATGACCTGGGGGGGCTGAGAAGGCCTGACAATACTTTTAGTTCAATGGATAGCAACTTTCTTAAGGGTCTTAGGGAGGGAAATGAGGAAGTTCCTCCTAACATGACCAAAAACTCTGTTGTTTCTACTAAGCCATATTGCCGACAATATATGACCTCTCCACGTGTTCCATAGCAAGATGTCCATATTTTTGCAGCAGCCAAGAAGGACCTCCAGTTTTTGAAGCTTGGGGGCTTGAGTGATCTTCAAGTATTTTTCCACAGGGAGCCAGAATGGCTTAGCATGGACACAATCAAAGAAGAGGTGACAAACATCCTCCACTCTGCCACAAAATGCACATTTACCTCCATCAGCAAATACTTTCTTGACTCTGGGGCCCACCCAAAGACCTTGATGTATGATTAACCATTGCAGAAAGGAGTGTTTACTGCAATCAGGGTAAGCCCACAGAGATTTAAATCTAAAAGACCATTGGGAAGGGGACCAATTGATGTTCGAGAGTCTATTCAACTTAGTTACAATGCCATCCATAGATCCCTTATTACTTTTGAAGTTGCGGTATATAAGATCAACTATAATACTGAGCCTGAGCACCTTCCACCTGCTATGATTCAACTGCAGTTCGAACATAGCCTTATGCTGGAGGAGGATCTGCAAACAAGAAGGGGAGACATTAGTATAATTTAATAGGCTCTGATCTTCTATCAGGTCTCCATTAACCATAAAATCTCCATAGGATTTGAAGGAGAGCTTATGACACTTATGCTGCTTTATTGAAATATTGCAGTTGTTCCAATGAGCCAGCCAACCCAACCAGGGAGACTCCTGCACAAAAAAACCAGAAGAAGATCTCAACTTTTCTGTGGGAATAAACAAAGATTTAGCCTTAAACCAAGCCTTCCACATTCTACAAACCAATGGACTGCCAATGGGGTAGATGGGATGAAGACATCATATGACATCCCACAAATTTATGTTTTGCCAAGACCTGTAATTAGACAGGTAAAATTTAGAAACATTTCTGTGGATAAGACTAGCCCAAATTTCATTACATTCAAGACTCCTAAGAATCCATTTTGCAGCCATTTTATCAACCATTTTGGTAGGACAAAGAAGACCCAGACCACCTTTCACTTTAGGCAAACAACAAACCTCCCAGGAGACCTTAGCAATTTTCCTTCTATTATCAGAACCACCCCACAAAAATCTTTTAGCTAGAGAGATTACCTGTCCCAACTGTTTTTTGGAGGGAGACCAGCAGGACAAAAAATAAACCAGTTTGGGAAGTAAATAATGATTCAAAATAAACGTTTTGTGGGGTAAAGAACTGTTGGCATCATACCAGAGAGACAAACTTTTCTTGAATTTTTCAACCACCCAATCCCACTTCTTCGGGAAATTTTTGCTAAGGAGCTTACTCTTTTTTGCTCTATCTTGAAATCTCTTAATAAAGACGACCAAAAGCACGAGAAGTAAGGAGATTCCCATGGACACATCACATGGACGCTGGCAATCTCAAGGGTCTTTCCTTACCTCTAAATCACGGCCAAATAATTGTGAGACTTTTTGCTGATGACATGAATGCCTTTGTGCATAATGATATAAACAGCATTGAGGTGTTTTGGTGGTGCCTCCACACCTTTTGTGTGGCATCAGGCTCAAAAATCAACCATGCTAAAACTGCTTTTAGAGCTATCAGCGGACATACTCCCCAATTGTTGGTGGATCAGGGGTGTCAAGTTATCCCTAGCGGTCAAGTCTTCCGTCTCCTTGGCATTCCGATGGGATTCGACATCTCAATGGATCAACGTTGGAACTGGGTGCTATCCAAGTTGGATAGGAAGCTGAATCATTGGAAAGGTATGCAAGTCAACCTGGCAGGGCATGCTATGGTTGTTAACACATTTATGCTGTCTACAATTATTTACTTTATCTCTTGTTGGAGACCCAAGGAGAAAGACTTGGCCAAAGTGGAAAGAATCTACAGAAACTTTCTTTGGACTGGGGACCCCAACAGGAGGGGGATTCCCAAAATCAAATGGGAAACTTGCATTAGCCCTAAAGACTCAGGGGGCTTGGGAATTTTGGATATTGTTGGGTTGGCTGACAAGTTGGCGGCAAAGTGGCTTATCAAGGCTTGGAGCAATAGGGAGTCCTCTTGGGCTAAATTGATCTTCAGAAACACGGAAGACCTTACCTTAGTTGGCCACCCGGGTTGGAAGGACATAGGGATTCTCACTCTTTTGTTCTCCCCCCACCCGGTCTTCCCTAAAGGCTCTAGCCTCGTGTGTTCTTTATGGAAGAATTGGAACAAGGCCAAACAATTCATCAGAATCAGTGATGAATGGAAGTGGGCGGCTGGCATAAGACAAACCTCTTCTTCGATTGGCCTAAGTCCCGTGTTATCTGGCATCACGTGACCCGAGTATTGAGTCTCGCGAACCAAATCAACTGGCAAGAGGTGATGTTGGGTGAGGCGATCGGCTGCTCATCGAGGCTGTGGAATGCCATCAGAGGTGAGGCTCTCTGGAAGATTTGGAGGGAACGCTGTGCTGTCAATTTTGGCCAAACTCCTAAGGAATGGTCGATCGAGAAATCCTTGTTTCTCCTAGGTAAAAGAATCTCCCGAGTCAAGAGATCGCCACCGTTTAGACATCACTGTATTTATCTCCTAGAAAACAACAAGTTGAAACCCAAATGGGTCCCGCATGAGGGTGATGATAATTTTATCCGCCTCATTTGTAATGCCCTGTAGCTTGCCATACTCCTCCCCTGCATTGTGGGATTTGGGGGGTCCCATGGGCACTAGTCCCACTCACTTGTAACTTTTTCTCTTTATTATAATTAAAGTCCGGGAGATTAGGCTAAGGCCGAACTTCCTTTATTTAAAAAAAAAAAAGGAGATTCCCTGCTGACTACAGAACTGAAACCTCTTAATGAAGGCTCCCACTTTTAAGAATCTCAGCAAAGGACACTCGAGAGGGCGGCGCTCCAAGCTAGACGAGGACCTGCACGCTATGGACACGTGTCCAAAAGACCTCTGTGAATCGTGAATCAGGCATCCATCGCGACGGACAGCACCAACAGTCAGTCGCGGGAAGTCACCCGATGGACACAGCCTGAGGCTCGCACGGACACGTGGCCAAAAAACCTCCGTCGACATGCTTCATGCATCCATCGCGACGGACACCGAAAGTCAGTCCTGGCAAAACACGCCACGGATGACACCTGCCCGTCAATCGTGCTGCTAGGCGATCGATAGAGAACTGACCGTCGTCAATCGTGCTGCTAGGCGATCGATAGAGAACTGACCGTCGCCCAGTCAGTCGCGCGACCAACAGCAGGGCGATCGACAGGATAACCACTCCGTCATGTGTGTTTGAAGCCCTGTTTTCGTTACTTACCCACCAGCAACTATGGAGTTGTCGTTTCTTCCTCGAAAGCACTCGTACCACTTCGCAGTTACCACACAGCTTCGTCCCTCTACTCGCCTTCTCGGAGTCCAATCCCCGGCATGGCTGTCCCGAGGCCTCTCACAGTCACGGAGCGCGAGTCATGTTCGCTCTATTTTACCAGCTTCTGAACTTGTTGAACAGTCATCTTTCCTGCAGCGCACACAGAAGCCCAATGGTATCTTCTGTTGCGTACATTCTCAATCATGGAGACTTTTGGACTCACTGAAATAGCAGCCAATTAAATGCAAACAACAGGCACTAGACAAGCGCCGGCCATGGACACAGCTAATAAAGCACGAGTGGACGTAGACACAATTGCAACAAAAGCAGCGAGAGTGGAGGACGCTTAGGCCTTGTGTCATCCAAGAAAAAGTTCTCATCTGATGCAACGATCTTGTTCCTTCGCTGTCTCTTTCTGCAGGTATTCGCAACACACACGCCATCACATGAGAATATATGGGCAACATGAGAAGAGAGGAGGATGGGAGTCGGGACACGATAGCAAGACCTGGTGGCGGAGATTGTCCTCGTCATCCCCTGCGTGATCAAAGGCAGGCCGCAGCCTAACGAATCTGACCAGTGGCGGAGATTGTCATTGTCATTCTCTGCGCGATCAGAAACAGCGCAACTTCACCCTCTCTCTCTCTTTCTCTCTCTCTCTCCACCCGGAGAAGGTCCTTTGTCTTCACGATCCGTCCTTTATTTGCAAGTGAACAAGACACTAACATTTTGAGAATCGATCCATTGTTCTTTCTCTTGTCGCTTAGTCTCTCTCTCTATCTCTCTTTCACCTAGGGTTTCCCACCCTAATGATCGTAGAGTTACTGAAAAGATCTTCGATCTTTAGGAAAGATTGAGATATGCAGAATACCTCTTAACATGTGATGCCTTATTGAATCAAAAGAATTTTGGGCTGGTAAGATTGATAGACCTAATAAAAATATGTTTAATTTGTTCAAAAAGAAGAAAGCTAAGGATTTGATTCCCATGTTGAAGAATCAAGAGAATTTTGGGCTGGTAAGATTGATAGACCTAATAAAAATATGTTTAATTTGTTCAAAAAGAAGAAAGCTAAGTATTTGATTCCCATGTTGAAGAAGGACTCAGATGGGTACACTATCAACATTAATGAGATGTTGCAGGAGGTTGTTTGCCTCTTACCAATATTTTCTCTATGCCTCCCAAGTCTAGGGAGGATATCTAGAGTACTAGAGCCCTCATTGCCCTTAAAAGAAAAAAAAATGATTCCTCAATGCCTAGTTTCTAACATGGACTTGCCCCCATTAGGGTGAAAAACTGTTGAAAATGGGTTGTTTACTAATCATGGATTAAGAAAATCGACAAATAGGGTCTTTTCACATACACAAAAATATAACATTCATATCTCTTTTAATCCTACAAAGAAAGCTTTCCTTTTAGTAAATATGCATTAAAAACACCGCTAAGGCAATGAAATGTCTTGTATTCAATGTACAATTTTTTATTTTCATACAAAGAAGGATATTTTTGCACACCACACAATGCAAGTCTTTAAATTTCCAAGAGAGAAAAGATTTTGAAGATACTAAATGTTTTTGGGTTCACAAAATTCGATAATATTTTGGTCACAGTTGATATATCAAATCAAAAGTTTGCGACTCTCTTCCACATGTACATCAAATTTCTTTGTCTATAAATACTCATGAAGTTTGTGAATCTCTATTTCCCGCTTTGAGCATTCAATATTATTGTTGTGAGTGTTTGAATGGCTTCTACTTATTCTCATTCCTTCCAATTGTGTAATCTTATGTCGGGTTTAAAAGAGAAAAGAGGATTCCTCATGGAAACCTATTTCTATGCAAATAAATGATTGGATGACTGTGCCTCCTAGTTGTAGAGGTGGCCAAAAAGTGAAGCGAACAAAATGAGATGGCACAAAAAACCATTGGAAAGATCATATTCTCAGTTTCAAATTAAAGAGACATCCCTCATTTGCAAGAATTCAACATGTCTATAGTGCTAAGGATATGGAACTAAGCAATCATTTGCAATTCTCGTCGATGCTTATCCTTCCAATGTTCAAGACTGGCAACTTGTTGAATGTATAAGAGGAACATTCAAATTTCTTCATAAGGACTATGTCGAGCTTATGTATGCACAAAAATCTATTTCATTTTTCAATAGTGTTCAATTATGTGTCTATTTCTAAAATTATCAGGTACATCAGGGAGAAACGTAATGGAAATCTTGTACATCTACTTGCTCCTTACATCTCTTCACTTGTCTAGGAGTCTCCTGATAAATTGACACTTTCAACTTTTCTCTGCAAGATGAAAGATGACATTCAAAGGGCAATGTCAACAAGTCAAATTTCTTGAAGGATAAAGATTCAATGGTTTTTTCCTCTTCACATTTTTCAAGCATGTTTTAAAACAATGTGATTAGAGAAAACAAAAACAATGTGGTTGAATAGGAGGGTTTCAATTTCAGAGATTGATGATGTTTTAGGTAGGGAATGGGATAGAAAATAAGTTCAAAAATTAGGTGATATCATTTTATGCAAATTTAGTCCAAATTCTCTTTCAATTTCATATGACATATCTCAACAATCTCTTGTTTTAGTATATGACTAGAGAAGGTGGAGAAAAAATTATTGGAGTTTGTATATCCTTGGATTGAGAGGAGAATTGTCCAAAATTTGAGTTACAATTACTGATGCATCCAAATTTTCAGCCTAGAAAAATAATTTTCATTGCATATATAAAACTCAAAAATGTTGGAGAGCTTCTAGGTTACCTTGATGTGGTTTCACCACAATTCAGATTCTCAATTGATGGTGCAATGGTAAACATTAGATCAGAGAAAAAATTATCGTGCATTACATGCCTCATACCAAGGCGATCAAGTTCCAACCTTTAAGAATGTAATCAATCTTTCCTACTTTTTTCTTCCACCAAAAATCAAGTTCCAACATTGATTGCTAAATTATTTTGTCTCCTTTTTTTAATGTATGAACTATTCATATTCATATTGGCATTGTGATGGTTTATATCATTGCTATTGGAAATTTTGTATTGTTCAAAGACTCTCTCGCAAACAATAACTAGTAAAGATAAGGATACAAATTCTCCATTTTAGTGATTAAAATCTAAATAGAGCACTAAGGGTTGGAATATTAAAATGGAGAAGATCGGAGGACATGACCAATTTAAGCGATAAGGGCCATTGGAGGTTCTCTGACTACCCTAATCACTTGAATTGGTCGTGCCTTTTTTTAAATCTGTATGGACCGTTTATTAAAGGGCACGTCCGATTCAAGTGAATATTTAATTTTATGTTCTCCAATTGCTTCTCTTTGCTTTAATTGATCGTGGGTTTCTCTTCTCGAAATATTAATTAATGATACAAGTATAAAGGAAGAAGTACTCCAAAATGGAAAACATTGGAGGACATGAACAATTCAAGCGATAAGGGCCATGAGAGGTTCTTGGACTATCTATTTACTTGAATTGGTTGTGCCTTTTTTTCAAATCTTTATGTCCATTGACCAAAAGGCATGTCCGATTAGGGCCATCAAAAGATCCCTAATTGCTCTCTTCGGTTGAATCGGTCGTGGCTTTTTAATTCTCAGAATATTTGTTATGCAATCCCAAGACTTGAGTTCATAGGTAAACAAATCAAGATATAGCATAAAAGGGAAGAAATAAATGGTAAACCACTTATCATGTTAATTGATCTCATAAATAGCAGGTACACCACAAATCCTTCCTCTATTTGCAAAAAAAAAGACCATGAACATTTGGAAGTTGAAATGCTGATTTCTTTGAAGAAACATGAATTACAAACACTATCTTCCACATAAAGATAGAATGGCATCATTCCTCAATACATACAATGCTCCTAATTTCTTTGTAGAAACATGAATTTAAAAAAACTATCTTCTTGTGCCCACAGTTGTAGTTGTTGTAAGAGAAGAGAACTCATACAAGTTATTCCTTCTTATGCCAGTCCCAACAAAGTTGTTGTTCCTATCCATAACTCTTAGCTCCTATGTTACTAAAAGACACTTCATTATCTTGATCCATTATAGAAGCTATTGAAAGTAGATTTGGTTTGATTTGTGGAACATACAACACATTTGAAAGCTTTTTGATATCCCCACATAACATACCCAACAAAAATACATTTCATTGCTTTATCATCCAATTTCCTATGTTGTTGTTCATGCACTAATGCATATGCCAAACAAGAAAAGACATGTAGATGAGCAATTGATGGCTTGCGACCATGGCAAGCCTCATATGTAGTGATAGATTGCATTGCTTTGGTGTGACACATTAAGTACATATGTTCCACACATAACCACGTCAGGCCGGAAGCTATGTGGTAAATCTTGAATTTTGACCATACACCTCCCCATCAACAAGAGTGAAATGTTCTTACTTTTGGCAATTGCATTTTGTTGAGGTGCATATGTCACTATATACTGATGTTTTATTCTATGCTCAGCCAAAAATGCATTAAAATCAAAAGAAATGTATTCCCCCCTTGATCAAAACAAAGGGTGCCCAATTTACATGTTCATAGATTTTTAGACATAATTAGAAACTATTTGAAGAACATAAATACTTCAGAATTTGCTTTCACTGGATACACCCATGCATGTCTGGAGAAATCATCCATTAAAGTCATGAATTAATGGTACTTCCCAAAAGAAGATGGTTGCATAGGACAACATACATCACTATGAATACGATGCAATTTATGAGTAGCTCAAAATGAACCATCTTTTGGCAAGGATGACCGTTGTATTTCTTCCCAAAATCCAACCTTCAAAGACATGTTTATAAAGTGCCTCAAGTTTGGGCAAAGAGGACACCATTTCAGATATTTGAAGGTATAGAAGACTAGCAAAATTCAGATGACCAAAGCATAGATGCCAAAGCTTTGCATATGAGATAGATTGAGAATCTTGAATTGCACATGCTAAATCATTCACAAATTTGGCACAGTCTATGAGCTTATGTAGCCCATGACATAAAATGCCAAACACAATAATAAAATCATCATTTAAGAGATCATACAATTTTACATCTATCATCAATAAGTTTGACAACGAAGACAATCTTGGCTAATGCTAAAAATGACAATAGATTTTTCTTGATCCCTAGTGTTGATATATTTAGGTAGTGATGTGTGTGAACACTCTAGGACTGTCGGGGCACTTTTTCCCTCTTTAGGAGGAATTTTTCCCCTGGCTTGTATATACGCCTATTGCCCTAATGGGCTACTTATCTTTCTACATTCTCTAGTAATACATTCAGTATCCTGTGTTGTGCTCCAAGCTTCTTCTTCTTCCTTATGTTGTTCGCGTGCTTCCGCATATGTCTAACTCCAACAATTGGTATCAGCGCAGGTCGTCGCTTCATCTAGGATGCCGTTGACACTCCTCCGCTTACAGTCTCGCAATCGCACAAATTTTGGTGAAAATACTCCACGTGTTTTCAAGATCAAAACAGCTTTGCTTTGTGGTGCCAAAATCGCAATCTGAGCTTGTTTCGGCCTCCGAATGCACTATCGCAGTGCTTGTGCAGACCATTTCATCTTTTTGTGCCAAAGTTATATACCAATTTTCGTTCGCTAGTATAAGCATCTCAAAGTCTGCTACAGGTCTCGTGGAATTCGTCTGGGAAGTTCTATTCAACTTTTTGAGGTACAGTCAATTTTCTGCATCAAGGTATTTTAGTCACCGGCCATGGCTGAAAGTAGTGATGTATTCCATATGTTGGTTGTTGAGGATAAGTTGGATGGTACCAACTACCCGTTATGGTCTTATATGATGCGACATATGTTGGTTGCAAAAGGACTGTGGAACATTGTGCAGGGTGTCGAAAAACGTCCTATCACACCTGCAACTGTTGCAATTGCAGGTACTGAAGCTGATGCAAAAGGTGTCGAAGATGATGATATTCTGCATATTCTTGTTTGTGCTGCGGTTTTTGTTGCACCTACTATAGAGAAGATTCATTGGGATGGCAGAGATGCCTAGGCACATGCATTGATAGCTTTGTCTGTCAAACATGCCATTATTCCTCACATTCGCTCTTGCAGATTAGCTAAGGATGCTTGGGATACACTTACCACATTGTACCAAGCTATGAATGAGGCTCATATTGCTTACCTCCAAAAATAGTTGGAGAGTGAGCACATGAATGAAGGTGATTATATGGACAGTTTCCTAATGAAGATCAAAGACTTGAAGGAACAATTGATTTCTGCTTATGAGATTATACCAGATAGCTCACTTGTGCAGACCGTTTTGAATGGTCTTCCTGATTCATATTAGAGTTTTGCTTCTACTCTTCGGTTGATGATGAAAGGCAATCCGAATGCCTTATCATTTGAGGAGTTAGTCTCTGTTCTGTTGCAGGAAGATCACTCCAGGAAAAACAAGTCCATTATGTGAGTTGCAGATCAAGCTTTTCTGCCTAGTCAGAAGGGCAAAGGAAAATGGAGCTCTTCAACTAGTAAGCAGAAATCTGCTAATTCTGCATATTCGAAGAAGGAAGATACAGATGAGAAGAAATCAGAAAAGCAGAAATTGTTTTGTAAGTACTGTAAAGGGAATGATCATATCATAAAGAACTGTCCAAAACTGGCTGCTAAAGAGGCAAAGAAGAAAGAGGCTTGAATGGTTGTTGTAGAGGCCTTTACACCAAAAACAGAGTGTGCTAATCTTATGCAGGAAGAAGAATGGGCGTTTAGTACTGTCTGCAGTTTTGATCCATCTTCCCATGAGCAGTGCATGTTTGCAGTAGACTCAGATGTTTGGTATTTTGACAGTGGGGCGACCAAACATATTACCTCGTAGCACAATTTCTTCTCTTCACTCGAGCCTGCCCCTATAGGGAATACTGTTACATGTGCCAACAACTCCTCTTATCCTCTTATGGGAGTTGGTAAGATCATTTTGACTACTGCTGATGGTAGTTCTTTCACTTTGTCAGATCCTTTATTTATGTCAGGGATCAAGGAGAACCTGTTATCAGTTTTTCCATTAGCCAAGATTGGCTTGGCTGTGAAATTTGTTGATGACAGGTGTATAGTTCATGATCTATCAAATGGCGATGTGATTATTGCTTCTGGCATTTTATGTCGTGGGCTATATAAGCTCATAGACAATGAGAGATCAGTAAATGATTTGGCATGTGCAGTAAATGATTCTCAGGCTATGTCAGATGCAAAGCTTTGGCATGCATGCTTTGGTCATCTGAATTTTGCTAGTTTGCTACGCCTACAGAAATCTGAAATGGTGTCCTCTTTGCCCAAACTTGAGGCACCTGGAAAACATGTTTATCAAGGTTGTATTTTGGGCAAAATGTAGCATTCGTCCTTTCCAAAAGATGGTTCAGTTCGGGCTACTCAGAAATTGTAGCTTGTACATAGTGATGTCTATGGTTCTATGCAGACACCTTCTTTTGGGAATTATCTTTACTTTGTGAATTTCGTCAATGATTTTTCCAAGCATGCATGGGTATATCCATTGAAGGCAAATTCCGAAGTATTCATGTGCTTAGAACAGTTTTTGGTTTTGGCTGAAAATCTGTCAGCCTGTAAAATGGGCACCCTCCGTTCTGATCGAGGGGGGAATATATGTCTTCTGATTTTGATGCATTTCTGGCTAAACATGGGATAAAACACTAGTGTATAGTGCCGTATACACCTCAATAGAATGGAGTTGCTGAACGAAAGAATAGTTCACTCATGGAAATGGGGAGGTGTATGGTCAAGAGTCAGGCTTTACCACATAGTTTCTGGCTTGAGGTTGTCATGTGTGCAGCATATGTACTGAACAGGTGTCCCACTAAAGCGCTACATTCTATCACTCCATATGAGACTTGGCATGACCGCAAGCCATTTTTTGCTCATCTGCATGTTTTAGGTTGTTTGGCATATGCATTAGTGCCTGAACAACATCTCAGAAAACTGGATGATAAAGCACTAAAATGTATTTTTGTTGGGTACAGTTCTGAAAGTAAAGGCTATTGTCTGTATTATCCATAGATTAAATGCATTTTGGTTAGCCGTGATGTTGTTTTTGTGGAGGATGCTATTCAGCCATTGCTTTTATGTACTAAGGACACATCTGTTAGCTCCAAAGACATGTATGATACTTTGATGCCTCTTTTTACACGTGGATAGTTTGGTGCTGGTCCTAATGAGGCAACTTCTCAGCCTTTGCAGCTTTCATGTGAGGATGCAGATCATTCCATTTCTGATGCAAATTTACATGATGCACTTATTGATGAGAGAGCTGATATTGAGCATGCAAGAACTATGCCAAAATGGCTGGTGCAGACCTTGCGTGATAGCAAATTAGATGCATCTCTGTCATATCATACTCGATCAGGCTCTCATAGTGCCTCTTTTGCATCAGATTGTTATGCTATTGCTGCATCTAGTCTATGTGATGAGATTGAGCCTGTTTTTTTTATGAAGCACAAAATTCAGAAAATTGGATGGCTGCTATGCAATCTAAATATGATGCAATAATGAAGAATGGTACTTGGTCATTATGTGACTTGCCTCCTTGCAAGAAGGCCATTGGCACTAAGTGGGTATACAAGCTGAAGCATAAACCTGATGGTACAATTGACAAGTATAAGGCTAGGCTTGTTGCAAAGGGTTATGCATAGGAAAGAGGCATTGATTTTGATGAGACCTTTGCACCTACATGCCGTATGACTACTGTTCGGAGCATCTGTGCACTTGCAGCCCATCATGGTTGGAATGTACATCAGTTGGACATTAAAACATCATTTCTAAATGGTGACTTGCATGAAGAAGTGTATGTTTTTCAGCCCCGTGGCTTTGTGCAGAAAGGGCATGAAAACCAGGTGTACAGGTTAAAGAAGGCATTATATGGTTCAAAGCAAGCACCACATGCTTGGTATGAGAAGATACATGCCTATCTCATTGCACATAGTTTTGAGAACAGTCCAACTGAAAGCACCTTATATGTTAAGCATGCTAATGATGTGCTTTTGATCATTGTTGTCTATGTTGATGACATGCTGCTCACTGGTCCTATTGAGAAGCATAATGCTGATTTTAAGGCTGATTTGCATGCCTCATTTGAGATGTCTGATTTGGGGCATTTGCATCATTATTTGAGCATTCAGTACATGCAGGTTGATGAACTTTTTCCCTCTTTAGGAGGTTTTTTTCCCCCGCTTGTATATACGCCTATTGCCCTAATGTGCTACTTATCTTTGTACATTCTCTAGTAATACATTCAGTATTGTGTGTTGTGCTCCAAGGTTCTTCTTCTTCCTTGTGCTGTTCGCGTGCTTCCGTAGACATCTAACTCCAACACCTAGTACATACAAATCATCTGACAATTTGAAAGAACTACCAATAGTAGTAGTTAGAATGATCTTACCAACTCCCATTATAGGATAAAAGGATTTGTTTCCACATGTGACAATACTCCTTCTAGGGGTGGGTTCAAGTGAACTAAAGCAATTGTGTTCTAAGGTAATATATTTGGGTGCCGTACTATCAAAGTACCAAAAATCTAAGTCTACTACAGACATATACTACTCATGGAAGATGGATCATAGCTACATATAGTAGTAAATGCCCATTCTTCATTATGAACAAGATTAGCAAGATCTATTTTAGGTGTAGAGGACTCTATAACACCATTCAAACCCCTTTCTTCTTTGCCTCTTTTGTAGAGAGTTTTGGAAAAATCTTGATGAAAGTATCATTTCCCTTACAGTATTTGAAAAATCATTTCTTCTTTTTAGTTTTGTTCTTATCTTTTTCTTCCTTCTTTGACTATGCAAAATTAGTAGATTTATGCTTACTAGTAGATGAATGCCATTTACCTTTGCCATTTTGACTATCTAGGAAAACCTGATGTACAACATGCATAATGGACCTCTTTTTCTTGGAATCATTGTCCTACAATAAAATTGAGACTAAATCCTTGAATGTTAAAGCATTTGGATTGCCTTTCATCATCAATCAAAGAGTAGGAGCATACCTCTAATATGAATCTAGAAGGTGTTGGTGCAGACCAATCATCAATTGAAGGCTTGGAAAGTTAAAGAGTGAAGGAAGGATCAACTATTGAAGCTTGGAAGAAAGACATATTCAGAGCATTAGAGAAGTGTACACATATGTACATTAGTATAGTCATAGGTGACTTAGATCTTTGCTTGAGTAAGAATCTTGTACAAATTATCTATAAATACTTTGAGAAAAGTCGGGGCATGTATGAGAGCATATGTGAGAATAGCTAGAAGCCAAGATTGAGGGAGTTAGAAGTCATGAGATAGAGAAAAAAATTAGTTGTGTTAGCTCTCATCACTCAGTTGTAAACTTTTCTGAGTAATTGAAAATTTTGCGCCCGATCTTTTCGTGTCTGCTCCGTCTGTGTTTGATCAATTGAGAAATCCTTTTGAGGATATGTAAGTTGTTAGTTAATGAGCCTGTGACCTGAATTTTAGAGTCTAATTGCAAACAGGCTAGGAGAATTGTAAGTAGGAACATTCATATGTGTTGAATGTTTACAGTTCTTTGAAACAGGCGCAAATTTCGAGTTTAATCTTTTGGTCAGATCTCACTCCATAGTTTAAAGTTTTGTGCAAGTAAGCACTTAATCTTTAAGTTAGAAGATGATCTACTCGTGGCTAGAAGCATTTGCTTAAACGGGTTTTGTACTGAGAGAATTGAAGTTAAGAAGTTAGGGGTGTCTAAATCGACTTCTCAGAAGTGCAGATTCAGACATAGGTAACTTGTGAAATCAATTTCTCAAGTTATACTAAAGCTTTTAAAGTAATTCAACTTGGAGATGATGCGCAATCTCTAGGAGATGATTCATACAAAGTTTCATAAAAAACTTTACACGTTTGATAGGTCAATGTGAAGAAATAGTGCAGCAGACTTTCTGTGTTTCATCTTCTTCACAGAATTTGTCAACTTTTGATAATTTGGAGATTGGACCTCTAATTTAGTGAAGGTTTTGACTTACTCTTGATATAGAGGTGTTCTAAATTCAAGAGTAGGTTATTCTTTTGGAGATTAACACTCTCCATCAGTGGTATCAGAGCAGGAGACATCAAATCAATGAAAGGAAGGTCCCGACTGCTGCAGATTCAAGAAATTCAACAATTGAAGAACTAAAAGGTGAAAGTTTGAAGGCAAAGCAAGAGGAGGAGATCATACGACATCAAGAAAGGCAAAAGGAGTCTAATTCGAAGTAAAGGTACATATATTGTTCATAAAGCTTGAAGATTTCAATACACAGGTAGACACAAGATGGGAGATTCTCTACAGATAGAGAAATTGGATAGGGAAAACTATCCTGCATGGTCAATGAGGATGGAAGCTCATCTTATGAGCAAAGATTTAATTGCTTACATCACAGGAGAAGAAGAGAAGCCACAGTTCAGAGATCCTAGTGTTCCAACTAGGGAAGAGTTAGCAGATCTGAAAAGTTGGATGAAGAAAGATGCTCAAGCTAGGAGCATTATCTATATGGGAGTCAATGATTACTTGTTACCTCATATTAGAGGTCTTGAAAGTGCAACTGACATATGGAATGCTTTGGAGGAGCATTTCCAGAACACTACAAAGTCAAGGAAGGCATCCCTATGGGCAGAGTTTACTACCTTCAAGAAGAAGGCCTCTCAATCCATTTCAGACTATGTGACAAGAATGAAAGACATTGCAGATGCATTAGGAGCTGTTGATGAGGACATTGAGGAGGATAAATTGGTAAGGCAAATCCTTATAGGGTTGAGAGGTGATGACAAATGGAAGCCATTTATTTTGTCTACAGAACTATCACTTGACCATTTCACTCCTGATTTAAATCAATTGCTAGGTCATATGCTAACATTTGAGCAGGATGTTAAAGGAGATGGTGACAAGAGTACAGGACATGCAATGTACTCAAAGGACAAGAAGAAGAATAGCAAAGGAAAACAACAAGCAGTTGAAGATGAAGGAACAACTACTCAGGCCAACTTCCTAAGAGGAAGAGGAGGTGGCAAAGGTAGAGGAAGAGGCAGGAACAACAAAGATGGAGGCAAAGCTTGCTGGATTTGTGGTAAGACAAATCACTTAGCTAATGATTGTTGGCATAATAATCAGAATAATGGTGGATACAATCAAAATTATAATTCAAGAGGAAGAGGTGGCAGAAATCAAAGAGGTAATTACAGAGGTAGAGGTGGAAGGAATTACTTTGGAAGAAATGCAGGTAGAGGATTCCAAAGTCAACAATACAACAACACCTACTACAATTATGCTTCAGATCAAAAGGAAGATTCAACATTGATAATGAATGCAACTTGTGAAAGGCAGAATGAAGATCAGAGAGTCTTCTATATTGACTCAGGGTGTAGCAATCACCTGAGTGGTAACATATCTTTGATGACTGATTTGGAAAGTAAAGTTTTTAATCATGTTGTTCAAACAGGTGACAACACAAAGCACAATGTGAAGTCAATTGGATCAGTGAAGGCCAAGGATGGAAGTACCTTATTGAGTAAGGTTTTGTATGTTCCTACAATCCCTAAGAATTTGATAAGTGTAGGTCAAATTGTTGAAAAGGGATATGAAGTAAGGTTCACTAATGATGGAGTATATGTGGAAGACCCTAGCCAAGGGTATAAACAGATTGTTTCAGGAAAAAAGGAAGGAAGATTATTTACATTGAAGATTCAAGGCAACATTGGTCATGCTATGTTTACATATGGAGGACATAAGATCTCTGAGTTAGATATTTGGCACAAGAGGCTTGGACATTTCAATGAAAGAGGTATTAAAGATATGGTTAACAATGATTCAGTGCTTGGATTGCCTAATGTTGCAGGTCAACATATGACATACAAATGTGAGGCATGTCAATTAGGTAAGGCTCATAAACATTCCTATTCCAAACATGGTTTTATGTACTCAGAGAAGCTTGAGTTGGTACACACAGATGTGTGGGGACCATCAAAGGATTTCAGTATAAATGGATCAAGGTATTATGTGATTTATGTTGATGATGCTACTAGGTGGATCACTATCTATGTGATCAAAGATAAGTCAGAAGTGTTTAATACATTTAAACACTATCATGCATATGCAGAAAGAATTACAGGTCATAAGTTGAAAAGACTAAGGTCAGATGGAGGGGGAGAGTATTTCTCTAATGAGTTCAGTGATTACTTATGGAATGCAGGTATAAAAAGGGAAGTTACTTGCAGGTACTCTCCTCAACAAAATGGTGTTGCAGAAAGGAGAAATAGAACAATTGTTGAGTTTGCAAGATCCATGATGAAGGAGAAAAATTGCCCTAATTATTTGTGGGCTGAGGCTGTAAATACAGCCACTTATTTGGTCAATAGGTTACCATGTAAAGCCTTGCAGGGTATGACACCATATGAGGCATGGTGGGGTAAAAGACCTACCTTGGATCATTGCAGAGTTTTTGGGTGTGTGGCATATGCATATGTGCCATTACAATTAAGACACAAATTGGAACCCAAAGCTGAAAAGTATGTCTTCATTGGCTATGATGACAAGCAGATGGGCTATAGATTGTGGAGTCCATCAACAAAACAATTTATGGTTTCTAAAGATGTTACATTTGATGAACAAAGCACTTGGTATGCAGGTACAATCAACATCAATACAAGTGATGAAGAAGAAGTGAGTCAAAGAAAAGGTAAATCAAAAGTTCAGATATTTGATGAGCAAGAGAATAATGAAGTGCAGGTTGAAGTGGAAGAAGCCCCAAGATTTGATCCTGAACATGAAGAACCAGAAACCTCAAGAAGTGGAGAGCTTAGGAGATCTACAAGGAATAGGTGGCAACCTACAAGGTATAGTTATGATACTTCATTTCTAACCACAAAAGATTATGCTTATATGGTAAATACAGATGAAGACCCTTCTACATATGAAGAGGCAAAAGGTAAGGAAAAATGGGAGAAAGCTATGCAGGAGGAATATGATGCACTATTGGAGAATCAAACATGGGATTTGGTTCCAAAACCAAATAGTCAGAAGATTATTGGATGCAAGTGGGTCTACAAGACAAAAAGGTTTGCAGATGGAAGTGTGTCTAGATACAAAGCTAGACTTGTTGTCAAAGGGTTTGCTCAGACTTATGGTGTTGACTATGATGAGACTTATAGTCCTGTGGCAAAGATGACAACCATAAGGACACTTATTGCTATTGCTGCATGTAAAGGTTGGAAGCTATGTCAACTTGATGTGAAGAATGCTTTTTTGAATGGTTATATTTCAGATGATGTATTCATGGAGCAACCTCAAGGGTTCAGAGATAAAAGGTATCCAGATCATGTGTGCAAGCTCAAGAGAGCTTTGTATGGCTTGAAGCAGGCCCCAAGGGCATGGAACTATAGACTTGTGAAGTTCCTAAAAGAACTTGGTTTTTAGGTGTCTAAAGCAGATAGTAGCTTGCTTGTCAAGGCAAGTGAAAATGGTTTCATATACATGTGCATATATGTTGATGATATAATTCTTACAGGTACAGATGAAGAAGGAATACAAAGGCTCAAGAGGCAAATGGAGAAGGAGTTCAAGATAAGTGACTTGGGAGACTTGTCATATTTCTTGGGCATGGAGATTACATATACTCAACATGGAGTATTTGTGACCCAAGAAAGGTATTTGAAGAACTTGTTAATCAAGTTTAAGATGGATGATTGCAGGGTAGCACCTACACCAATGGAGGTGAATCACAAATTGAGTAAGTATGGAGGTGAAGAATTCAAGGACATGAGACAATATCAGAGTTTGGTTGGTAGCCTTATCTATGCTACTCTAACTAGACCTGATTTATCATATGCAGTAGGGGTTTTGTCTCAATTTATGCATTGCCCAAGGAAAGAACATTGGATTGCAGGACAAAGGGTGTTGAGGTACATTAAGGGTACACTCAATGAAGGTTTGTATTATGGGTTTACCTCAGATACAAATATCAAAGTTTATAGTGATGCAGATTGGGCAGGTAATCCAGATGATAGAAGATCAACCTATGGATACATGTGTTATGTGGGAGATAAGTTAATCTCATGGTGTTCTAAGAAGCAACATACAGTTGCTTTATCTTCTACAGAAGCTGAGTATAAAGGCATGGTTGAAGCTGCAAAGGAAGTGATTTGGCTCAAGACCTTGATGAAGAGTCTTGACATTATGCATGGGGTACCAATTATATATGGAGATAATATGAGTTCATTGTATTTAGCTGCTAATCCTGTTTTTCATGCCAGGACCAAACACATTGAGATTCAGTATCACTTTCTAAGAGAGAAGGTGATGGATAAAGAGATTGAAGTAATCCATACTTCAACAAAAGATCAGATAGCTGATATGCTTACAAAAGGCTTGGATGGACCAAAGTTACAAAGGTTCAAAGACATGGCAGGTATAAAGAAGATAGTGAAGACCTCAATTGATGATTGAGGGGGAGCTGTTGGTGCAGACCAATCACCAATTGAAGGCTTGGAAAGTTAAAGAGTGAAGGAAGGATCAACTATTGAAGCTTGGAAGAAAGACATATTCAGAGCATTAGAGAAGTGTACACATATGTACATTAGTATAGTCATAGGTGACTTAGATCTTTGCTTGAGTAAGAATCTTGTACAAATTATCTATAAATACTTTGAGAAAAGTCGGGGCATGTATGAGAGCATATGTGAGAATAGCTAGAAGCCAAGATTGAGGGAGTTAGAAGTCATGAGATAGAGAAAAAAATTAGTTGTGTTAGCTCTCATCACTCAGTTGTAAACTTTTCTGAGTAATTGAAAATTTTGCGCCCGATCTTTTCGTGTCTGCTCCGTCTGTGTTTGATCAATTGGGAAATCCTTTTGAGGATATGTAAGTTGTTAGTTAATGAGCCTGTGACCTGAATTTTAGAGTCTAATTGCAAACAGGCTAGGAGAATTGTAAGTAGGAACATTCATATGTGTTGAATGTTTACAGTTCTCTGAAACAGGCGCAAATTTCGAGTTTAATCTTTTGGTCAGATCTCACTCCATAGTTTAAAGTTTTGTGCAAGTAAGCACTTAATCTTTAAGTTAGAAGATGATCTACTCGTGGCTAGAAGCATTTGCTTAAACGGGTTTTGTACTGAGAGAATTGAAGTTAAGAAGTTAGGGGTGTCTAAATCGACTTCTCAGAAGTGCAGATTCAGACATAGGTAACTTGTGAAATCAATTTCTCAAGTTATACTAAAGCTTTTAAAGTAATTCAACTTGGAGATGATGCGCAATCTCTAGGAGATGATTCATACAAAGTTTCATAAAAAACTTTACACGTTTGATAGGTCAATGTGAAGAAATAGTGCAGCAGACTTTCTGTGTTTCATCTTCTTCACAGAATTTGTCAACTTTTGATAATTTGGAGATTGGACCTCTAATTTAGTGAAGGTTTTGACTTACTCTTGATATAGAGGTGTTCTAAATTCAAGAGTAGGTTATTCTTTTGGAGATTAACACTCTCCATCAGAAGGCCATTAAGAACAATGTGCACAAGTGAACTATCTGGCAAGACTTAATCAACAAAAATCAATAGCTCCTTCAAATATATGATCTTTGTCAAAAAAACTATCCACATAATCTCCTTCATTCATGCGCTCACTCTCCAACTATTTTAGGAGGTAATCAACATGAGCCTTATTTCTTGCCTATATAAAGTGGTAAGTGTATCCCAAGCATCCTTTGCTATTTTGCAAGAGCGAATGTGAGGGATAATGGCACGTTTGATAGAAAAATCTATCAATGCAAGTGCTTGAGCATCTTTTTCATCCCAAGGAATTTGCTCTATAGAACGTGCAACAAGAAGTGTAGCATGAATAGGAATTTTAAGCTCATCATCTTCAATGCGATCTATGTAACCTTCAATAATTGTATTTGAAGGTGTAGTAGGATGTTTTTCAACATGCTACATAATATTCTAGAATCCTTTTGCTACCAATACATGAGGCATCATATATGCCCATAATGGGTAATTAGCACCATCCAAGATATCCTCAACAACCGACATACAGAATACATCACTGCTTTCAACCATGGCCACTAACTTAAAAACCTAGTGAATAAAAATGATTGTATCTCGAAAAGTTGAGGAGAACCATCCTATCAAGATCAACTAAACCTATAGTAGAATTTGAGGTGCTTGTACTCATGAATGGAAATTCATGTATATCTTTGGCATAAAAATACAAAATTTCCTAAACAAGCACTTCGATAGAGCATTCAAAGGTCAAAACAAGCTCATATTAAAATTTTGATTCCACACAATAAATCTTTTGAAGTCCTAATCACCTGAGTATGCTCACAAAGTTTTGTGTGATTCTAATACTATGATTGAAGGGGTGTTGAAGATTCCATAGATGAAGCAATGATGTACTCTCATACCAATTTTTGGAGTTTGAGGTCTACGGAAGTACATAAATAGAATAAGGAAGAAGAAAAAGTTTGGGGCATAGCACAACACTAGATGAATTACTAAGTGAATGTAAAAAGATAAGTAACCCATTAGGCTTATAGGCGTATATACAATCTGGGAAAAAAGACCTCCTAAAGAGGTAAAAAATTTCCCCAGTAGGTAGTGTGTTCACACACATCACTACCAAAATATTTCAACAGAATGTTAAATGTTTTAAATTGTTAAATATTTAAACACGAACCGTTAACTGTTTCCGTAGACGCTAATCACTTAGTTCAGAATAACCATTCGTTAGAGACTCCAGATTCTGGCTCCACACTGACGCACCAGATATATCCGAGTCTCTCGTTCTCTGTAGTCAATCCTATAGCAATCTAGACTAATTCTTAACCACGTGGGTCCTTGGGAGTGGTAGGGGTCTGTTGGACAGAGGCCCTGTACTATTTTCCCAACTGTTCACTCAACCGTAATTATAGTTTTTTCCCGTCTTAGCTCTGTACTTGTTCCTGAACAATTACGACTAGACCAACGTACAGAGCTCCCAGACTATCCTGCTATAGTAATTGAACAGTAGTCCGGGATGACAATCCAATACTTTTAATAACTTAACAAGACCACAACACACGATCCTTCTTGACAGTTCACAGACTTACCGTGTATCTACCTTCAAACCGTACTACCGACTGACAACAAGACGTGCCGCAACATTATCACCATTCTACTTGGGACTAATCTTGAACACAGGCTATAATACCGACTCAGTCACTTGCAGAGAATCGTAACACACAGCAACTCGTATCTATTCTTCACGCTTACCCATTCCACGAAAGAAATAACAGACAGACAACATACTAATACCTTGCGCATAATCAAAAGATACCTTACTCGTTATCAGACAGGACCTCGAAATCACAGTACCGATGCGTAACACCGTAGTATATCGCGCATACACAGACAGACAGTTACACAGATAGGGCGCACAGAACAGAACAGAGCCAAGAGGCTTTACTCATTAACGACTACATACACACAGTAGAAGGGAAAATCCCAACACAGCCCTCACAATACACTCGCAATTCCCAAAGACAGGGCTCACAATACACTCGCAATTCCCAAAGACAGGGCTCACTGCCGTTCTCTTTTCATTGCTTTAAATAGAATTTTGTTACAAGGCTTGCGCGAATCTTTCTTTACCGTGTACTTCCAAAAGGGTTCTGTCTACATTAAAAGCCTCTGTCTAAGTACAATTGTCCTTATTCGGCGGCCGTCTAACACTGGCACGCACGGTGGACTCGAACCCGCAGGTTCCTATGGTTCGGATACTAGACCTTCTAAGTACATACTTCGGGGGAGCCTAAATGTTCGGGTGATTTTCTTTTTGAGGGTTTCTAACATCTGTACTAAGGTGTTTACCTTGGCAACTGTCTGTTGTACGGTTTCTGTATGATTGATGGCTTCGATGAGTTTATCCAGTGCTTTTGTGGCCGATTCCTGTTCGTCCTGTTGATGCTCGGATTCCTTTTCGGTGGACATTATCTCTGTCTCTGCTTGATCCTGCTGGTCTTGTTGCTCCGTCGATGTTTCGTTGTGTATTGAAGTGGCGGTGTCGTGGTATGTCTCTTCTTGTTCGTCCTTTTTGGTGTCCTGATCTTTCCCGGCGGATCCTTGTGCTTTGCTTTCTGAAGAGCTGATCCGAATGCGCTTAGTGCGGAAGAGTTGATTGATCTCTTTGTCTTCGTCTTCAATTTCATCGAGCGGTTGTGCGGATTCTTCGTGCCTAAGTGCGGGGCCTGTGGGTGGGGGTTGTGCGGCGAGAATGGCTGGGAAGAGGAAGGAGATGATGTGGGGAAGGCGAGAGCGTGGGGTGGTACCCTTTTGGAGCTGCTTTACTATAGCTACACATTCCTTATGGATTCTAAGGAAAAAGTAAGAGGCAAAATTTAGAGGTTCGCGAGCAGCTAAATCTAAGGCGGAGTAGAAGGGGCGAGAGATGCCATATGTTCGTTTTTGCAGGTTGAGGATTGCTACGAGGAACTGTAGGGCGGATCGCTCGGGTTCTGGGCGGCAGAGAATGGCATATTTGTTTGATGAAAAGCGGGGAAATAGTTCGGTCATACGAGCTACAGGGATACTAGGGCCATTGTCGCGGCCCTGCGGGGTGAGGCGGTAGGCTTCAGAGAAGGCTTGGAAAGTGATAACGGTCCTAGATGGGAGGGAAGGGAAGACCCAATGTCGTTCGGTGATGGGGGATTGGGCGATGGCGTGGATGATCTGTGCGTAGAAGGGATGGGCTTCCACTGAGTGCCAAGGCAACTCAGCAAAGTTGGCCAACCCTCTGCATCGTAGGTATTCGCCTACGTCTGTAGGGATACCATCACGGAAAGAAGCATAGTTGGCTAGCGCTTCCATGGTGTTCACAAGCACACTTACAGCAAACACAGAATACTGAGGTAACACATACAATCACAAGAACACAATAGCGTTTCTTGGCGCGCTGAGAGGGTTAAATAACGAGAACATAGTGGGGGGGGTGGGTATCATTGTGTGGTGCGAAAATGTTACTATTTTCATGTTGGCGTGCGTGATTTAGTGACTGGCAGGGGGCGGCTGGTAGCATAAAGATTTGTACAAAACACGGCTATTTAAAAAGAGAAAAGAACGAAAAAGACTATACAAGACGCGGTTCGCGCCGAATAATTTACTGCGTACTAATCGTGGGATAATACGGCCGCAATTTTGATCCATTGATTACCTTGGGAAGTGGATTTCCGGTCAACGTAGTCAATCGAAAAGTTGCCGGACCGATTTGTTCTGAGATCTTAAAAGGGCCGAACCACCGTAATTTGAACTTTCCTGCTGCTCTATCCGACTTTGCGTTATAAAAGAGTACGAGCTGACCTACCGAAAAGATTGGAGTCTTCAAATATCGATCGTGTGTCTTGGCTTGCCTTAGTTGTACTTCGCGCATAGTTAAAAAACTGAGCCATCGGTGCTCGTCGAGTTCTCTGAGTGCGTCCAGACATGCTGTCAGCGAATCTTCTGGTAGCATCTTCTGAGTGATTGCTACACGCAGACTTGGGATGACTACTTCCATGGGAGCTATCGCTTCTAAGCCATAAGCTAGCTTGAAAGGTGTCAAGCCTGTTGTTACCTTATATGTAGTTCTGTATGCCCATAATACCGCAGGTAGTAGTTGATCCCATCTTTCCGGTGCTTCCATGATCAATTTCCGGAGGATGTTCAACAGTGATTTGTTTGTACTTTCAGCCAATCCATTGGCACGTGGATAATAAGGAGAGCTAAATTTATGTGAGACCTGGAATGACTGTGTAAGTGCCTTCATTAAACTGTTTACAAAATGAGTGCCTTGATCTGAGACAATTTCGAGTGGTAAGCCAAATCGTGGGAAGACATCCGTGAGTAGACATTTTGCTACCGTAACTGCTGTAGCAGACCGTAAAGCCCAAGCTTCTGCCCATCTAGTTGCGTAATCTGTGCAAGTCAGTATGTATCGATTGTTACTGGATACTGCTGGAGGTGTAATTGGACCGATAAAATCTAAACCCCATTTCTGGAAAGGTTCTAATGGTAAGATGGGTTGCAGAGGAAAAAGATGCCGTTGTAAAGGCTGACCAGTTCTTTGACAGGTACCACATTGTTTGACAAATTGTGAGATATCCCTGTACATTGTTGGCCACCAGAGACCTCCTTGCAGAATTTTCCGGTGAGTTAAATCTGCTGGGTTAAAGACTGCAATTTTTCTTCGAACTGCCCTAGCAGTCTCGGCTGGAAAGCATCCTTCGGTGAGAAAAGTTAGAATCTGATCATAGTATGTAGGTGGTGTTTGTAAGTTGGTAGTCTCATCGGGCAGTGGCTCAACATTATAAATCGCAGGAGTCGAGTCATCTATGCCTATCGGAGCTTTGCCAGAATCTAGGCGTGATAAGAAATCTGCTAAGGCATGTGCATTTTCGGGTCGGTGAACGACGTCATAGTCGAATTCTTGTAAAAGGAGCACCCATCGTGCTAATCGTCCTCCTAAATGCTGCTGTCTTACTAGATAAACAAGGGCAGCATGATCCACATGAAAGGTAAACTTCCGGCCTAGTAGGTAATGTCTGAACTTTTTGATAGAGTAAATCAGTCCTAAACATTCTCTTTCAGTGGTGGAATAGTTCTTTTCTGTCGGTGCAAGCCTTCTACTGGCATAATAAATGGGGCGAAACCACTTCTCTGTTTGCTGCATTAGAATACTGCCAATTGCAATATCTGAAGCGTCGACAAAAACATGGAACGGATTGTCCCAGTCTGGTGGTTGTAAAATTGGGGCTTGCGT
The DNA here is from genome assembly GCA_020310875.1 of Ceratopteris richardii. Lineage (NCBI taxonomy): Eukaryota > Viridiplantae > Streptophyta > Polypodiopsida > Polypodiales > Pteridaceae > Ceratopteris > Ceratopteris richardii. The sequence continues at coordinate 20,433,655 of CM035417.1, read as the reverse complement.
CAGGAGATACTTGAGTCGATCAAATGTAGTTTGACATTCTTCAGTCCATTCAAACTGTCGGGGAGTTTTTGTGATTAGCCTGTTCAGTGGTACTGCTAGGTGAGCAAGCCACCGTAAATGTCTGCCATGCCACCGTATTCGACCCATAAAACGCATTACTTCTTTTGGAGTGGCGGGTACTGGGGCTTCTAAAATTGCCGAAATCTTATTTGGGTCTACTCGGATACCTTGAGCAGATACAATATGCCCAAGTAGTTTGCCACACGAAACCGCAAACACGGATTTGTTTGGGTTAAGACAGAGTCTATATTCTCTACACTTCTGAAAACAGCATCGTAAATGAAACAAATGGGCTATCATCTTTCCAAAGATTGAGAAGTCGTCGAGATATACTTGCATGAATGAGGTGAGATAAAGAGAAAATATCTCCTGCATACATCTTTGAAATGTGCTTGGTGCATTTCTCAATCCGAACCACATTACGGTGCAGGCAAAGACACCCCAATTGGTAATGAAGGCAGTTTTTGGTATATCCTCTTCAGCCATTCTAACCTGATTGTAACCACTGTATCCATCTAAGAATGAATACATTTCATGACCTGCGACTCTATCAAGCATGGTATCCAAAAAGGGGATCAGGAAAGGATCTGGTACTGTTGCTGCATTTAATTTCCGATAATCCACACAGATTCGTAATTGCTTGTTTTTCTTCGGCACGATCACAATTGGTGAGATCCATTCAGCGTGTTCTACTGGTACAATGAATCCGACTTTTAATAGTCTATCAAGTTCGGCCTTTACCTGTGATGCATAATGGGGGTTCATCCTGTAGCTGGGCTGTCTGTTTGGTTTCGCTTCCGGCTTCAACATGACTGTGTGTTGATAGATGCCCGGATCTAATCCTTTCATGTCTTTGTAATCCCATGCAAAGACGTCTGAGAATTCGCGAAGAAGTTTAATCAGATCCTCCTTAAATGTTTCCGGTAAGTTCTGCCTTATCTTCACAGGTCGTGGGTGATCTCTATCTCCTAGATTGTACGTGATCAGCTGGTCTTCCGGGACATAAAATTGTTGAGGTTTCTCTGTATCGTCTGTTGGCTTGAACAATGGTTGTAATTCATCGTCATGTGTTGAGGCAGTATCTTCCTGGACCGACTTTCCGGTGATAGCTACTACTGCACATACTGACGTGTTCCAGTTATCTATGACGGATTGTAGATCAACAGTTCCTAGAGACATTAAATCGGCGTTACTCTTGAGAAATCGCTCTTCTTCATCATCTGATAGTCCATCTAACATATGGACTGGTTCAGGAAAATAGGGTCTGGCATGAGGTTCGCAGGGTTGTATAGCATCTAGTTTTACCACATATTTACGATTGGCATCCTTGAATGTAAGCTCTTGTGCAGACCAGTCCTGTATTACCTTCGCATGCTTCAGCCAAGGTCGGCCGAAAAGAAGGTTGTAATCCAAAGTGGATTCGGGCAGATCTAGTATGACAAAAGTCATCTTGAAAGTCGTACCTTGTAGAGTGATGGGTACATTCCGCACAAGTCCTACTGGATGGACTCTCGATTGATCTGCCATTCTAACAAAGAATTGAACTGGTTCGATTTCGGTCCAGCCTAGCTTTTTGCATAATGCTTCGGTCGCAATGTTTACGCCTGAGCCTCCGTCAATTAATACCTGCGTGATCTTCTGATTCTTATACCATACTGTAATCAAGGGCACTGCATGATCAATCGCAGCATCAGGTTCCGGTTGAACTGTGGCTGCCGTCGGAATGCAAGAAGGTACTGGGCTGAACTGTTGCTGAAACTGTTGTCGGATCCCAGGTACTAATGCCAGAAGTTGGCCTAGAGGCAGAGTGATGGATGCTTTGGACAAAATTTCCCAGGCCTGTTGAGCTTGACTGTCTTGTTCTTTTGGACTTGAGGTTTCTACTGACGCAGAAGTGTCTGCTGTTGTCTCTACTGATGATGATGGCCCTGCTGATGCTTCCTTTTGTTTTGTTTCGTCCTTAGATGAAGAAGCCTGAGTCACCGGAATAGGTTCTGGGAATACTGGTGGTTCTGTTGTGGTCCAGTGACTAGCTTTGTTGTACATCCTACGTTGTTCTTGTATCCCTGGTTCAAAGATTTCTACTGCCGGTTGCAGTTGTTTACCGGATCGGGTCTGGACTGTAGCAGTCTGTGTCTCTATCGGTGTGATTTTTACCATGTTGGCCATTGGATTTTGGCGTTCCTTCTTTCTTTGATCATACTCCATTGCATCCTTGCAAAACCTTCTAATGTGACTGAATTCACCACAGAAATGACAGCGTGGAGGTGGTAGATTGGGATTTTCCGGTGGTGGTCCATTCTGCCATCGGTTGGCATTATAATTGTTGTTTCTCTGTCCTCGGTAGTTCCTATATCCTGGTAGTTGATTGTTTCTCAGTTGCGGAGGCACATAGTGATTTACTGGCTGGCCATGTTCTTGGATGACTGCATTGACGGTTGCTGTCCCTTGTATTCTGGCGTTGTAGACACAATTTCCGGTGGTGTGTCCGGCAGTGTTGCAGATAGCGCAAAACGCTTGATTCAGTGCACAATTGGCACTCGTATGCCCTGAATTTTTGCATGTGGTGCAGTATACTTGCCTGGTTATATCTTCAGCCATATTTTTGTTTGTTTTTAACCAATCTAAGTCTTCTGAAAATCCACCAACCTTGGATTCCAGCTGTAGAGCCATTGCAATGACTGCATCCAATGTCATAGCTCCAACACATCTTATGATCATAATCTGTTTCAGTTGTGGAGTTAATCCATTGATAAACCATTGAGAGATGACATCATCAGGTAGATTAGCGTGAGCCTGTGGTATCTGCCGTAAATGTGTTCTGAAGAGAGTAGCGTACTCCTAGACGGTCTGATTTGCCTTTTGGCGGTTGTTCTGTAAATACTCGAAGATTTCAGTAGGATTCTTCTTTAGTCTGAATCGCTGTAAAAAGGCGTCTCGTACTGCATCGTAAGTACCGAAATGATTGATATCATATTCCGTGAGCCATCTCGCTGCTTCATTGACTAGTGTAGATTGAAAAACAATGGCCTTATATGCCTGATCTGGTGGATGGTTAAGAACTGCATAACTTATCTCAAAAGTTCGTACGTGAGCGTCTGGGTCATCTCCTGGGAATCCACCGAATTTCGTGTAGGTTACTCCTGTTGGAGGCGGCCTTAGCTGACCTAACTATTGTTGTTGTTGTTGTTGTTGCTGTTGCCCGCTCATTGTGAATGTTTCAGGGCTTCCTTCTGTATCTCGGGATTGATTGGTTGAACTATCGGGACTTGTATCGCCGGATGGTGCGCTTTCCGGTGTGCTGTTTCGACTTAGGATGCTTCGGATCTCTGTTTCGAACAGCTTTCCTTCCTTCTGGATATCTAATATCCGAAATCTTTCTTCTAAGCACGAAGGTTGAGCTGATGATTCCGCAAAAAAGGCTAGACCTTTGCCAACGATTGGTGATTCTATCACCGGAATCTCACCGGAATGAACTGAAATTGTGCCAGAATGCCATGTTTTACTGCTTTTGCCGAATTTTCCTAACGTATTTCTGATCGTAGATAACTCTAAATCTTTATCTGATATTGTTAAACTAGGTTCCAACGGTGTTTTGATAGATTCTGGACTTGCTATATCTTCGATCGACTGGGTCGAAGTAGCACGAGAATGTATCGAAGGCGTTGATCGTTCCACCGGAATATGACCGGAATCAGTTGTAACGTTTCCACTTTTCTTGACCACTGGGTCAGATCTTGTTATGCCTGCTTCTCCCGAGGCTATCTTTTGCGATTCACGTGCTTCAGAATTTCGATTCTTAGGGTATGTTTCGCCCGATCGAGTGACCGGCATGTATCATTGCCCAGTGGTACTATCCGAGCAGTTTGCAACAATCTGGGTCTGTTGCTTCTGCCAGTTAATCGACTGTTAACAGGATGCTTGCTTCTGATAAACCGCTTGTACTCTAATGCTACGTTCCGCAGACACTGGCAATCAGTTGCCACTGCCCCATGGCCGGCGCCAAATGTTAAATGTTTTAAACTGTTAAATATTTAAACACGAACCGTTAACTGTTTCCGTAGACGCTAATCACTTAGTTCAGAATAACCATTTGTTAGAGACTCCAGATTCTGGCTCCACACTGACGCACCAGATATATCCGAGTCTCTCGTTCTCTGTAGTCAATCCTACAGCAATCTAGACTAATTCTTAACCACGTGGGTCCTTGGGAGTGGTAGGGGTCTGTTGGACAGAGGCCCTGTACTATTTTCCCAACTGTTCACTCAACCGTAATTATAGTTTTTTCCCGTCTTAGCTCTGTACTTGTTCCTGAACAATTACGACTAGACCAACGTACAGAGCTCCCAGACTATCCTGCTATAGTAATTGAACAGTAGTCCGGGATGACAATCTAATACTTTTAATAACTTAACAAGACCACAACACACAATCCTTCTTGACAGTTCACAGACTTACCGTGTATCTACCTTCAAACCGTACTACCGACTGACAGCAAGAGGTGCCGCAACATTATCACCATTCTACTTGGGACTAATCTTGAACACAGGCTATAATACCGACTCAGTCACTTGCAGAGAATCGTAACACACAGCAACTCGTATCTATTCTTCACGCTTACCCATTCCACGAAAGAAATAACAGACATACAACATACTAATACCTTGCGCATAATCAAAAGATACCTTACTCGTTATCAAACAGGACCTCGAAATCACAGTACCGATGCGTAACACCGCAGTATATCGTGCATACGCAGACAGACAGTTACACAGATAGGGCGCACAGAACAGAACAGAGCCAAGAAGCTTTACTCATTAACGACTACATACACACAGTAGAAGGGCAAATCCCAACACAGCGCTCACAATACACTCGCAATTCCCAAAGACAGGGCTCACAATACACTCACAATTCCCAAAGACAGGGCTCACTGCCGTTCTCTTTTCATTGCTTTAAATAGAATTCTGTTACAAGGCTTGCGCGAATCTTTCTTTACCGTGTACTTCCAAAAGGGTTCTGTCTACATTAAAAGCCTCTGTCTAAGTACAATTGTCCTTATTCGGCGGCCGTCTAACAAAAACAAATTCATGTCATCGACGAAGAGTCTCATTAGAAACTAACTCTAGCTATGAGGGAGCCAAAGACCCTGAATCTATCCAAGATAGGCATGATGGTTAACCAAGAAACTTAGGCCATTAGTGGCAATGGCAAAATGAAGTGGAGCCAGAGGGTATCCCTATCTAATAGAGTGTTTTAACCTTATTTCTTGAGAGAGTTGACCATTGATATGAACTCAAGTTGAGGTGTTTTGTATAAGCATACAAATCATGTTGATGACTTTAGAGCCACATTTGATATCTTTAAGAGATTCCACAAAGAAGTCCCACTCCAAGCAAGCCTATGATTTGTCAAAATTGATCTTGATGAAGAGGACACCTTGCGAAGATTATTTAGAAAACTCTAGACCTTCCCACACATCAATAATGGCCTCCAAGATGGATTTTACCTTTATGAATCGTTATTTTCCAAACTTGGGCTTTTACTAGTAGGTAGAACATCCAGAACTTCTAAAATATTTGTGTTGGTGATAGGCAAGTTGAGAAGATGCTTGATGTTTTGAGGAATTCCTTTTTATCTAATTCTAGAGATGGTAGCCATGCAATCTCACCTTTGAGAAGTGAGTGGTGAGGACACCCTTAGGACTTGAGTGAAGTGGTTGGTAATCAACTCAATATTTTCTTCTCCAAAGTTTATTCCACCCTATGGTTATCTATTATATAGGGGACCTCTTCCTTGTCTTACTTCTTCTTCAAGAGGTTGCACATCTCTTTTGTTGGTTTATTGCTTTCCCCACCACAAATCATGAAAATAAATATGCAATTTTTTTTCTTTGAAATTCCTCCTCGTATATTAGTTTTCTTCTAATCTTCTAGAGTTTAGGTTGGAGGAAAGAGTTATCATTTTTTACTTGTGTCTTAAGGTGTCGATGTCAGTGATATAGATTTTCCCTTCTTACATGTTGAATGTTTAGAATCTCTTTTTGGGCCTTGATAAGGAGAACTTCGGCTTGCTTGATAGCAACGTTCCAGCACTTAGCCAAAGAGGTACTTGATAGAAGAAAGGGAGAGGATTGCGGGATCAGCATGAAACCAATGGGCCTTCTTGTGTCGAAGATGTGGGTTGAGGGTGAAAATCATTGGATAGTGATCAGATAAAACTAAGTTGACAAATTGAGAAAAAGATGGGGGGCCTTGCTTGTCAATTATATATCAAGTGATTTTTTTTAGTTATGCTAAAGGTTGATTTTAAAAAATTGGCTATTTTTTTCCATTTGATAACCTATTTTAAGTTCCAAAAAGCTAATGTCAAGTCATAAGGCTTGTAAGCTTTCTTCTCTTCATTGTACCCTAAGAAGATACATTTGGTGCTTTATGGTTGATGCTTGTTCCTCTCTTTATCTAGAATGTGTACATAACACTGACTTCTAAATACTTTGAAATGGCAAACAAAAGGCTTTCTACCAGTGTAGGAATCTTGTGGAGTCTTTTTATCAAGTGCCTTAGTGTAGCTTCAATTCAAGATGTAAACAACAATGTTGACAACCTCTACCCAAAAATGATTAGCCAATCATTTTCCCTTCAACATGCACCTTGCCATCTCCATGATGGTTTGATTTCGATGTTTAGCATCACCGTTCTGTTGAGGGCTATGCACCACTATGATTTCATGCTTGATTCCTTTCTCCTTGCAAAAATCATCAAACTCTATTGACATGAACTCACCACCACCATATGTCCTAAATTTCTTCATCTTCTTCCCAGTCTCAGTTTCAACAAGCTCAAGCCATTCTTTAAACTTACCATAAACTTCAACCTTATCACAAAGAAAGTACATCCACATCTTCCTAGTATATTTAGATGAGTAACATGAAGTAGCAAGATCCTCCCACGGCTTCTATAGGCATTCATCTGCACAAGTCAGCATGCACAAACTCTAGAGGACTACTTGCCCTATTCTTGCTTACTTGTGGAAATGCCTTCATCTGGTGCTTGCCCATCATGCAATCTTCACATGATTCTTTCATCTCTAGAACCGAAGGGGGGTGAGCAACCATACATTTCTTGTGCATCTCTTTAAGTACCGGGTACTCGATGTGGCCAAATCTCTTATGCCAAAGCTTACTTGTGCCCATAGTTGTGGCCCTTACTTACCAAGATTGCATGGCAATAGGCATTCAGTACATGAACAAAAGTGCAAGAATCTAAATGGGTTTCCCCCAAACTGCATTTGCTCAAAACAAGTGATTACATCATGAACACACTAATATTTTCCACAGCCCCAAATCAAAGCATCCCCAACATTCACATCTTTAAGAGGAAGATCATGGAATAGTTCCTATGCTCGCGTGAGCAATATTGATTTCATATACATGCTAACAATAGTACCAGCCAACAATGATATTTGATCACATAAGCCCCTTGCGAGCCAATACTGCATGCACTTTTCTACCCTCATCAATGGCCCCCACATTGCAACCAGCTTTTAAGCTGCAAATAGAGGTCATTGGCGAAACTCCTTTAAGCTCCATTTTTGCACTACATTCTAGTGCTTCTCTTCCATGAAACACCCATTTTCCTCTTCAAGTACCTGTAATCAAGCATACATTCCTCACAACGAAGACATGCTAGTGCAAAAAAACATCAATAATTATAGTCAATAGTGTCACCAAATAAGTCCATCATTCAAGAAAAAGTTGTAAGATGTTTTCCTGATGGATCTATACTTATTTGTGGACCAGCTTGTGGAAGGTTTCAACATACTCAGATATTTCCCTATGTCTTTCCACTCACCATCATACTCACTCTCATGGAATTGCTCATATACATACACTAATGGATCATATCTCATCATGTGTGTCTCTGTTTCTACCTCATCCTCCTCATCAAATTCATCATCAAATTTTGCTCTTGAAAGCATATCAGCCACTGTATTTAAATTTCCAGCTATGTGAACAAAAGTGAGTGTTATAAACTTCACACACAAGATCCATCTAAGAATAGCAATATTCAAAGACGAATAGTTAGCTATCATGCCAATCAGTGGAAGACAGTTGATCTCAACTACGTCTTTAAAGTAGTCATCAATCCCCATAGCTCTCTCTATATTTGCGGATATTTTCTTTGAGTGTCATGCAAAATCTTCGCACCAAAGCGAAGTGCACATCACTGCCCCTCATCATCATCTTGTCCTATGAACCAACCTATACCAATAGGAATGGTATCAACAATCAAAATGATAGGCCTCTGACCTAAATAATCAACACACTTTAGAATGCATGCTTCAATTAGCAATTGCTTCAATCTATGCAATGCTCTCCACTATTTCTCTGTCCAAACAAACTTCTTTTTCTTTCTCAGAAGATCATATAAGGTGTTCATAACGTGATCAAAGTGAGGAATCCATATCACATAGAATACATAGGCTCCCAAGAACCTCTCACTTCACTAACATTACGACACACCTCAGAAATCTTGCGAATGGCCTCAACTTTCTACGGGTATGGATTTTGGCCATAGTGTCCACACAGATGTCCTACAATGAGGACCTCGTCCACTGCAAAAATAGATTTCTCTAGAGAAAGTGTTAGCCCTACCTCTTCAAATTTCTTAGAGATTTTCTCATAGTTAGAGATATGGTCGCTAACAAACTTTCTACACCCAAAAGCATCTAAACTCTCATCTTTCACTCTTTCTTCACATCCTTTTATCATAATATCATCAATAAAGGGCATAGTCATTGAGGGTGTAAAGTCTCATAGGAACAAGTTCATGGCATTCATCATGTGAGCCACATAATTCATTGCTCCCTGCGGCAAAGTACACATAGGTTAAAGCATGTTAATGTGAACACTTTTTAGGAGTATTTATTGCTTTTAAGCTCGTCAATTTTTAGCTAGATGTACGATCACTACTCATGTGATAGCCCGCTGGGTATCATGGCTGGAACATCGATAGTAAATTCCATTATTCTTCACGTACTCCACAAGGTGGCGAGTCTATGGAGTCTGTGCTAGTGGAGCACAGAAGGTCTGCACGACTTCGTTAGTCGCGAGAGAAAGCTACCATCAACAAAGCTGTTCCATGAGACGACGAAGGTGAAACACAATCTCTGGGAACGCGTATGAGCATGTATGGGGTCTAGCATCCATGCATGCAACATTTAGGTGCTCGCATGGCTAGGAGTAATTTCTATGGTTTTAATGTGAGAGCCACTATTTTCGGCAGAGGAGAGGTGTCGTCCGTTAAGATTCCATCATTGAAGCACAAGCAATGGACCAGGTAAGCTCCAAATCTGATATCAATTGGTGTGTCTAATGATGTGTAATTTAATAGGCTAGTTTTATAGCCAATTAAATGGCAAGTAGCACCTGGTTCTCTAAGAAAGAGATAGTAGTTGCATTGTCATCAGAAGAAGCTGAATTTGTGGCCTTAGCTCTCATGGCAAAAGAAGGCCTTTGGATCCAAACGATCATGCAAGAGCTCTTACCGATAGCAGAGAAAACAAAACATGTTGATTTAAAGTTTCATTTTATACATGATCCTATAGAGCAGAAAGAACTTCATCTCACATATGTATCAACTCATCTAATGTGGGCTGATATGCTTATGAAGCCTGTGGGAGCATATAAGTTCATCCTCTACAGGAAACATCTTGGAATCATTGAAATCAAGTAACATCTGTGTCACATTCCAGTACTCTAGTTATAGGGGAGTGTTGAAGTGGCTTAACTATGATTACGTGGATGTGCCACGTATGAACCATGTGGCCAAATGCCATGTCCCAGAAATAATGGCTTAACAACCGCGACTCACTCATGTGTCACATGATGTAACGATTCGCATGTTTGTAACTACTATATTGAATCATTAATACGTACAAAAGTTATTGCGTGTATCTCTGCGTTATCTGTGAGCCTGTGTAGGACCCTTCTTTTTTGCATCCATGAACCACAAAGATATAGGGACTCTACACTTCATCTTTGGTGCTACGACTGGAGTAATGGGCATGCATTTATGAAACAATTTTCCTTGTTGATGCAGGTGGATATATCCAGCATATCCAAAAGTGTTATACCACAATGTATTTTGCTAGAAAAAAGAGGATTTCCACACCATTTATGGCCTGTCTATTGTTGGTATAGATCTAGGTACTATATCAGAAAAATCAGTTAGTGAGGCAGATTGGTTCTCTGTCTTCAAGGTAACTTGTCTCAAGGGGAAGATGAAAGTTAAATATGTCAGGCAAGAGTTCTATGACACACTAATGGTGTTACATCAGAAAGTCTACCAGGAGGTACCAACAAACTACAAATTGTCTATACAATTCGCTAGAGCCTTTGCATTTGAAAACTATACCACTGCTCAAACATCAAAAAATCCAACTATGTACCAAGTGGCATGGGCTATAGCTACAGAAGCTTCTATTGAAAAATGCAAGAAGATGGGTACATTGCAGCCGAAGATGCAAAGGTTTTACAGTTGTTTGTGTTGGTGCAATTCAAGCCTTCACAATTTGGCTTGGATTACTTCATGAAGACATCACTTGAAGGAAGGATCATAGGAACTTATGCTTATAAGTTCTTACCATTTTACTCCTTGTAAAAGTCTAAATGACTTGGAATCTTATGGATACACCTACTTGATTAGAGTCGTGAAAAAAGTTGTTGGATGATTGAGAGAATATCTCATTACTTTTTTAGGTGAAAGATTCTAGGAGTTTGAATTTGAATTCAAACTTGAATTTTCAACTCAACTCTATAAAAAGATGCAAGAAAAAAGTCGCGAGTAGCTTAGCTCATTCTAGCTCACTTCCCGAGGCATCTATCATTTGTATCTGAGTGTGTATGAGTGCTACATTGGAGCCCATACCTCATTACCTCATCTAGCAATGGTTATCATGCTAATGAGATTGTACAATTATGTCAATTAATAGATATATTCACATTCATCATCTCTGTGTTCTCTGAGTACTCACTTCAAAGTCTGTCAACTTCAAAGAGGCATATCTCAGTGCCTACTTCACCAAATCAAGTGATTCCAAGCTTGGAAGATCCAACTCAAAGCATACTACAAGCGTACAAAGTTTGGAGCAACTTGGTTCAGCCAATCTCGAGAAAGCGCCGTCGAAGTGCTCTCTGGTATTTGTCTGCATACTTCCTAAAAAGTCGAGGGTGTACATAAATTTGCTAAAGTTATTTCTCCTAGTATAGTTTATCATTTTGAATGATTCCACTTGCAAATGGTAGCTTACTAAGCTAATAAAATACCTCTAGAAGGAATTTTGCCAATTGTAAGTGTACTCGTCATACTGAGTGAAAGACTGAGCAGGTATCAACACCAAAATAGAAAGTTTTCTAGCCTTGGGATTCACAAACTCATCTGTTTTGATCAAGTCATTACTCAAACTTTTTCCAAAGTACATATAGCATTTCTTGGTATCATTTGGAAGCCAAGGGTGTCTACTAATCATATCTGGAGTCACTGAGGGCTGGTGCAAAGCAGGATTAGCAGCACCTACTTAATCTTCTGAAGGATCCATCCATCTTTCCCAACAGTGGTATCAGAGCAAACAAGGTAATATGGGAGATGGTTTACCTTCATTCATTGAAAACTTGGATAGGAAAAATTATCAAGCTTGGTCTCTGAGGATGAAGACCTATCTACAAGGAAGAAGTCTGTTTGGATTCATCTCAGGAGATGAGGAATTGCCCTCATTCAAAGCAAGGGGTCTACCCACCAAGGAAGATCAAGAAAGGCTCAATACATGGTGTGCAAAAGATGCATTGGCAAGGTCTTATCTTCTTAACTCTATATCTGATTTCCTTTTACCTCACATCAAGAATTGTAAGACTTCCCAAGAAACTTGGGAAACCTTGTCATCATATTTTTCATCTAATACAAGGGCCAGGAAGAATCAATTGTGGATTGAATTCACAACCCTTAGGAAGCAACCAAAGCAATCAGTCTCAGAGTTTGTGACCAAGATCAAGGATGTGGCAGATCAATTGGCAAGCATAGGAGAGGAGATTGAAGAGGAACAAATAGTAAGGCAAGTAACCAATGGACTAAAGGCAGATGATAAGTGGGAAAGCTTCACCATTGCATTGGATCTCTACATGGACATACATACCCCAGATCTTACAACTTTGATGGGCCAACTATTCACACATGAAGCAAAGTTCACAAAGGTTGGAGATACATCTAAAGGTAACACTCCTTTTGCCCTATATACTGATAAAAAGATTAAAGACAAACGTAAAGGAAAAAAGCAAGAAGATGAAGGTTCTACCTCCCAAGCCAACTATGGAGGGAGAGGTAGATCTTCAAGAGGCAGGGACAGAGGAGGTAAGCAAGGTAGGGGGAGACCCTACAATTCATCATCATGTAACATTTGTGGACTGTCTAATCACACCACAGATGAGTGCTACAGAAACTACAAAAATCAGAGAGGAAGAGGCTATCAAAGAGGTGGATACTCTCAAGGCAGAGGAAGGTTCAACCAACACCAAGGCTACAATGGCTACAACAATAACTACAACAACAACCATAATGGTAACTACCAAGGAGGATTCAGAAATAGGAAAGACCACAACAACTACACAGAGGAGCAAGATGACTCCCTATTGATCATGAATATGACTTCCAAGTCAGGTATCAATGATGATCATCTGTTTTATATTGATTCAGGGTGTTCTAATCATGTAGCTGGCAATGTGGCACTACTCTCTGATCTTGAGGAACCAAAGGGCAAACATCAAGTACAGACAGGTGATGATACTAAGCATTCTGTAGTAAAGATTGGAAATGTAAAAACTTGTGATGGTAACCAGAACCTATTGAGCAGGGTACTTTATGTACCAACCATCACCAAAAACTTAATGAGTGTTGGTCAGATTGTGGAGAATGGTTTGCAGGTCAGGTTCAATCAACATGGAGCATATGTAGAGGACCCAAGACATGGATTCAAAAGGATAGCCAAGGGAGAAAAATCAGGTAGATTATTTACTTTTGAGCTGGAAGACACCAAAAACATTGCTTTATACAATTACAAGGATCAAACACTTTCAGAATTAGAAATATGGCACAAGAGATTAGGTCACATAGGTGAAAGGACCTTAAAGCAAATAAGTAGGGATCAATGTGTGCTTGGGATACCTAATGTATCCAAGCAATACATGATTTACAAATGTGGTGCTTGTCAGTTTGGTAAGTCTCATAGATTGCCCTACTCAAGGAAAGGTTTTATGCATGAAGACTACCTAGACTTGGTACACACAGATGTTTGGGGACCTAGCAAGGATCCCTCCATTTCAAGATCAAGGTACCATGTGTCTTTCATTGATGATTATAGCAGATGGACTGTGTTATACTTTATGAAGCACAAGGATGAATTGTTTAATTGTTTCAAAAGATATCTTGCACTAGTTGAAAATCAAACAGGAAGGAACTTGAAGAAGCTAAGGTCAGATGGAGGAAGTGAATACTTCTCAAATGAGTTTGAGGACTTCTTGCAAGAAAGAGGCATCAAAAGGGAGATAACAACAAGGTACTTACCTGAACAAAATGGGGTAGCTGAAAGAAGGAATAGACTTATAGTTGAAACAGCCAGGTCTATGCTTAATGAAAAAAAATTGTCAAATTATCTTTGGGCAGAGAGTGTATCTACTGCCACCTATCTCATAAATAGGTTGCCATCAAAGTCACTTGATGGAATGACACCTTATGAAGCTTGGCATGGTAAGAGACCATCATTGGATCATTGCAAAATTTTTGGTTGTATAGCATATGTGCATATTCCCTCACAGGTAAGGGGAGAACTAGAATCTAAAGCAGAAAAATGTATTTTCATTGGTTATGACTTTAATAAAAAAGGGTACAGATTCTACAACCCAACCAATAAAGGGTTCAAGGTAAGCAGAGATGTCATCTTTGATGAGAATGACTCATGGTATGAGAATGAATGCAGGAAGGTTAGTCTACCCTATGATTTGGAAGAGGAGTTTCCAAAACTCTCAAAGGAGGAACCAATCCAAAAGGAAGACTCAAGTTCAGAAGATGATGACACAATCAATCTTGAAGAATTCAAGGCATGGAAGTCCAAAGGCAAGTTAAAGATGAAGAAGCTTGAGGATATACCAGAATCTTCAACTCAAGCAATGAGGAGATCTCAGAGAGAAAGTAAGAAGCCTATCAGATATGGGTATGATACATCTCTTGTTACTAAGCATTCAATTTATCTTGCAAAGGACTTGTTAAGTGAAGAACCAGGTTCATATGAAGAGGCAAGCACCAAACCAGAATGGAAAGGAGCTATGGATGAAGAAATAGAAGCTCTCAAGGAGAGTGACACATGGGACTTTGTACCCAAGAAGGAGTCTATGAAAGTGATAGGATCCAGATGGATCTACAAACTAAAGAGGAACTCTGATGGTACAATCAACAGGTACAAAGCTAGGTTGGTGGCCAAGGGTTTTGCACAAACCCAAGGCATTGATTATGAGGAGACATTTTCTCCTGTGGCTAAGATGCCAACAATCAGAGTATTGGTGAGTATAGCTGCATCCAAGAATTGGAACATGTACCAATTGGATGTCAAGAATGCTTTATTGAATGGATGGATATCTGAAGAAGTCTACATGTCACAACCACCTGGCTATGAAGATCCCAAGAAGGTAAATTATGTTTGTAAATTGAAGAAGGCTCTATATGGATTGAAGCAGGCACCTAGAGCATGGAACTATAGGCTGACAACATACCTCCAAGACCAAGGGTTTACTATGAGCAAGGTAGATACTTCATTGTTTATTAAAAGGAGCAATTCAGAGGTAATCTATCTCTGTGTTTATGTTGATGACATCATCATTACAAGTAATGATGTCCAAGGAATTAGAAGCATAAAAAACCAGATGATGAAGGAATTCAAGATTAATGATCTTGGATTATTGAAGTACTTTCTAGGACTTGAATTGGTCTATACTAATTCAGGTATATATATCACTCAGAAAAAATATGTACAAGACATGTTGAAGAAATTTAATCTGCAGGATGCTAAAGTCTCAAGTACTCCAATGGAGGTCAACCTAAAGCTAAGTGCTCATGAAGGGGATGAAGTCCAAGACATTACAGGATATCAAAGTATGGTAGGTAGTTTGAATTATGCTACCTTGACCAGAATTGACATAGCATATGGAGTTAGTGTGCTAAGTCAATTCATGCACAAACCAAGGGTATCTCACTTTGAGGCTGCAAAGAAGATCTTGAAGTATCTAAAGGGAACTCAGAACCATGGTTTGTACTTTCCTTATACATCAGATATTGACATAAAGTGTATTTAGATGCAGATTGGGAAGGATGCAAGGATGATAGGAGGAGCACATCAGGATACTTATCCTTTGCAGGTGATAAACCTATTTCTTGGTCAGCCAAGAAACAACCAACAGTGGCATTGTCATCCACTGAAGCAGAGTATAGAGGGCTAGCCAATGCCACTCAAGAAGCTATTTGGTTAAAGATTTTGTATACAGAGCTAGGTCTATACACTAGGCCTCCAATTATCTTTAGAGACAACACAAGCTCTCTTCACCTTGCAGCTAATCCAATATATCATGCGAGGACCAAACACATAGAGGTTCATTACCACTATGTGAGAGAGAAGTTGCTAAGCAAGGACATTCAGTTGACCTATGTGTCTACTAATATGCCATGTGCAGATTTACTCACTAAAGCTTTGGATGGAAACAAGTTATGCAGATTCAAATCCATGATTGGATTGCAGAATGTGATTGAAGATTGAAGATGAAGACTTAAGCCAAAGTGTTTGGCTTGAGGGGGAGCTGTTGGTGCGATTCAAGCCTTCACAATTTGGCTTGGATTACTTCATGAAGACATCACTTGAAGGAAGGATCATAGGAACTTATGCTTATAAGTTCTTACCATTTTACTCCTTGTAAAAGTCTAAATGACTTGGAATCTTATGGATACACCTACTTGATAAGAGTCGTGAAAAAAGTTGTTGGATGATTGAGAGAATATCTCATTACTTTTTTAGGTGAAAGATTCTAGGAGTTTGAATTTGAATTCAAACTTGAATTTTCAACTCAACTCTATAAAAAGATGCAAGAAAAAGGTCGCGAGTAGCTTAGCTCATTCTAGCTCACTTCCCGAGGCATCTATCATTTCTATCTGAGTGTTTATGAGTGCTACATTGGAGCCCATACCTCATTACCTCATCTAGCAATGGTTATCATGCTAATGAGATTGTACAATTATGTCAATTAATAGATATATTCACATTCATCATCTCTGTGTTCTCTGTGTACTCACTTCAAAGTCTATCAACTTCAAAGAGGCATATCTCAGTGCCTACTTCACCAAATCAAGTGATTTAAAGCTTGGAAGATCCAGCTCAAAGCATACTACAAGCATAAAAAGTTTGAAGCAACTTGGTTCAGCCAATCTTGAGAAATCGCCGTCGAAGTGCTCTCTGGTATTTGTCTGCATACTTCCTAAAAAGTCGAGGGTGTACATAAATTTGCTAAAGTTATTTCTCCTAGTATAGTTTATCATTTTGAATGATTCCACTTGCAAATGGTAGCTTACTAAGCTAATAGAATACCTCTAGAAGGAATTTTGCCAATTGTAAGTGTACTGGTCATACTGAGTGAAAGACTGAGCAGCTATCAACACCAAAATAGAAAGTTTTCTAGCCTTGTGATTCACAAACTCATCTGTTTTGATCAAGTCATTACTCAAACTTTTTCCAAAGTACATATAGCATTTCTTGGTATCATTTGGAAGCCAAGGGTGTCTACTAATCATATCTGGAGTCACTGCGGGCTGGTGCAAAGCAGGATTAGGAGCATCTACTTAATCTTATGAAGGATCCATCCATCTTTCCCAACAGTGGTATCAAAGCAAACAAGGTAATATGGGAGATGGTTTTCCTTCATTCATTGAAAAATTGGACAGGAACAATTATCAAGCTTGGTCTCTGAGGATGAAGACCTATCTACAAGGAAGAAGTCTGTTTGGATTCATCTCAGGAGATGAGGAATTGCCCTCATTCAAAGCAAGGGGTCTACCCACCAAGGAAGATCAAGAAAGGCTCAATACATGGTGTGCAAAAGATGCATTGGCAAGGTCTTATCTTCTTAACTCTATATCTGATTTCCTTTTACCTCACATCAGGAATTGTAAGACTTCCCAAGAAACTTGGGAAACCTTGTCATCATATTTTTCATCTAATACAAGGGCCAGGAAGAATCAATTGTGGATTGAATTCACAACCCTTAGGAAGCAACCAAAGCAATCAGTCTCAGAGTTTGTGACCAAGATCAAGGATGTGGCAGATCAATTGGCAAGCATAGGAGAGGAGATTGAAGAGGAACAAATAGTAAGGCAAGTAACCAATGGACTAAAGGCAGATGATAAGTGGGAAAGCTTCACCACTGCATTGGATCTCTACATGGACATACATACCCCAGATCTTACAACTCTGATGGGCCAACTATTCACACATGAAGCAAAAATCACAAAGGTTGGAGATACATCTAAAGGTAACACTCCTTCTGCCCTATATACTGATAAAAAGATTAAAGACAAAGGTAAAGGAAAAAAGCAAGAAGATGAAGGTTCTACCTCCCAAGCCAACTATGCAGGGAGAGGTAGATCTTCAAGAGGCAGGGGCAGAGGAGGTAAGCAAGGTAGGGGGAGACCCTACAATTCATCACCATGTAACATTTGTGGACTGTCTAATCACACCACAGATGAGTGCTACAGAAACTACAAAAATCAGAGAGGAAGAGGCTATCAAAGAGGTGGATACTCTCAAGGCAGAGGAAGGTTCAACCAACACCAAGGCTACAATGGCTACAACAATAACTACAACAACAACCATAATGGTAACTACCAAGGAGGATTCAGAAATAGGAAAGACTACAACAACTACACAGAGGAGCAAGATGACTCCCTATTGATCATGAATATGACTTCCAAGTCAGGTATCAATGATGATCATCTGTTTTATATTGATTCAGGGTGTTCTAATCATGTAGCTGGCAATGTGGCACTACTCTCTGATCTTGAGGAACCAAAGGGCAAACATCAAGTACAGACAGGTGATGATACTAAGCATTCTGTAGTAAAGATTGGAAATGTAAAAACTTGTGATGGTAACCAGAACCTATTGAGAAGGGTACTGTATGTACCAACCATCACTAAAAACTTAATGAGTGTTGGTCAGATTGTGGAGAAAGGTTTGCAGGTCAGGTTCAATCAACATGGAGCATATGTAGAGGACCCAAGACATGGATTCAAAAGGATAGCCAAGGGAGAAGAATCAGGTAGATTATTTACTTTTGAGCTAGAAGACACCAAAAACATTGCTTTATACAATTACAAGGATCAAACACTTTCAGAATTAGAAATATGGCACAAGAGATTAGGTCACATAGGTGAAAGGACCTTAAAGCAAATGAGTAGGGATCAATGTGTGCTTGGGATACCTAATGTATCCAAGCAACACATGATTTACAAATGTGGTGCTTGTCAGTTTGGTAAGTCTCACAGATTGCCCTACTCAAGGAAAGGTTTTATGCATGAAGACTACCTAGACTTGGTACACACAGATGTTTGGGGACCTAGCAAGGATCCCTCCATTTCAGGATCAAGGTACTATGTGTCTTTCATTGATGATTATAGCAGATGGACTGTGTTATAATTTATGAAGCACAAGGATGAAGTGTTTAATTGTTTCAAAAGATATCTTGCACTAGTTGAAAATCAAACAGGAAGGAACTTGAAGAAGCTAAGGTCAGATGGAGGAGGTGAATACTTCTCAAATGAGTTTGAGGACTTCTTGCAGGAAAGAGGCATCAAAAGGGAGATAACAACAAGGTACTCACCTGAACAAAATGGGGTAGCTGAAAGAAGGAATAGACTTATAGTTGAAACAGCCAGGTCTATGCTTAATGAAAAAAAATTGCCAAATTATCTTTGGGCAGAGAGTGTATCTACTGCCACTTATCTCATAAACAGGTTGCCATCAAAGTCACTTGATGGAATGACACCTTATGAAGCTTGGCATGGTAAGAGACCATCATTGAATCATTGCAAAATTTTTGGTTGTATAGCATATGTGCATATTCCCTCACAGGTAAGGGGAAAACTAGAACCTAAAGCAGAAAAATGTATTTTCATTGGTTATGACTTGAATAAAAAAGGGTACAGATTCTACAACCCAACCAATAAAGGGTTCAAGGTAAGCAGAGATGTCATCTTTGATGAGAATGACTCATGGTATGAGAATGAACGCAGGAAGGTTAGTCTACCCTATGATTTGGAAGAGGAGTTTCCAAAACTCTCAAAGGAGGAACCAATCCAGAAGGAAGACTCAAGTTGAGAAGATGATGACACAATCAATCTTGAAGAATTCAAGGCATGGAAGTCCAAAGGCAAGTTAAAGATGAAGAAGCTTGAGGATATACCAGAATCTTCAACTCAAGCAATGAGGAGATCTCAGAGAGAAAGTAAGAAGCCTATCAGATATGGGTATGATACATCTCTTGTTACTAAGCATTCAATTTATCTTGCAAAGGACTTGTTAAGTGAAGAACCAGGTTCATATGAAGAGGCAAGCACCAAACCAGAATGGAAAGGAGCTATGGATGAAGAAATAGAAGCTCTCAAGGAGAGTGACACATGGGACTTGGTACCCAAGAAGGAGTCTATGAAAGTGATAGGATCCAGATGGATCTACAAACTAAAGAGGAACTCTGATGGTACAATCAACAGGTAGAAAGCTAGGTTGGTGGCCAAGGGTTTTGCACAAACCCAAGGCATTGATTATGAGGAGACATTTTCTCATGTGGCTAAGATGCTAACAATCAGAGTATTGGTGAGTATAGCTGCATCCAAGAATTGGAACATGTACCAATTGGATGTCAAGAATGCTTTCTTGAATGGATGGATATCTGAAGAAGTCTACATGTCACAACCACCTGGCTATGAAGATCCCAAGAAGGTAAATTATGTTTGTAAATTGAAGAAGGCTCTATATGGATTGAAGCAGGCACCTAGAGCATGGAAGTATAGGCTGACAACATACCTCCAAGACCAAGGGTTTACTATGAGCAAGGTAGATACTTCATTGTCTATTAAAAGGAGCAATTCAGAGGTAATCTATCTCTGTGTTTATGTTGATGACATCATCATTACAAGTAATGATGTCCAAGGAATTAGAAGCATAAAAACCAGATGATGAAGGAATTCAAGATTAATGATCTTGGATTATTGAAGTACTTTCTAGGACTTGAATTGTTCTATACTAATTCAGGTATATATATCACTCAGAAAAAATATGTACAAGACATGTTGAAGAAATTTAATCTGCAGGATGCTAAAGTCTCAAGTACTCCAATGGAGGTCAACCTAAAGCTAAGTGCTCATGAAGGGGATGAAGTCCAAGACATTACAGGATATCAAAGTATGGTAGGTAGTTTGAATTATGCTACCTTGACCAGAATTGACATAGCATATGGAGTTAGTGTGCTAAGTCAATTCATGCACAAAACAAGGGTATCTCACTTTGAGGCTGCAAAGAAGATCTTGAAGTATCTAAAGGGAACTCAGAACCATGGTTTGTACTTTCCTTATACATCAGATATTGACATTAAAGTGTATTCAGATGCAGATTGGGAAGGATGCAAGGATGATAGGAGGAGCACATCAGGATACTTATCCTTTGCAGGTGATAAACCTATTTCTTGGTCAGCCAAGAAACAACCAACAGTGGCATTGTCATCCACTGAAGCAGAGTATAGAGGGCTAGCCAATGCCACTCAAGAAGCTATTTGGTTAAAGCTTTTGTATACAGAGCTAGGTCTATACACTAGGCCTCCAATTATCTTTGGAGACAACACAAGCTCTCTTCACCTTGCAGCTAATCCAATATATCATGCCAGGACCAAACACATAGAGGTTCATTACCACTGTGAGAGAGAAGTTGCTAAGCAAGGACATTCAGTTGACCTATGTGTCTACTAATATGCCATGTGCAGATTTACTCACTAAAGCTTTGGATGGAAACAAGTTATGCAGATTCAAATCCATGATTGGATTGCAGGATGTGATTGAAGATTGAAGATGAAGACTTAAGCCAAAGTGTTTGGCTTGAGGGGGAGTTGTTGGTGCGATTCAAGCCTTCACAATTTGGCTTGGATTACTTCATGAAGACATCACTTGAAGGAAGGATCATAGGAACTTATGCTTATAAGTTCTTACCATTTTACTCCTTGTAAAAGTCTAAATGACTTGGAATCTTATGGATACACCTACTTGATTAGAGTCGTGAAAAAAGTTGTTGGATGATTGAGAGAATATCTCATTACTTTTTTAGGTGAAAGATTCTAGGAGTTTGAATTTGAATTCAAACTTGAATTTTCAACTCAACTCTATAAAAAGATGCAAGAAAAAGGTCGCGAGTAGCTTAGCTCATTCTAGCTCACTTCCCGAGGCATCTATCATTTGTATTTGAGTGTGTATGAGTGCTATATTGGAGCCCATACCTCATTACCTCATCTAGCGATGGTTATCATGCTAATGAGATTGTACAATTATGTCAATTAATAGATATATTCACATTCATCATCTCTGTGTTCTCTGAGTACTCACTTCAAAGTCTATCAACTTCAAAGAGGCATATCTCAGTGCCTACTTCACCAAATCAAGTGATTTAAAGCTTGGAAGATCCAACTCAAAGCATACTACAAGCATAAAAAGTTTGAAGCAACTTGGTTCAGCCAATCTTGAGAAATCGCCGTCGAAGTGCTCTCTGGTATTTGTCTGCATACTTCCTAAAAAGTCGAGGGTGTACATAAATTTGCTAAAGTTATTTCTCCTAGTATAGTTTATCATTTTGAATGATTCCACTTGCAAATGGTAGCTTACTAAGCTAATAGAATACCTCTAGAAGGAATTTTGCCAATTGTAAGTGTACTCGTCATACTGAGTGAAAGACTGAGCAGCTATCAACACCAAAATAGAAAGTTTTCTAGCCTTGTGATTCACAAACTCATCTGTTTTGATCAAGTCATTACTCAAACTTTTTCCAAAGTACATATAGCATTTCTTGGTATCATTTGGAAGCCAAGGGTGTCTACTAATCATATCTGGAGTCACTGAGGGCTGGTGCAATGCAGGATTAGGAGCACCTACTTAATCTTCTGAAGGATCCATCCATCTTTCCCAACAGTGGTATCAGAGCAAACAAGGTAATATGGGAGATGGTTTTCGTTCATTCATTGAAAAATTGGACAGGAACAATTATCAAGCTTGGTCTCTGAGGATGAAGACCTATCTACAAGGAAGAAGTCTGTTTGGATTCATCTCAGGAGATGAGGAATTGCCCTCATTCAAAGCAAGGGGTCTACCCACCAAGGAAGATCAAGAAAGGCTCAATACATGGTGTGCAAAAGATGCATTGGCAAGGTCTTATCTTCTTAACTCTATATCTGATTTCCTTTTACCTCACATCAGGAATTGTAAGACTTCCCAAGAAACTTGGGAAACCTTGTCATCATATTTTTCATCTAATACAAGGGCCAGGAAGAATCAATTGTGGATTGAATTCACAACCCTTAGGAAGCAACCAAAGCAATCAGTCTCAGAGTTTGTGACCAAGATCAAGGATGTGGTAGATCAATTGGCAAGCATAGGAGAGGAGATTGAAGAGGAACAAATAGTAAGGCAAGTAACCAATGGACTAAAGGCAGATGATAAGTGGGAAAGCTTCACCACTGCATTGGATCTCTACATGGACATACAAACCCCAGATCTTACAACTCTGAAGGGCCAACTATTCACACATGAAGCAAAGTTCACAAAGGTTGGAGATACATCTAAAGGTAACACTCCTTCTGCCCTATATACTGATAAAAAGATTAAAGACAAAGGTAAAGGAAAAAAGCAAGAAGATGAAGGTTCTACCTCCCAAGCCAACTATGCAGGGAGAGGTAGATCTTCAAGAGGCAGGGGCAGAGGAGGTAAGCAAGGTAGGGGGAGACCCTACAATTCATCACCATGTAACATTTGTGGACTGTCTAATCACACCACAGATGAGTGCTACAGAAACTACAAAAATCAGAGAGGAAGAGGCTATCAAAGAGGTGGATACTCTCAAGGCAGAGGAAGGTTCAACCAACACCAAGGCTACAATGGCTACAACAATAACTACAACAACAACCATAATGGTAACTACCAAGGAGGATTCAGAAATAGGAAAGACTACAACAACTACACAGAGGAGCAAGATGACTCCCTATTGATCATGAATATGACTTCCAAGTCAGGTATCAATGATGATCATCTGTTTTATATTGATTCAGGGTGTTCTAATCATGTAGCTGGCAATGTGGCACTACTCTCTGATCTTGAGGAACCAAAGGGCAAACATCAAGTACAGACAGGTGATGATACTAAGCATTCTGTAGTAAAGATTGGAAATGTAAAAACTTGTGATGGTAACCAGAACCTATTGAGCAGGGTACTGTATGTACCAACCATCACCAAAAACTTAATGAGTGTTGGTCAGATTGTGGAGAAAGGTTTGCAGGTCAGGTTCAATCAACATGGAGCATATGTAGAGGACCCAAGACATGGATTCAAAAGGATAGCCAAGGGAGAAAAATCAGGTAGATTATTTACTTTTGAGCTAGAAGACACCAAAAACATTGCTTTATACAATTACAAGGATCAAACACTTTCAGAATTAGAAATATGGCACAAGAGATTAGGTCACATAGGTGAAAGGACCTTAAAGCAAATGAGTAGGGATCAATGTGTGCTTGGGATACCTAATGTATCCAAGCAACACATGATTTACAAATGTGGTGCTTGTCACTTTGGTAAGTCTCACAGATTGCCCTACTCAAGGAAAGGTTTTATGCATGAAGACTACCTAGACTTGGTACACACAGATGTTTGGGGACCTATGAAGGATCCCTCCATTTCAGGATCAAGGTACTATGTGTCTTTCATTGATGATTATAGCAGATGGACTGTGTTATAATTTATGAAGCACAAGGATGAAGTGTTTAATTGTTTCAAAAGATATCTTGCACTAGTTGAAAATCAAACAGGAAGGAACTTGAAGAAGCTAAGGTCAGATGGAGGAGGTGAATACTTCTCAAATGAGTTTGAGGACTTCTTGCAGGAAAGAGGCATCAAAAGGGAGATAACAACAAGGTACTCACCTGAACAAAATGGGGTAGCTGAAAGAAGGAATAGACTTATAGTTGAAACAGCCAGGTCTATGCTTAATGAAAAAAAATTGCCAAATTATCTTTGGGCAGAGAGTGTATCTACTGCCACCTATCTCATAAACAGGTTGCCATCAAAGTCACTTGATGGAATGACACCTTATGAAGCTTGGCATGGTAAGAGACCATCATTGGATCATTGCAAAATTTTTGGTTGTATAGCATATGTGCATATTCCCTCACAGGTAAGGGGAAAACTAGAACCTAAAGCAGAAAAATGTATTTTCATTGACTTGAATAAAAAACGGTACAGATTCTACAACCCAACCAATAAAGGGTTCAAGGTAAGCAGAGATGTCATCTTTGATGAGAATGACTCATGGTATGAGAATGAATGCAGGAAGGTTAGTCTACCCTATGATTTGGAAGAGGAGTTTCCAAAACTCTCAAAGGAGGAACCAATCCAGAAGGAAGACTCAAGTTCAGAAGATGATGACACAATCAATCTTGAAGAATTCAAGGCATGGAAGTCCAAAGGCAAGTTAAAGATGAAGAAGCTTGAGGATATACCAGAATCTTCAACTCAAGCAATGAGGAGATCTCAGAGAGAAAGTAAGAAGCCTATCAGATATGGGTATGATACATCTCTTGTTACTAAGCATTCAATTTATCTTGCAAAGGACTTGTTAAGTGAAGAACCAGGTTCATATGAAGAGGCAATCACCAAACCAGAATGGAAAGGAGCTATGGATGAAGAAATAGAAGCTCTCAAGGAGAGTGACACATGGGACTTGGTACCCAAGAAGGAGTCTATGAAAGTGAGAGGATCTAGATGGATCTACAAACTAAAGAGGAACTCTGATGGTACAATCAAGAGGTACAAAGCTAGGTTGGTGGCCAAGGGTTTTGCACAAACCCAAGGCATTGATTATGAGGAGACATTTTCTCCTGTGGCTAAGATGCTAACAATCAGAGTATTGGTGAGTATAGCTGCATCCAAGAATTGGAACATGTACCAATTGGATGTCAAGAATGCTTTCTTGAATGGATGGATATCTGAAGAAGTCTACATGTCACAACCACCTGGCTATGAAGATCCCAAGAAGGTAAATTATGTTTGTAAATTGAAGAAGGCTCTATATGGATTGAAGCAGGCACCTAGAGCATGGAACTATAGGTTGACAACATACCTCCAAGACCAAGGGTTTACTATGAGCAAGGCAGATACTTCATTGTTTATTAAAAGGAGCAATTGAGAGGTAATCTATCTCTGTGTTTATGTTGATGATATCATCATTACAAGTAATGATGTCCAAGGAATTAGAAGCATAAAAAACCAGATGATGAAGGAATTCAAGATTAATGATCTTGGATTATTGAAGTACTTTCTAGGACTTGAATTGGTCTATACTAATTCAGGTATATATATCACTCAGAAAAAATATGTACAAGACATGTTGAAGAAATTTAATCTGCAGGATGCTAAAGTCTCAAGTACTCCAATGGAGGTCAACCTAAAGCTAAGTGCTCATGAAGGGGATGAAGTCCAAGACATTATAGGATATCAAAGTATGGTAGGTAGTTTGAATTATGCTACCTTGACCAGAATTGACATAGCATATGGAGTTAGTGTGCCAAGTCAATTCATGCACAAACCAAGGGTATCTCACTTTGAGGCTGCAAAGAAGATCTTGAAGTATCTAAAGGGAACTCAGAACCATGGTTTGTACTTTCCTTATACATCAGATATTGACATTAAAGTGTATTCAGATGCAGATTGGGAAGGATGCAAGGATGATAGGAGGAGCACATCAGGATACTTATCCTTTGCAGGTGATAAACCTATTTCTTGGTCAGCCAAGAAACAACCAACAGTGGGATTGTCATCCACTGAAGCAGAGTATAGAGGGCTAGCCAATGCCACTCAAGAAGCTATTTGGTTAAAGCTTTTGTATACAGAGCTAGGTCTATACACTAGGCCTCCAATTATCTTTGGAGACAACACAAGCTCTCTTCACCTTGCAGCTAATCCAATATATCATGCCAGGACCAAACACATAGAGGTTAATTACCACTATGTGAGAGAGAAGTTTCTAAGCAAGGACATTCAGTTGACCTATGTGTCTACTAATATGCAATGTGCAGATTTACTCACTAAAGCTTTGGATGGAAACAAGTTATGCAGATTCAAATCCATGATTGGATTGCAGGATGTGATTGAAGATTGAAGATGAAGACTTAAGCCAAAGTGTTTGGCTTGAGGGGGAGCTGTTGGTGCGATTCAAGCCTTCACAATTTCGCTTGGATTACTTCATGAAAACATCACTTGACGGAAGGATCATAGGAACTTATGCTTATAAGTTCTTACCATTTTACTCCTTGTAAAAGTCTAAATGACTTGGAATCTTATGGATACACCTACTTGATTAGAGTCGTGAAAAAAGTTGTTGGATGATTGAGAGAATATCTCATTACTTTTTTAGGTGAAAGATTCTAGGAGTTTGAATTTGAATTCAAACTTTAATTTTCAACTCAACTCTATAAAAAGATGCAAGAAAAAAGTCGCGAGTAGCTTAGCTCATTCTAGCTCACTTCCCGAGGCATCTATCATTTGTATCTGAGTGTGTATGAGTGCTACATTGGAGCCCATACCTCATTACCTCATCTAGCAATGGTTATCATGCTAATGAGATTGTACAATTATGTCAATTAATAGATATATTCACATTCATCATCTCTGTGTTCTCTGAGTACTCACTTCAGAGTCTGTCAACTTCAAAGAGGCATATCTCAGTGCCTACTTCACCAAAGCAAGTGATTCAAAGCTTCCAAGATCCAACTCAAAGCATACTACAAGCATACAAAGTTTGAAGCAACTTGGTTCAGCCAATCTCGAGAAAGCGCCGTCGAAGTGCTCTCTGGTATTTGTCTGCATACTTCCTAAAAAGTCGGGGGTGTACATAAATTTGCTAAAGTTATTTCTCCTAGTATAGTTTATCATTTTGAATGATTCCACTTGCAAATGGTAGCTTACTAAGCTAATAGAATACCTCTAGAAGGAATTTTGTCAATTGTAAGTGTACTAGTCATACTGAGTGAAAGACTGAGCAGGTATCAACACCAAAATAGAAAGTTTTCTAGCCTTGTGATTCACAAACTCATCTGTTTTGATCAAGTCATTACTCAAACTTTTTCCAAAGTACATATAGCATTTCTTGGTATCATTTGGAAGCCAAGGGTGTCTACTAATCATATCTGGAGTCACTGAGGGCTAGTGCAAAGCAGGATTAGCAGCACCTACTTAATCTTCTGAAGGATCCATCCATCTTTCCCAACAATTTGAACGATGATGCTTCATCACTTTTAGAGCCTTTGGATGCGAACTTGTAGGAACAGAAAGAAGATGTCGAGTTATATGGTCAACAAGGTATAGTAGTTGCTGTCATAAGGCGAGTGGAGGGTACTAAGGTTATATGTAATTTAGAATTGTTAATTGATAGTGAACATAATAAGTTGGATAGGGTCTAGCTTGATTTGGATCAAGCCAAGCTATCAAAGGTTGCTGAGTCTAAGGTGACTACATCAGTCATTGAGATGAGAAAAAAGTTACACGTATCCATAGATGAATTGAAATGTGATGTGCGAATGTCTCCTGAGAGGAGGATTCAGTTGGAGACGCAAATTCATATATGTACTGTTAATCTAGAGCTTTTAGGGGTTGAGCTAGATGAGAATGACAAGGTGCATGAACTAGAGGTAATATTTAACTTTATTGACATTGGTTGGAATATTTTTTTAAGGTTCAATACTGATGATTTGGATCGTTACATACATAGGCTGAATATAAGTTGCATGAGAATCGGCTGAAGAGAGCAAATCGACATCTATCCTTTGTAAAAAACATGTTAATCATGATGGATTCAAATGAATTGTCACCATTATTGCCATTACCTCCCCCAAAGTTACCATCAGCCCTATTAGTCATTGTTTCATCCATGTGCATAGCATGTGGTTTGAATATTGAGGAGAGGGTGAGTTTTATACTGCACCTTATGCCATGCAGCATGTCATTATATTTGTTTGTTTTGTAGCACATTGTCGTGTGTTAGTCAACTATTTAGGACCTGAATGTGATGCTAAAATACTAGAACATGTGCAGAAAATAATCTCTAGATTCTTTGATGGTGGATTCAACTTTCACAGACGTAAGCTTGTCGTGTTGATTAATATTAATAATATTAATTTTTATCCATGCTTGTGGCTTCTTGGTTAGTTGTTTGCAACTCAATATTACTAATTAGGTTGTTACTTATTACCCATTACTAAGTGGCAAGTTCTTAGTTACTTGTTACTAAGTATCTATTACTAATTACATTATTATTAGTTACTGAGTTGCTGATTCTCCGTAACTTGTTAGTATCTATTACTAATTAGCTTGTTACTAGTTAGCTATTAGTAGGTTACTAAGTTATTACTAATTATCTTGTTAACAATTAGCTATTACTAAGTAGTTGGTTCCTAGTTAGCCGTTAGTAATTAGCTATTACTATTTAGCTTATTACTAGTTAGTTATTACTAAGTAGCTAGTTCTTAGTTAGTTGTTTGTAATTAGTTATTACTAATTAGCTTGTTACCAGTTAGCTATTACAAAGTAGCTGGTTCTTAGTTAGTTGTTAGTAATCAGCTATTACTACTAAGCTAGTTGCTAATTAGCTATTACTAATAAGCTAGTTACTAATTAGCTATTACTAAGTATATGGTTATGGTTAGTTGTTTGTAAGTAGCCTGTTACTATTTAGCTATTACTAAGTTGCTAATTCTAGGTTACTGGTTAGTAATTAGCTATAAATAATTAAATTGTTACCAATTAGCTATTACTAAATAGTTGGTCATTAGTTAGCTGTTAGAAATAGTTATTAATATATTATTTTGCTACCAATTAGTTATTAATAATTAGCTATTACTAAGTAGCTATTACTAAGTAACTATTACTAAGTAGCTATTACGAAGTAGCTATTACTAAGTAGCTAATTCATCATAGCTATTAATAATTAGCTATTACTAAGTAGCTGGTTCTTAGTTATCTTATTAGTAAGTTATTATTAATTAGCTTATTACTAATCACTTATTACTATTTAGCTATTATGAATTAGCTATTACGAGTTAATATTTAGTCTATTAGTAATCAGCTATTACTAAATACCTATTATTAAATAGCTATTACTAATTAGCGATTATGAATTAACTATTACTAATTAGCTATTACTGATTAGCTATTACTAATTAGTTTGTTACTAATTTGCTATTTCTTATTAGCTATTATTGATTAGCTATTATTGATTAGCTTTTATTGATAAGCTATTACAAATTAGCTATTACGAATTAGCTATTACGAATGAAATATTACTAATTAGTTATTACTAACTAGCTATTACTAATTAGCTATTACTAATTAGGAATTATTAATTCGCTATTACTAATTAGCTATTACTAATTAGGAATTATTAATTCGCTATTATAAATTAGCCATTACTGATTAGCTTGTTACTAAGTAGCTATTACGAAGTAACTAATTTTTGGTTAGTTGTTTGTAATTAGCTATAACTAACTAACTTGTTACTAATTAGCTATTACTAAGTAGCTGATTGTTTGATAGTTGTTAGTAGTTAGCTATTACTAATTACTTGTTACTAATTAATGATTATTAATTAGCTATTATTGATTAGCTATTATGAATTAGCTATTATGAATTAGCTATTTTACTAATTAGCTATAACTGATTAGCTATTACTGATTAGCTATTATGAATTAGCTATTAGAAATTAGCTATTATGAATTAGCTATTATGAACTAGCTATTAATAAGTAGCTATTATTGATTAGCTATTACTGATTAGCTATTATTGATCAGCTATTAATAAGTAGCTATTACTAATTAGCTATTATTGATTAGCTATTAATGATTAGCTATTAAGAATTAGCTATTACGAATTAGCTATTACTAATTAGCTATGGCAAATTAGCTATTACAAATTAGCTATTACTAATTAGCTATTACTAATTAGCTATTACTAAATAGCTATTACTAATTAGCTATTATTAATTTTCTATTATGAATTAGCCATTACTAATGAGCTTGTTACTAAGTAGCTATTACAAAATAACTAGTTCTTGGTTAGTTGTTCATAATTAACTATTACTAATTAGCTTGTTACTAATAAGCTATTACTAAGTAGTTGATTTTTCAATAGTTGTTAGTAGTTAGCTATTACCAATTAGCTTGTTACTAATTCGCGATTACTAAGGATATAGTTTTTCATTAGTTGTTTGCAATAAGTCATCCATCAACTATCTCTTTCTTACTCTTTAACCCTCTAGTGGAACATTAATCTAGTTGGTTTCATTGTGCTAAGGAGTTGCTCATACCTCAATAGGAACAAATACCAACAATGCTGATGCTGCATATGATAGGGAGCTTGGGACAAGTGAGAATGTTGGACGTACACCATTTGCTGAAAGTAAGACTTATGCCCAATCTTCATCATTGAAAGAGAAAGAAATTCCATCCTTCCTCAAAACATCGTCTGCAATGGATGCTAGTGTGGATCCTTCTCCAATTGACAACATGCATGATACAGAGTCCACATGCATTGACTTTCATAGTGGTCTAGATGGAATAGTTGAGAATGTTCTTGATCTAGTTAGCAACTCAGATATTCATCTAACTAGTCACAACTTTGTAGTTGATAATGATCCCATTGTTTGTTTAAACAAAGGTCATCTACAAAATCCAACTTTTGATCCTAATCAGAGTCCAAATAGAGATGTTCTTCAAACAAATGCTAAAAATGAAACCTCCTCATAGAAAAACTATTGTAACCCAGCCTCACTTTCTGACATGTGTGGATCCCCAACAAAGGTTGTAGGTGTTCATGTATAAGAGGATGCCACTCTAGCGTAGTTTATGGCAAATGCAAAATGAAATTTGCAAGCACTTGTGAAATGACAGAAGCCGCCAAGCCATTTGCACCCAATTACAAGGTGGGAGACTATGTTGGAGTTTATTGACCTCCAAAATATAGCTAGAAGTAGGTGGAACCCCCTAGGAACAAGTTGACCTTCTCACAAACTTCAACATAGAAAACCAGTCATGCTTGCATAGCTTATTGTTCTCTACTGACTCTGGATTTTTTTAATCTCACCACATATACTAGAGCCCAAGAGCTTTCCAATGAGCCAAAGAACACTCAATTTGGATAAACACACAAAGAGATATGACCTCTGCAACTTTTAGGTTTAATGGAGACCTTCAGCAGGGGTGGACTTACTAATTAGCTTGATACTAGTAACCTATTACTAAGTAGCTGGTTCTTAGTTTGTTCTAAGTAATTAGCTACTACTATTTAGCTTGTGAATAGTTAGTTATTATTAAGTAGCTAGTCGTTGGTTAATTGTTTGTAATTAATTATAACTAATGATCTATTACTAATTAGCTTGTTACCAATTAGCTATTACTAAATAGCTAGTTCTTAGTTAGTCATTAATAATTATCTACTACTAATTAGCTTGTTAGTAATTAAATATTACTAAGCAGCTAGTTCTTGGATAGCTATTTGTAAGTAGCTATTACTAATTAGCTATTACTAAGTAGCTAGTTCATGGTTAGTTGTTTGTAATTAGCTATTACTAATTAGCTTGTTACTAGTTACCTATTACTAAGTAGCTGGTTCTTAGTTGTTAGTAATTAGCTATTTCTATTTAGCTTGTTAAGAGTTCATTATTATTAAGTAGCTAATTATTGGTTAATTGTTAGTAATTAGTTATTACTAATTATCTTGTTACCAATTAGCTATTACTAAGTAGTTTGTTCTTGGATGGTTATTAGTAATTAGCTATTACTAATTAGCTTGTTACTAATTGGCTATTACTTAAGAGCGAATTTCTTGATTAGTTGTTTGTAATAAGCTATTTCTAAATAGCTTGTTACTAGTTAGCTATTACTATTAGCTTGTTACTAGTTAGCTATTACTATTAGCTTGTTACTAGTTAGCTATTACTATTAGCTTCTTACTAGTTAGCTATTGCTATTAGATTGTTACTATAAGTTACTTGTTACTGTTTCTTGTATAATAAGCTAAAATTGTGAACTGATGATTGAAAACAGGATTACGTGAGATACATCAAGAAGGTAAATAGGATGCTCCAAATATTGATTTCTACCAAGTCAGGTCCTCCTTATATCCTTCTTATTTGCTGACACCCTGCTCTCTGTTGTCCAAAACGTGATAATCAGATGCTTGACCTCTTGTGTGATACATGTAGTACGTGTTGCCCTACCAGTTGCCTTCAAAAAACTATGATCAGACTCAACTATACTTAACCGTCCAATTGGAAATGGTTAACAATGGTTCAGTGCTTGGATTGCCTAATGTGATGCCTCTAACCCTAACACGTTACTTATCTTTGTACATTCTAGTGGTAATACATTCAGTATTGTGTGTTGTGCTCCAAGCTTCTTCTTCTTTCTTGTGCTGTTTGTGTGCTTCCACAGACGTGTAACTCCAACAACTAATTCAATTCAAAGAAAGAAATTATTAAAATCACTAAAAAATAATTAAATAAATAAATAAAAATAAAAGGAGATAAGTAGAAACACATGGAACATCTAGATGGTTTTGTGTATAGGTTTTTGATTTAGTGAAGAAATGTAAATTCTACTTTCACTGCACTTGAATTAGAACCTCATGATCAACTCAACTTCTAGGTAATTGTACTTCAAATTTTTTCAATATTTGCATTGAAATCACTCACAGAAATTGAAAGATTGTTTTTATTGTTTGTGATCACTCACGCTTTGCATGGGGGTTAGACAATCATGATGTGGACCTTTTATCACTTACTATAGGTAGATATCATTTTAATTAATTTCTAGTTTAGTTAAACTTTCATAGAAAACATAATCCTAAAAAGTAAAAAACCCTAAAAATAATAAAATACTTAAAACGGTCAAAACCTTGAAAACATTTAAAAGTAGAAAATTCAAAGAAAAATACAAAGAATAAAAATCTAAAGATAATATTTCGAAAACCACTTTAATTGATACTTAAATAAGAACAAAACAAATTATTAGAGTAGGAAAGAAAACAAAAAGGAAATAAAAAAGAATGTTAAAATGCATTCAAAGATAGAGAAGCTATAAGCAAAGAAGGCATTAAGAGAGTGAACAAAGAAGAAACTAAAAGGAACGAATCAAGATCCACGTCACATAATCAAGATCAAAGTCACAAATAAAAAGAGTTAAGCCTAGGCTAAAGTTTCAAACCGTAGACTATTACACCTAGAGTGAGTTCAAACCTAGAGATTTCAAACCCTAGAGATAGATTCTAACTCTAGAGTTCAATATCTAGATTCAAATTTTAACTCAAGATCAAAACCTAATGTGAGAATAAAAATCTAGACCTAAACCTAGAGTGAGATCCTTAATCTAGCCTTGGAACCCTAGAGTGAGAGTGTAACCCTAGCCTTGGAATTGTAAAGTCGTACTCAAACCTCATACCTAAATCTAGAGTGAGAGTCCAACTTTAGACCTAGATCCTAGAGTGAAAACTAAGTACGGTAATCCAAAACCTAGGGTTCTTCAAAAATCCTAGATGCAAAGGCAAAGCTGAGTATATTTTTTGCAATATCGCCGAGAGCAGGACAAGACTCCAAATCCAAAATCTTTGATTGAAAGCAAGAGTCTAGTCCTACACCTATGTAAGTGGCAAAGAGAGTCAAAGGACTTAGCAATGCAATCCCTAATTTCTTCCGTAGGTGAGAGTATAAGTAGAATCTTCTCTTAGCTTTTCTCTGAGTTAAGAGACATCATGGAGCCAATTACTCTAGATATAGCCCCGTACTCTAGGGCTAACAAAAGAAGAAAAATGGAGGAAGCTTCCAAAGGTTTGATGGTTAAAAAACGAGGCACAAGAGTATTGCAATCCATTCTAAATTAAAAAGTAAATTTACACATGTAAATGTAACTCAATATTTAGAAACGTTTTAGGAGATGGCACAAATTCAAGGATTACGTGATGATATGTGTACAAACTATTTTGAACGGGTAGTTTTTGGATCTATTCTGGAAGCAATTTATTTGCATGTAAATAAGAACAGGGATGAATTTCCAAAAGAACTACATAAGATATTTTATGTAGAAGATTTTACGTATGCTCGATATCCTTTTTAAATAAATTTATGACAAGAATTCCTTGCATTCCTTAGGCTAACCAAGATTCCTTAAACCCCTATCTTGTGAGTCATTCTCTCAAGATTGTAAGTCATGAAGATAGGTTCAAGGTTAAGAGAAGAATTGAGGACCGAAGAAAGAAATTTGTACTAAGTGAAAACTAGCACACCATGAGAAGAGAGGTACATGTAGTTGCTAAGATTAAGTTACATCAACCTGCCCTCTATAATAGGCCAGTTTAGCCAATTTAGATTCATCCAAGGGAAATAATCAAGAAAGTGAAACCTAATTGTAACTAAAACAATGGCTATGGCTAATGTTTCATCTACATTAAAGGACTCCATTGGAACTCTAACTAGAGATTCTCAATAAATAGTTGGAGAATGTCATGACTATGTAGGAATCTCTATGAAAAGAGATGGATACTATACAGAAAAAAAAAGTATTCCATGTTGGAGTCAGACGTTTGCAGAAGCGCGTGGAAAACACAAGGAAGAAGAAGAAGCTTGGAGCACAACACACAATACTGAATGTATTACCACTAGAATGTACAAAGATCAGTAACCCATTAGGACTACAGACATATATACAAGGGGGGAACCTCCTAAAGAGGGAAAAAGTGCCCCGATGTTCCTAGTGTGTTCACACATATCACTACCTAAATATATCAACAAATCCCCCCTGGGAGTGATGCACTGAACAAGGAGCTGGCACTCATGTATAAGGAAGTGCAAGGCTATGTGGAATCAATCCACAAAAGGAAGTAAGCCCAAAGCTTTGTAGAAAGCTTCAAAGTTCTCCCTAGGCAGAGCCTTCGTGAAAAGGTCTACAATGCTCTCCTGCGTGGGCACATATGCCAAGCTGATCTCCCCAATAGAGAACCTGTCCATGACATAATGATATTGCACCTCAATAAGCTTAGTGCAAGCATGGAACACAGGGTTCCTCACAACTGCCAATGTGCTCTGACTATCAGTGAAGATGGTGGCGGCAGAAGACTGACCAATACCCAAATAAACCATTACATGCTGATAGATTTTCAGCCAAAACCAAAAACTATTTGAAGCACATGAATTCTCGGACTTTGCTTTCAATACCCATGCATGCCTGAAAAAATCATCAATGAAAGTCACGAAGTAAAGATAGTTTCCAAAAGAAGGTGTCTGCATAGGACCACAAACATCACGATGTACAAGCTACAATTTCTGAGTAGCCCAAACTGAACCATCTTTTGGAGAGGAGGAATGCTGAATTTTTCCTAAAATAAAGCCTTCACAGACATGTTTTTTGGGTGCCTCAAGTTTGGGCGAAGAGGAAACTATTTGAGATTTCTGTAGGCGTAGCAAACTAGCAAAATTCAGATGACCAAAGCATGCATGCCAAAGCGTTGCATTTGACATAGCTTGAGAATCATGTACTACACATGCTAAGTCATTCACAAATTTTTCATAATATATGAGCTTATACAACCCATGAGATAAAATGCCAAAGGCAATAATCATGTCACCATTTGATAGATCATGAACTGTACATCTGTCATCCATAAATTTAACAACCAAACCAATCTTGGCTAAGGCCGAAACTGATAACATATTTCTTCTTGATCCCTGGCACAAATAAAGCATCTAACAATGTAAAGGAACTACCATGAGTAGTAGTCAGAATGATCTTACCAAGTCCCATAATAAGATAAGGGGAGTTGTTGGTGCATGTCACAATATTCCCTGTAGGGGTAGGCTGAAGTGAAGTGAAGAAACTACATTGCGAAGTAATATGTTTGGTCACCCCACTATCAAAATACCAAACATCTGAGTCTACTGTAGACATACACTGCTTGAGAAGATGGGTCAAAATTGCAAATAGTAGTAAACATCCATTCTTCATTCTGCACAAGATTAGCAGACTCTGTTTTCGGTGTAGAGTCCTCTACAATAACCATTCCAACCTCTGTTCTCTTTGCCTCTTTTGCAGCCAGTTTTGGACAGTTCTTTATGATATGATCATTTCCTTTACAATACTTGCAAAACAATTTCTGCTTTTTTTATTTCTTCTCGTCTTTGTCTTTCTTCTTTGAATGTGCAACATTTGTGGAGTTTTGCTTGCTAGTAGATGAACCCCATTTACCTTTGCCCTTCTGACTAGCCAGGAAAGCTTGATCTGCAACATGCATTATGGGCCTATTATGACTAGAGTGATCTTTGTGCAATAGAACATAGACTAACTCCTCAAATGAAAAGGCATTTGGATTTCCTTTCATCATCAAATGAAGATTAGAAGAAAAACTCTAATATGAATTAGGAAGAACATTCACAATGGTCTGCACAAGTGAGCTATCTGGTATAACTTCATCAGCAGAAATCACCTGTTCTTTCAAATCCTTGATCTTTGTCAGAAAACTATCCATAGAATCACCTTCCCACTCTCCAACTATTGTTGGAGGTAAGCAACACGAGCCTCATTCCTAGCGTGGTACAATGTGGTAAGTGTATTCGAAGCATCCTTAGCTGTTCTGCAAGAGCGAATGTGAGGGATAATGGCACATTTGATAGAAAAGGCTACCAATGCATGTGCTTGAGCATCTCTGCGATCCCAACACATTTGCTTTACAATAGGTGCAGTAGAAACTGCCTCACGAATAGGAATCTACAAAATACCACCATCTTTGGCACCATCTGCATCAGCTCCAATAGTTGTACTTGTAGTACCTATATTCACAGGTGTAACAAGACCTCTTTCAACACCATGCACAATATTCCATAGTCCTTTTGTGACCAATACATGATGCATCATATAAGCCCACAATGGGTAATTCATACCATCTAACTTATCCTCAACAAACAACATACAAAATACATCACTACTTTCAACCATGGCCACTAACTAAAATACCCTGATGCAAAAAAATAACCGCATCTGAAAAAGTTGAACAGAACTACCCTGACAAGTTCTACTAAACCTCGAGCACACTTTGAAATCGGAAGATATATATTTCCCCCTTGATTAGAATGAAGGCTGCCCATTTTACATGTTGAGAGATTTTCAGCCAAAACTAGAAACTCTTTGAAACACATAAACACTTTGGACTTTTCTTGCAAAGGATATACCCATGCATGCGTAGAAAACTCATCAATGAAAGTCACGAAAAAAAATAGTTTCCAAAATAGGGTGTCTGTATAGGACCACATACATCAATGCATAAAGCTTCAAAATTCTCCCTAGGTAGAGCCTTCATGAAAAGGTCTGCAATGTTCTTTTGCATGGGCACATATGCCAAGTTGATCTCTCCAGCAGAGAACCTCTCAGTAGTCATTCGGCATGTACATGCAAAGTTTTCATCACAATCAATGCCTTTTTCCTACACATAACCCTTTGCAACAAGCCTAGCCTTATACCTGTCAACTATTCCATCACGTTTATGGTTCAGCTTGTACACCCACTTAGTGAGAATGGCCTTCTTGCTAGGAGGCAAGTCACATAAAGACCAAGTACCATTTCTCATGATAGCATCATATTCAGATTGCATTGCAACCATCCAATGCTCAGAATTTTGTGTTTCATCAAACGAAACAAGTTCAGACTCATCATAAAGGCTACATGCAGCCACAACATAGCAATCTGATGAAAAAGAGGCACTATGAGAGCCTGAGCAAGTATAATATGACAATGATGCATCTAATTTGCTATCATGCAAAGTTTGCACTAGCCATTCTAGCATAGTTTTTTCCTCCTCAATATAAGCTCTCTCATCAACAATTGCATCATGCAAATCTGCATGAGAAATGGAATCATCTGCATCATCACATGAAACCTACAACGGTTGAGAAGTTGCCTCATTAGGACCGGCACTAGACCGTCCACCTATAGAAAGGGGCAGCAAAGTATCATACATGTCTTTAGAGATAACACATGTCTCCTTCGTACATGAAAGAAAAGGTTGAATAACATCTTCCACAAAATAGTATCACTACTAACCAAAATGCATTTAGTCTGTGGATGATATAGACGATAGCCTTTGCTTTTAGAACTATATCCAACAAAAATACATTTTACTGCTTTATCATCCAATTTCCTGCAATGTTGTTCAGGCACTAATGCATATGCAAGACAACCAAAAACACGTAGATGAGCAATAGATTGCTTGCAACCATGCCAAGCCTCATATGGAGTGATAGATTGTAGTGCTTTAGTGGGACACATGTTAAGTACATATGTTGCACACATCAGCCTCAAGCTAGAAACTATGTGGTAAAGCTTGACTCTTGACCATACGCCTCACCATCTCCATGAGTGACATGTTCTTCCATTCAGCAACTCCATTCTGGTAAGGTGTATACGGAATTGTACACTAATGTTTTATCCCACATTCATCCAGAAATGCATTAAAGTTAGAAGACATATATTCCCTCCCTCGATCAGAATGGAGGGTGCCCATTTTACATCCTCACAGATTTTCAGCCCAAACCAAAAACTGTTTGAAGCACATGAAGACTTTGGACTTTACTTTGAGTGGATATACCCATGCATGCCTAGAAAAATCATCAATGAAAGTCACGAAGTAAAGATAGTTTCCAAAAGAAGGTGTTTGCATAGGATCACAGACATCACTATGTACAAGCTACAATTCTCGTGTAGCCCAAACTGAACCATCTTTTGGAAAGGAGGAATGCTGCATTTTGCCCAAAATACAGCCTTAACAGACATGTTTTCGAGGTGCCTCAAGTTTGGGCAAAGAGGACACCATTTTAGATTTCTACAGGTGTAGCAAACTAGGAAACTTCAAATCACCAAAGCGTGCATGCCATAGCTTTGCATCTGACATACCCTGAGAATCATGTACTGCACATGCTGAATCATTCATAGATTTTTCATAGTCTATGAGCTTATATAGCCCACCACATAAATGCTAGAAGCAATAATCATGTCACCATTTGACAGATCATGAACTGTACATATTTCATCAACAAATTTCACAACCAAGACAATCTTGGATAATGCAAAAATTGATAACAGATTTTTCTTGATCCCTAGCACAAATAAAG
The DNA here is from genome assembly GCA_020310875.1 of Ceratopteris richardii. Taxonomy (NCBI): domain Eukaryota; kingdom Viridiplantae; phylum Streptophyta; class Polypodiopsida; order Polypodiales; family Pteridaceae; genus Ceratopteris; species Ceratopteris richardii. The sequence continues at coordinate 20,394,013 of CM035417.1, read as the reverse complement.
CATCCGACAAACTGAAAGAACTACCATCAGTTATAGTCAAAGTGATCTTAGCAACTCCCATGATAGGACAAGAGGATTTGTTGGTGCATGTAACTATATTCCCTGTAGGGGCAGGCTCGAGTGAAGAGAAGAAATTGTGTTGTGAGGTAATATGTTTGTTCGTCCCATTATCAAAGTACTGCAAACATCTGAGTCTACTACAGACATGCACTGCTCATGAGAAGATGGGTCAAAACTGCACATAGTAGTAAACACCCATTCTTCATCCTACACAAGATTAGAAGACTCTGTTTGCGGTGTAGAGACCTCTGCAACAACCATTCTAGCCTCTTTCTTCTTTGCCTCTTTTGCAGCCAATTTTGGACAGCTCTTAATGACATGATCATTTGCTTTATAGTATTTGTAGAACAATTTTTGTTTTTTTTATTTCTTATCATCTTTGGCTTCCCTCTTTGATAGTGCAGAATTGATAGATTTCTGCTTACTAGTAGAAGAGCTCCATTTTCCTTTGCCCTTCTGACTAGCCACGAAAGCTTGATCTGCAACACACATAATAGAAATGTTCTACGTGGACTGATCTTCTTGCAGCAGGACAAAAACTAACTCTTCAAATTTTAAGGCATTTGGATTGCCTTTCATCATCAAACGAAGAGTAGAATCATAACTCTAATATGGGTTAGGAAGACCATTTAGAACAATCTGTACAAGTGAACTCTCAGGAAGGACTTCACTAGAAGAAATCAATTGTTCCTTCAAATCCTTGATCTTTGTCAGAAAATTTTCCATAGAATCACCTTCATTCATGTGCTCACTCTCCAGTTGTTTTCAAAGGTAAGCAACACTAGCCTCATTCTTAGGTTGGTACAATGTGGTAAGTGTATCCTAATCATCCTTAGCTGATCTACAAGAGCGAATGTGAGGAATAATGGCATGTTTGATAGACAACACTATCAATGCATGTGGCTCAGCATCTCTACCATCCCAACAAATTTGCTCTACAGTAGGTGCAATAGGAACCACAACACGAATAGGAATCTAAAGAATATGAGCATCTTCAATGTCATCTACCTCAGCTTCAATACCTGTATTTGAAAGTGTAATATGACGTTTTTCAACACTCTGCACAATGTTCCACATTACTTTTGCAACCAATACATGTCACATTGTATAAGCCCACAATGGGTAATTGGTACCATCTTGCTTATCCTCAAAAGCAAACATACGAAATACATCACTACTTTCAGCCATGGCCACTAACTAAAATAGCGTTATGCAAAAAAATACATGTATCTGAAAAATTTGAATAGAACTACCCTCATGAGTTCTACTAAACATGTAGCATACTTTGCGATGCTTATACTGGCTAAACGGAACCTGCATATATCTTTGGCACAAAAAGAGGAAATAGCCTACTTAAGCATTGTGATATGATGTCTGAAGGCTGAAATGAGCTCAGATCATGATTTTTGCACCACAGAGCGAAGATGTTTTGATATCCTAATCACCCTGAGTATGCTCACCAAATTTTGTGCGCTTCTAAGACTGTGATTGGAGGGGTGTCGACGACACCCTATATGAAGCGATGACCTGCTCTGATACCAATTGTTGGAGTTAGATGTCTAGAGAAGCATGCGAATAGCACAAGGGAGAAGAAGAAGAACCTTGGAGCACAAAACAGAATACTCAATGTAGTACCACTAGAATATACAAAGATAAGTAACCCGTTAGGGCTAGAGGCATATATACAAGCGGGGGGGAAAAAACCTCCTAAAGAGGGAAAAAAGTGCCCCACTGGTCCTAGTGTGTTCACACACATCACTACCCAAATATATCAACATTAGTAAGCTAGTTTCTTTTTATTCTCTTTTATGTCTTTAATTTATTTATTTCTACTATTTACTCTATTTTTAATTACTTTTCCTTTTGTATATGTATATATTTATTTATTTATTTATTTATTTATTTTTTTCTTCTTTTCCCATTTTCATTTTTCTAATTTCATTCCCTAATATTAATTTTAATTCTCTAGAGCCAATTCTCTGAGTAGGTTGGGAGAAAACTTCATTTTAGTGCAGTTGGGTTATTGATATCTCTCTTTGTGTGTAGGCTTTGTTGGAACTATTTTGCTTTATGTTGTGAGGGCTACATCTCCTTCTCTATTTATCTATTTGCTATCATTTTGATTTCATTGGGTAGCTATTAGTTTGCTCTAAAAGTAAACCAATTTTGAGATTCATTCACTATATATTCTCTGACAAAATCCTGCTAGAGTGAAATGAGGTCTTTGTTTGACTAGTAGCTATGAGCATTCAACTAGCTCATTTTGTGGACATTGTTTCACTTTGTGTAAGTACTCATTTGGAGTGAAACTTATTTTCATGGAAAACACTTGGTGTCTACTACAGGTCCATGAGTTCTTTGCATATTCTCTGAGAAACAGCATTTTGGTGTGCAGAGGTCAAAAAAGGGTACTTGTGGACCTTATTCATGCTTCATCATTGCATAGGGGTTGGGATACTTACCCCAACAATGGTATCAGACCATTTTGCAATCTTGAAGACATCCAATAAAAGCAAGGAGACCTCTTGGATCTAGTGGTTAAAGATTTTCATCAACAAAACCTTGTTGAAGGTAGCTCACATCACAAGGGATCTATTCTACTCAAATTTTTAAGTGTGCAAGGTGTCCATCTAAGGAAAGCTTTGGATTGAGGTAACTTCAAAGCCTCATTTGCATTTTGCACACATTGGAGCATTAGAAAAGGGCTAGATCAATTAGCAAAGACCATAGATGGGAGACTTCAACACTCAAATTGAAAAGTTAGAGAAGGGGAACTATCAACCATGGAGATTTAGGGTCTCCAACTATCTTATGGGCAAGGGCCTTTGGGGATTGATTAGTGGAAATGAACCAAGATCTAGGTTGGATGAAAATCCAAAAAATTACCAGAAAATTTCCTTTAAGGAATTGAATGAAAGAGACAAGAGGGTTATCTTTATCCTTTCCCAACACATTAGCAATAGCATGATCGGCCATATCCGAGACTTGGATTCAAGCATGAAGGTATGGGAGACACTTGAGAGGCTTTATTCAACAAGCACCAAAGCAAGGAAGACAAAAATCAAGAATGATCTCAAAAACCTTAGGAAAAGCTCAAGGAGTAGCATAAATGACTACATTCTTAAGGGCAATGTATTGCCAGATGCATTGGGATCCATTGGAAGCCATGTAGATGATGATGATATTGTGGTTTATACTCTCAATGGTTTGGGGATGATGAGATGTGGAAACCCTTTACCACTTTAGTATATTTAAGGGATAATATTCCCAATTTTTGATGGAGAATGTTAATCTCCAAAAGAACAACCTATTCTTGTGATTAGAGCACCTCTATACCAAGAATAAGTCAAAACCTTTCACTCATTTAGAGGATCAATTACTAACTATCAAAAGATTAACAATTCTGTGAAGAAGATGATACACAGAAAAGTCTGCTGCACTATTTCTCCACATTGACTTATCAAACGTGTAAAGTTTTTGATAAAACTTTGTATGAAGTATCTCCTAGAGATTGCGCATCTACTCCAAGTTGAATCTCTTCAAAAGATTAAGTATAACTTGAGAAATCAACTTCTCAAGTTACCTATGTCAAAAACTGTTACTCAGAATAGTCGACTTTACACCTGTAACTTTAAAGACTTGGTTCTCCTTGAATAGAACCCGTTTTACAAAATGCTTCTAGACATAAGTAGCTTATCTTCCAACTTAAAGATTAAGCCCTCACTCATGCAAAACTTTAAACTGTGCTAGGAGAAATGACCAAAACATTAACTTCGAAATCTGCGCCTGTTTTAGGAACCAGTGAACACACTTCACATATGAATGTTCCTACACTTAATTCACTCAGCCTGATTACAATTGGAAGCTGAAACTTTGCACAGAGGTCAAGCAACTCTCAACTTAGACTTGTACAAAAGCATTTCACAATTGATCTACTGTAGAAGGAGAACACGCAGAAACATCGGGCGCAAAACTTTTCATTTACTCAGAAGAATTACAACTGAGTGATGAGAGCTAACTCAAACTAACTTTTTCTCTATCACATGACTTCTAACTTCCTCAATTCTTGCTTCTAACTATTGTCACATATGCTCTCATACATGCCCCGACTTTTCTCAAAGTATTTATAGATAATTTTGTACATGATTCTTACTAAACAAAGATCTATGTCATCTATGACTATACTAATGTACATATGTGTACACTTCTCTTGTCCTCTGAATGTAATCTTCTTCCATACTTTAGAAATTGATTCTTCCTTCATCATTTGATCTTCCAAGCCTTCAATTGGTGATTGGTATGCACCAACAGCTCCCCCTCAATCATCAATTGAGGTTTTCTCTGTCTTCTTTATACTTGCCATGTCTTTGAACCTTTGTAACTTAGGTCCATCCAGACTCTTTGTCATCATATCTGCCACTTGTTCTTTTGTTGGAGTGTACATCACTTCAATCTCTTTATCTAGTACCTTTTCCCTCAAGAAATGATACTGAATCTCTATATGCTTAGTCCTGGCATGAAAAACAGGGTTAGCTGCCAAATACAAAGAACTCATATTGTCTCCAAAAATTATTGGAGTACTATGATCAAACTCAAAACTTTTCATCAAGGTCTTCAACCATATCACTTCCTTTGCAGCTTCTACCATTCCCTTATACTCAGCTTCTGTGGATGATAAAGCAACTGTATGTTGCTTCTTTGAACACCAAGAAACTAACTTATCTCCAACATAACAAAGATATCCATGAGTAGATCTTCTATCATCTGAGTCACCTGCCCAATCTGCATCACTAAACACTTTGATTCTTGTGTCAGAAGTGAAACCATAATACAAACCTTCACTTAGGGTTCCTTTGATATATCTAAGTACCCTTTGGGCTGCAATCCAATGATTCTTCTTTGGACAATGCATAAATTGTGACAACACACCTACTGCATATGATAGATCTGGCCTTGTCAAGGTAGCATAGATTAAACTACCTACCAAACTCTGATATTTCTTCATATCATTGAATTCTTCACCTCCATACCTGCTTAATTTATGATTTACCTCCAATGGTGTGGTTGAGGTCCTGCAATCTTCCATGTTAAACTTGACTAGAAGATTCTTCAAGTATCTCTCTTGTGAAACATATACTCCATGTTGAGTATACACAATCTGCATTCCTAGAAAATAAGATAAGTTTCCCAAGTCACTTATCTTAAACTCCTTCTCTATTTGCTTCTTGAGTTCATTGATTCCTTGAGCATCTGTTCCTGTAACAATAATATCATCAACATAAATGCACATGTAAATGTATCCATTTTCACTTGCCTTCACTAGCAAGCTACTATCTGCCTTTGATGCTTGAAATCCACATTCATTCAAGAACTTGACCAATCTATAATTCCAAGCTCTTGGGGCTTGCTTCAACCCATATAAAGCTCTCTTGAGCTTACACACATAATCTGATCCATTTGATTCCATGAAGCCTTCTGGTTGCTCCATATATACTTCATCTGCAATGTATCCATTTAGAAATGCATTTTTCACATCCAATTGTGATAATTTCCATCCCTTGCAAGTAGCAATAGCAATCAATGTCCTAATTGTAGACATCTTAGCAACAGGACTAAAGGTCTCATCATAATCTACCCCATAAGTTTGGGCATAACCTTTGACCACAAGTCTAGCCTTATATCTAGACACCTTACCATCTGCAAACCTTTTTGTTTTATATACCCACTTACATCCAATGACCTTCTGATTCTTTGGTCTTGGTACTAGTTCCCATGTTTCATTTTCAAGTAGAGCATCATACTCTTCCTGCATTGCCTTCTCCCAATTCTGTTTACCTTTGGCTTCTTCATAAGTGGTTGGATCTTCTTCTGTTTTCACAATGTATGCATAATCTTTTGTTGTTAGAAAAGATGTATCATAACTATACCTTATAGGCTCTTTCCTTTCTCTTGTAGATCTCCTGATTTCTGCACTTCTTGAAGTTTCAGCCTCATTTGATTCTGGATCAAATCTTAGCCCTTCTTCTACATGATCCTGCACTCTACATCTAGAGTCAACTTCATCAACAATTTCTTCACAAACTTTTACCTTTGCCTTTCCTTTCCTTTGTATTTCTTCAACACCTGCATACTCATTTGTTGATCCTGTATACCATGTGTTTTGCTCATCAAATGTCACATCTTTAGTAACAAGAAATTGCTTTGTGGATGGACTCCACAACCTGTAACCCATTTGTCTATCATCATATCCAATAAACACATACTTCTCTGCCTTTGGTTCTAGCTTATGTCTTAATTGTGAAGGAACATAAGCATATGCAATACATCCAAATACTTTACAATGATCAAGACTAGGCTTCTTACCCCACCATGCTTCATAAGGGGTTCCTCCATCCAAAGCTTTGCAAGGCAACCTGTTCACAAGGTATGTTGCAGTGTTAATAGCTTCTGCCCATAAGTAATTTGGACAATTCTTTTCCTTCATCATGGCTCTTGCAAACTCTACAAGAGTCCTATTCCTCCTTTCTGCTACTCCATTCTGTTGAGGAGAGTACCTGCAAGTCACTTCTCTTTTGATACCTGCATTCCACAAATAATCATCAAACTCTTTTGAGAAATACTCTCCCCCTCCATCTGATCTTAACCTCTTTAGCTTTTGTCCTGTGATCCTTTCTGCATAGACATGAAAATGTTTGAATGTCTTGAAAACTTCTGATTTATCCTTGATTACATACAAAGTAATCCACCTGGTTGCATCATCAACAAACAACACATAATATCTGGATCCATTTATGCTATAGTCCCTTGAGGGTCCCCACACATCTGTATGAACCAATTCAAGCATATTTGAATGCTTGTACCCTGATTTGTTATAAGAACTCTTATGTGCTTTACCTAATTGACAAGCTTCACACTTGTACACCATATGTTGCCCTTCAATATTTGGCAATCCAAGCACCACCTGATTCTTTGACATCTCCTTTATAGCTCTCTCATTGAAATGACCTAGCCTTTTATGCCATAGGTCTAATTCAGATACCTTTTGACTTCCATAGGTAAATAATGCATGTCCCACATTACCTTGGACTTTGAGAGTGAACAATCTTCCTTCCTTTTTACCTGCAATTATGTTTCTATATCCCTGATTTGGATCTTGTACATAAACACCATCATTTGTGAATCTTACCTCATATCCTTTCTCCACAATTTGCCCTACACTTATCAGATTTTTAGGAATAGTAGGAACATAAAGTACCTTGCTCAGAAGTGTACTTCCACTCTTTGTCTTCACTGATCCAATGCTCTCCACTTTATGTTTGGTATTGTCACCTGTTTGAACTGTATGTCCATTCACCCTTGCTTCCATATCAGTCATCAAAGATAGATTCCCACTCAGATGGTTGCTGCACCCTGAGTCAATGTAAAACACTCTTTGATCTTCTCCCATTGATTCATGAGTTGCATTCAAGATAAGAGTCATGTCATCCTTCTGATCTGATGCATAATTGTAATAATTGTTGTTGTAGGACTGAGATTGGAAGTTTCTTCCACCTCCTCTACCATATGATGTCCTACCACCTCTTCCTCTGAAATTGCCTCTTTGGTTTCTGCCTCCTCTACCTCTTTGATTATAACTCTGATTGTTGTATCCTCCACTTTGATTGTTATACCAACAATCATTTGCCAAATGATTTGTTTTGCCACACATCCAACAAGCTTTAGCATTATCTTTGTTCTTACCTCCTCTTCCTTTACCTCTGAAATTTGTCTTTCCTTTTGTGAAGTTAGCTTGATTTGAATTCCCTTCATCATCATTTGATTGCTTTCCCTTGCCATTCTTTTTCTTGTCCTTGGAGTACATAGCTTGACTTGTACTTCTATCATTGTCTCCTTTAAGATCCTGCTCAAAGGTTAGCATGTGTCCTAGCAATTGATTAAGATCAGGAGTAAAGTGATCAAGTGACAACTCTATGGACAATATAAAAGGCTTCCACTTCTCATCTCCTCTCAAACCTGTAAGTATTTGTCTTACCAACTTTTCTTCTTCAATATCTTCATCCACTGCTCCCAAGCTATCTGCAATATCTTTCATCCTTGCCACATAATCTGAAATTGATTGTGAGCTCTTCTTCTTGAAGGTTGTGAACTCAGCCCATAGTGAGGACTTCCTTGACTTAGTTGTATTTTGGAAATGCTCTTCCAAGGCATTCCACACATCTGTGGCACTTTCCAAACCTCTGCTGTGAGGTAGAAGATAATCATTTACAGCCATGTAGATGATACTCCTTGCTTGAGCATCCTTTCTCATCCAAGTCTTCAACATTGCAAGTTCTTCCCTAGTAGGAATACTTGGATCTGCAAACTCAGGTTTTTCTTCATCTCCTGTAATAAATGATATAAGATCTTTGCTCATGAGGTGTGCTTCCATCCTCATGGACCATGCTGGATAGTTCTCCCTATCTAGCTTATCAATCTGCAAGCTTTCTCCCATCTTATATCCACCTGTGTATTGAAAACTTCAAGCTTTACAAACAATGTATGTACCTTTACTTTGAATTGAACTCCTTTTGCCTTTCTTGATGTCAAATAGTCTTCTCCTCGAGCTTTAACTCAAAGCTTTCACTTCTTAGTCCTTCAAGTGTTGAATTTCTTGAATCTGCAGCAGTCGGGATCCTCCTTTCTTCAAATTGATGTCTCTTGCTCTGATACCACTGATGGAGAATGTTAATCTCCAAAAGAACAACCTATTCTTGTGATTAGAGCACCTCTATACCAAGAATAAGTCAAAACCTTTCACTCATTTAGAGGATCAATTACTAACTATCAAAAGATTAACAATTCTGTGAAGAAGATGATACACAGAAAAGTCTGCTGCACTATTTCTCCACATTGACTTATCAAACGTGTAAATTTTTTGATAAAACTTTGTATGAAGTATCTCCTAGAGATTGCGCATCTACTCCAAGTTGAATCTCTTCAAAAGATTAAGTATAACTTGAGAAATCAACTTCTCAAGTTACCTATGTCAAAAACTGTTACTCAGAACAGTCGACTTTACACCTGTAACTTTAAAGACTTGGTTCTCCTTGAATAGAACCCGTTTTACAAAATGCTTCTAGACATAAGTAGCTTATCTTCCAACTTAAAGATTAAGCCCTCACTCATGCAAAACTTTAAACTGTGCTAGGAGAAATGACCAAAACATTAACTTCGAAATCTGCGCCTGTTTTAGGAACCAGTGAACACACTTCACATATGAATGTTCCTACACTTAATTCACTCAGCCTGATTACAATTGGAAGCTGAAACTTTGCACAGAGGTCAAGCAACTCTCAACTTAGACTTGTACAAAAGCATTTCACAATTGATCTACTGTAGAAGGAGAACACGCAGAAACATCGGGCGCAAAACTTTTCATTTACTCAGAAGAATTACAACTGAGTGATGAGAGCTAACTCAAACTAACTTTTTCTCTATCACATGACTTCTAACTTCCTCAATTCTTGCTTCTAACTATTGTCACATATGCTCTCATACATGCCCCGACTTTTCTCAAAGTATTTATAGATAATTTTGTACATGATTCTTACTAAACAAAGATCTATGTCATCTATGACTATACTAATGTACATATGTGTACACTTCTCTTGTCCTCTGAATGTAATCTTCTTCCATACTTTAGAAATTGATTCTTCCTTCATCATTTGATCTTCCAAGCCTTCAATTGGTGATTGGTATGCACCAACAATTTTGAGCATTTGGTTGCTCTCATTGTCATAGAAGAGATGGACATAGGTGGAAGTTCAACTAAAATCAAGGATGCACAAGTTTTTTTCGCAGTTAATCAAAGGGACAAAGGAAGACGAGGAAAAGGCAGGGGCAAAAGAAGGTTTGGAGGATGGCAAGGCCACTCAAGTAATGAAGGACATGACCAAGGCACCTCATTACAAAGAGGTAGAGGAAGAGGAGGACGACATCAACACAACAGAAATCGAGATGGCAAAGGATGTTACATATGTGGCAATTTTGGTCACTATGCTAGAGATTTCTAACAAGGGGGGAACCAAAGGATATATAATCAAGGTTCTTCATACAAAGGCCAAGGTAATTATGCTTCTACAAGCTCAAAAAATCCCAATCTCTTGATGATGCACATGAATGGGAATTCAAGCAAAGAAGATAACACTTGGTATATTGATAGAGGATGTAGCAACCATATGAGTTGCAATGCTTCTTCGTTTACTAATCTACATGCCCCAAACTGTAAAGGAAATGTAGAAAAAGGTGATGATACAACCCATGAGATCTCCCATGTTGGATATGTAGCTTTGGATGTCAAGGAGGAAGGAAGATGTCTCAAGGATCTCTTGCATGTACCTACCATCACAAAGAACTTGGTATCTGTAGGGCAAATGGTTGAAAGAGGCTATCAAGTAAGGTTCAACAACTGTGAATGCTTTGTGGAGAACCCTAAGCAAGGGTACAAGGTCATAGCATGAGGAAGGAAGCAAGGGAGACTCTTCACTTTGGAGGTAAATTCTCATTCCACTAAACATGTCTACTTCACATATGGAAACAAGACGATTTTGGAGTTGGACTTGTGGCACAAGAGGATACATCACATCAACGTACAAAGAATGAAGGAAATGCATTTCAAGAGGCTGGTTGAAGGTCTTCCCAACTTTGAAGGACAAGGTATGAAATATTTATGTGAATCTTGTCAACTAGGGAAACAAGTGAGACTTCCATTCAAGAAGAGTGGCTACATAAGCCAACGTCCATTGGACTTGATACATAGAAATGTGTGGAGGCCAACCAAAGAGCAATCCATTGGTGGTAATAAGTACTTTGTCACTTTTATAGATGATTGCACAAGGATGGTTTGGATTTATTTCATAAAAGATAAATCAAATGTGTTTACATGTTTCAAAGCATTCAAGGCAATGGTAGAGAAGGAAATAAATATATATATGAAGAAGTTAAGGTCTAATGGAGGGGGAGAATATTTCTCCAAAGAAATTTTTGATTTTTTATGGAATCAAGGCATCCAAAGGCAAGTAACATGTAGGTACACACCCTGAAAAAATGGGGTAGTAGAGAGAAAGAATTGTTACATTGCGGAGATCGCTAGAGCAATGCTTAACGGGATGAATGTACCTAACATGTTTTGGAGTGATGTAGCGAATACCATCGTGTATCTTATGAATGGGGCTCCTACCTCAGGGATCCATGGCTTGACACCATATCAAGGTTATTATTGTAAGAAAGCTAATATTTCCCACTAGAAGGTATTTGGATGTACTTGTTCTGTACATGTGCCAAGTGAATTGAGGCATAAGCTACAACCAAAAGCAAAAACGTATGTGTTTCTAGGATATTCAAATGATGATAAAGGTTATAGGTGCTTCAACCCAAACACAAAGGACTTGAGGATATCAAGGGATGTAGCATTTGATGAGCTACTCCCTTGGTATAAGAAGTATGATTGTATGCACGAATATGAAGAAGAAAAGCATGGACATGATGAAGAACACATGGACTTAGAGCTAAGTGGCCCAAGCTATTCCATCAATGAAGATAGTTCAAGCATGACCTCACCATGGAGGGGGGAGATCTTCATCAAGCTATGAAGCACAATCAATCAACAAAGGCAAAGCAACATTGGTGGAGTTGGACGAAGAAGGCAATGAAGTTGACGATGATGATGTTGATATATTTAGGTAATTATGTGTGGAGTAGAACTGCCGGGGTAATTTTTTCCCTCTTTAAGAGGTTTTTTTCCCCCGGCTTGTATATACGCCTATTGCCCTAATGGGCTACTTATCTTTGTACATTCTCTAGTAATACACTTAGTATTGTGTGTTGTGCTCCAAGCTTCTTCTTCTTCCTTGTGCTATTCGTGTGCTTCCACAGATGTCTAACTCCAAAAATTGGTATCAGAGTAGGTCATCGCTTCATCTAGGGCGCCATCGACACTCCTCCAGTTGCAGTCTCAGAATCGCACAAATTTTGGTGAGCATATTCAGCGTGTTTTTCAAGATCAAAACAACTTCTATATGTGGTGTCGAAATCCTGATCTGATCTTGTTTCGGCCTCTGAACGCACTATCATAGCACTTGTGCAGGCTATTTCCTCTTTTTCTGCCAAAGGTATAGCAGTTTCTGTTTGCCAATATAAGCGTCTCGAAGTCTACTACATGTCTAGTGGAATTCATCTAGGCAATTTTGTTCAACTTTTTGAGATACAATCAATTTTCTGCATCAAGGTATTTTAGTCACAGGCCATGGCTGAAAGCAGTGATGTATTCCGTATGTTGGTTCTTGAGGATAAGTTGGATGGTACCAACTACTCGTTATGGGCTTATATGATGCGACATGTGTTGGTAGCAAAAGGACTGTGGAACATTGTGCATGGTGTCAAACAATGTCCTATCACACCTGTAACTGTTACAACTGCAGGAACTGAAGCTGATGCAAAAGGTTTCGAGCATGATGATATTTTGCATATTCGTGTTCGTGTTGTGGTTTTTGCTGCACCTGCTGCAGATCAGATTCGCTGGGATGGCAGAGATGCCTAGGCACATGCATTGATAGCTTTGTCTGTCAAACGTGCCATTATTCCTCACATTTGCTCTTGCAGAACAGCTGAGGATGCTTGGGATACACTTACCACATTGTACCAAGCTAGGAATGAGGCTCGTGTTGCTTACCTCCAAAAATAGTTGGAGAGTGAGCACATGAATGAAGGTGATTCTATGGACAATTTCCTAAGGAAGATCAAAGACTTGAAGGAACAGTTGATTTTTGGTCATGAATATACCAGATAGCTCACTTGTGCAAACCGTTCTGAATGGTCTTCCTGATTCATATCAAAGTTTTGCTTCTACTCTTCGGTTGATGATGAAAGGCAATCCAAATGCCTTATCATTTGAGGAGTTAGTCTCTGTACTATTGCAAGAAGATCAGCCCAGGCAGAACAGGTCCATTATGCGAGTTGCAAATCAAGCTTTCCTTGCTAGTTAGAAGGGCAAAGGAAAATGGAGCTCTTCAATTAGTAAGCAAAAATCTGCTAATTCTGCATATTCGAAGAAGGAAGATAAAGATGAGAAGAAATTAGAAAAGCAGAAATTGTTTTGTAAGTACTGTAAAGGGAATGATCATATCATAAAGAACTTTCCAAAGTTGCCTACTAAAGAGGCAAAGAGGAAAGAGGCTTGAATGGTTGTTGTAGAGGCCTCTACACCAAAAACAACGTCTACTTATCTTGTGCAGGAAGAAGAATGGGCGTTTGCTACTGTCTGCAGTTTTGACCCATCTTCTCATGAGCAGTGCATGTCTGCAACAGACTCAGATGTTTGGTATTTTGATAGTGGGGCAACCAAACATATTACCTCACGGCGCAGTTTCTTCTCTTCACTCGAGCCTGCTCCTACAAGGAATACTATTACATGCACAAACAACTCCTCTTATCCTGTTATGGGAGTTGGTAAGATCATGTTGACTACTCTTGATGGTAGTTCTTTCACTTTGGCAGATGCTTTATTTGTGCCAGGGATCAAGAAGAACATGTTACCAGTTTCTGCATTAGCCAAGATTGGCTTGGTTGCGAAATTTGTTGATGACAGGTGTACAGTTCATGATATGTCAAATGGCGATGTGATTATTGCTTCTGGCATTCTATGTCGTGGGTTGTATAAGCTCATAGACTATGAAAGATCTGTAAATGATTTGGCATGTGCAGTAAATGATTCTCAGACTATGTCAGATACAAAGCCTTGGCATGCATGCTTTGTGTTGTAGTATGCCCTTGGGAGCCAAGACCCACACCACCTTGCATGGAAGCAAGTAGGAGGCCCAAGAATGACTCTCCTTTCATCCACCCCATCCTCCATCATGTTCAAGCCATTGGCCATCAGCCCGCAGCTATGCCACATGCTTGAAAATATGGAGCAATGGGAGTCAAGGATCCTAGTCACATATGTAAAATACAAGACAATTGCAACACTCTACTTACACACAAAGGAAAATGCTAGCATGCACACACACCTCACTCTCACACTCTCCAAGACTAAATACATATATGCACAAAGCCTTAAGAGAAAGGAGAGTTCTTCCATTGAATGGATTTTACATGAGAGCACGACCAAAAGCCCCCCATTACAAGAAATAAGCCTCTATATATAGGCTAGACACATTCCCCCATGTGCTCTTTTTGACTAGTCAAAAAGGAGCACATGCTTTCTAACTAACATATCAAAAAGATCTTGGGAAATATTCTTCTAACAACCATATCTCCAAGCATACGTGCGTGGGAATTTTGACGTGGGTTTTCTCCTACTTTTGCAAAAAGAAAGGATTTATTTACAAGTCTCCAAACCATAGTGTTGGAGAATTTATCAAAAAGTGCTTAGGAGGGGGTTCTTATGTGAAACTCTAGGTAGATACAAAAAAAAGGGTTCCTATGCACAAATAAAGATATGTGCATATCCTATACTCAACACCCTCCTCTCCCTAGCCTTTGTCGTCCTCGACAAAGCTAAGACCAGAGGGGCATTCATTGCAGCACTGTCCAGGCTTGGGTCTTCAAGTCTTCATCTGCAGCTCTTCAAATCTTCCAATTTGCAAGTCTTCAGTCTTCAGGTCTTTAGTGTTTGAGCGACACAATCCCCCTAAGGGGCAGTCAGCCCAACCATGTACACAGCCGCCTGTGTTGCCAAATATGCAGCAATTCTCCTGAGCAATTGTTTAGAGAACCTGAAAACTGCAAGTCCAAAGACACAATGTGCATACACAACCATTGCAAACAGGACAGAGCAAGAAAGGGCACATCTTAGGATAGCAGTCTTTAGAGGACCTGAAAACAATCTTCCCACAGGATGGCTGGGAAAGTGGGCACCATCCCTAAAATAGGGCAGTAAAACACTGAAGTAGCTCAAGTCCAAAATCTAACAGCACACCCTGAGTAAGAAAGAGATTGACAGGGCACCACCAGTTTTGGCATCCATCAAGCTTCCTGATTGGTGAGTGTGCACCATCACCATCATGTAGAAAGCACTTTTATTATCTTGCTGTGTGTAGACAGGACTTGAGACATAATCCCCCAGAAGAGACAGTTAAAAACAAAGTCACCATCGGATCTGACTGTCATCCCCGACCATATGAGCAGTCATGATCATAACAGAGTGGAGGACACACTTCTGAGAATCTAAGAAGCAAATATCTGAGCAAAGCCATAACATATTATGTAGATCATCTTCTCCACACAAAAACCTAAAAATCTGCTGAATATTCATATATAAACTCATGAAAATGTCATGCAGCATCCCTGCTAGCAGTCAGCAAACCTGGTGCTTCTGAAGCCACCAATAGAGTGATGGGGAGCAACCTGGACCCAATCAACCTGGTGAGGAGCAGCCTGCAACATATTGACTAATAAGCACTGAAGCCGAGTAGCCGCCTTCCTCCTGTAAATGATGTGCATCAACCATAAAGAGCACATTACAAATGAGAGCAACTAAGACTCCAAAATAAGGAGCTGGTCCATCAGCATAGTTTCCTTGTACTCCAGCCTGTGCTGGTACCATTTGCCAGAGGAGTAGGTTGAGTTTCGAGGATTGAGTGCCCAGATCTGCATAGGAGTCTCAGGAAGCCTGGGCAGCAATCGCATTTTGGCAGCTTTCCAACAAAAAGTTAGTGCCAGTCTCAGGACCCAATAGAGCAATTGATTTGTGTGGGGAATATGCCTCATGATGAATTATACAGGAACCAAACCCAGCATTAGCTACAGATGTGATCAGAGTATAAGCACAGACAATGTAGGTAGAATTGATTACAACAGTAGGCTGAGATACCCCTCCTTCCATATGCATCCATAACTGATGGCACAAGTACCTTTGCTACATTAATCGCTAGCTGCATCATATACAGGAACATAACTACAAATGAGTCATGGCATTTTGTCCATATCCAAGAACAAATTACTTCCTTCATGCTCTGAGGTATTCAAGGAATAGGCTTTATAGCATCCAAGGGATGTAGAAGCACATCAAGTCTGAGTAATCCCGGCATCAGATTTATCTTCAGGCAGCATGTGACTTTGCTTTTAAGAAGACATCGAAGAAGCGCCCATTAGCTTCTGTGAGTCCAGCACGAAGACCAAAATATACTATAACCCTCCCCCATGCTTAGCATCATAACATTCCATCAGCTAACACAGAAGAGAGATAGGTTCCTTTTTTTGATAAAGGTTCAGGAGCCACATCTAGAACCTGCAACTAATAGCCAGCAAAAAGGATATTAAGTCAACATCTTTCATTACCCCATTCTGTGGACTTCCTGGCTTCAGCAAACTTCGTTTCAGGAGGGTGAAGATCTCTGACGGCTTGATCAGGAGTTGTAAATGTCTGATGAGCAATATTTGTCACTTCTTCAAAGTGTTCAGATGGACCTGCTTATGTCATCTAGTAACCGCTAGCTTTGGGGAAGGCAGCCATAGCTTGACATCATATCACAATTAAGGAGATAATTTGATGTGGTGCTTAGCATCACCCATATTTGGAACTCAACAGCAATGCAACAGGTCCAGCATGGCATTGAATGGATTATAAGCAAGCTTTGAACACACCAATCGATGGTGTTCCTCTAATACTGCTGTGTTACAGCTGAAACGATCATATTAATACCTGAGCCATCAACAACCTTGGAGGCTTCCAGTCTGTTCTGCACATGATGTTCTAACCACAGAAGTGCCAAACTCGCCATACAAACAGAAGGAGACTAACAATCTATCATTTTTAAGTGCACACATAATCCTCAGTTGGCTCAACAGGGGGTCAATCCTTGACCTGAGTTTTCTGAATATAAAGTGAATAGGCCGCCAACCATGCCCGCTCCTGCTTGTCAAAAGTTGAACAGCTCTAACCGAGATTTGAGGAAGCAATGCTTGGCCTAAACTGTTGTCCTGAGAATATCAGCCATTCAAGCCAACCATAGCATTTGCATGCCCCAACCATATCTTGCGGACTTTGGTTACTGATACAAGTGTATCTGCAGTCCAGCCACCTAGATTTGCAGATATGGGCATCATAAACCATGGTAGCAAGCTGAAAAGCCCAGATTCCATGAATCTTCAACACACTGGAGCCTTAGACAAATGTAGCATCCAAGGAATCTCTTCAACTGGCATTGTCTGGATTTTGTTCCTCAAAATCAACTTTTGTTTTGCAACAGATATCCTTGGATCTTAGTGATTGCATCTTTGAGGCTGCTATCTGTCAGATCTAGAACCTACAAGTTTTCACAAGAACTACAAAGTTCGTCAAAGCCATGCACTTGTCTATGACCCTAGATGAAGGGTCAGCAGGTCTTTGAGTTTCCAAAACCTCTGTATAATTGGATCCGATACCAATTGACATGACCATTTGCTATAAAGGGAAGTCCTCACTTGCAGGCTCCATGCAATTTCCAACCTTGGCAGACCCTCCATGTATGAATCTCACCGATTAAGTCATAATTGATCAGCCTTCACATTTTGTGTTGCAGATAACCAGTAGAACTTGCTTACCAGTGCAGCACACTTTTTTTTCAGCAGACATCTTTGGATCTTATTCCTCTGTACACAACAGTCAAGGACCTGCTCAAATTCCTCTAGAAATCTGAGTAAGAGGATATCCCCAGCAAAATGAAGATTGCACCAGCTCAACAGTCATATGGTCCCAGCAGACATGTAGAAATGTGCACATTCTAGTCCTGGAGATATCAATACGTGAAGGATTGAACGCTTCAAACCCGAGCATCCTTTCAATCTTCCTTATGACCTGCATCCTAAAGACACCACAAGCAGCATGATTCATGGAGAATGGTGGAGCAGCATGCTCAACTGTTTGCAATATCAAGAGGTAGGAAAGCCTCTTCACAGGAGAAGTTCCGGGGTGGTTGCTGCAGCAAATGGCTGTGTAGCTGTCTTCAACACCATCAGTGGCCCAAGATTGCTTGATCCAGTTTATCGTCCTTAGTAACAGCTTGTCACATCGTTGATTTGCTAAAGAAAACCTTGAAAGGATGAGAAGCACAGGCTTTCCAAAGTGTGCCCGAGAGATCAGTCCTCCTCCACCCATAGGTAGTCATGGTCACACAATAATTTGGACACATTCCCTCATGGATAGTCACAGGAAGTCTTTCTTATAAGAAGTTCAAACTAAGAGTCTGCAATCCTGTGATACACCAAAGAATAGAAAGCAAAAGAGCTTGAAGAAATAAGGGCATACAGAGCTTTCAACATGATATAAGTCCTAGTTGCATTACACTTGATAAGTAAAAGCATCTTCAATATGGTAAACAATTATCCGTCCTTGACATCCAGAAATTCCTTGATCATGGCTTCGGTAGACAACTTTTCCAAAACACACTAGCTCCAAATTTCCCAAGTCTCTGCAGTATAAGAATGTCTTCAGATATCTGTGTCATGACTATCAGTACCGCAGAATGGAAACATAGCTTCTTTGGAGTTTTCAGCCACCAGTTATAGCCCTGTTTGGGAAGAGATGAAGAGCCACCGACTGGGTTGGGAGAAGGATTAGGTGAGAGAAGCCAAGTGCTACCCCCAACCCAACATATTTCCACTTGAAGCAACTTAGACATGGGATTTGGACAAAACCCCCATCCAAGATGTACGAGGAAAATCCGTGAAGCAAGCAGCTTTTGAGACAGCACCTGTCAACTTTTAGAAAAGGGCAATGACAAGGTGAGTATACCTTCAGACCCAATGAAGAGATAGATACAGTATCGGGTAAGTATTGCAGTAGCTTCGAAAATGAAGGGGTTGGGATCTTCACAAACTCCGCATATCAAGGGGCATCAGTATGCTTAATTATAGGGGGTACTCCGAGTGATTTGAAGCTCCCAACTTGTCTTGCCCAGGACATGGAGAGGAAAGAAGTTCGTAGTGAACCCGATGAGGGGAGTTCCAAGCTCGTATGTGGAGATAGAATCACTAGGAACGACACAGCCCTGCTCGAATGGCACCTTGTGGAGGAGTCTTCAAAGTGGACTCGGTGGGACACCAGTTAGAATGGCCAGCGAAGTTGGGCACAGGAGGAGTACAAACTTAGAGAGCAGAAGATGAAAGGGGAGACTTTTAGTTGTGCCACAGTAGCCCCAAAACTCATTTTCCCCAAATTCATCTGCCTAAAGCCTCCAACCTCTGAGACTCCACAACTGTTCTCCTCCTGGGAGGTCGTTGCTGTGGGATCATGCGCAAGAGGGGTATCCCAACACATTGAGACATGGGGTGGCTTCATAAGGGAGGAGAGTCACTGATTTGGGTGCGCATCAGCGAGGCCTGGAGAATTCCGAAAAGAGTTGGGACATGGGCACGAACCTGCTTTGAGCTCTGAGAAGCACAATAGTGCCTGCACGCAAGGCCACTGATAGTCACCTTGAAGGTCTCTGCACTCAAAGTTAGAGGGAGAAGTACTCAATAGATTTTCAATGTGGCCACATAGTAGTCATGGAGGGAAGCCAGAAAGAGAGACGCCAAGCTCTTGTGCAGTCAGGAATTAGAGGACCGCAGCATTTCCACTACCATGAGGCGGGAACCACCGGATCATACTGCTCATGCTTCAGCGGTTGGATGGCCACGAACAGACTCGTTGGCCCGCCATCAACGCAGAGGGGAGCTCCGAATGAGCTTTCCCCAGAGAATGGGCTCAAACCGTAGGAGAGGGGCAAAATGTGTTGTGGCCTATCCTTTCCACCTACCTCGCACAATATTAGGTGGAGTTTAATGCGGTTCATGTAGGGTTTCATCGTTCAAGCATTCACGCGAACAAGACTTCATTTTTTTCTCTTAAGTGTTCTTGAAGTTGAAGAGAGAGAAGGGAGCAGATAGGTACTACCCCTCTCCCTTTTCCAGGCTATCACTGAAATCAAGAAATGGAGGAGAGATGGATGGTGATGCCTCAGTGAGTGTGTGGGAGTGTGTGTGTGTGTGAGAAAGGAAGAGAGAAGGGGGTTAGGGGATGTTTTTGTGAAACAAACAAACATGAACTAAAACTATCCTACTAAAACAAGGAAATGGGAGCAATTGGCCCAAAGGAAGGGTGAAAGTGCCATGCCAACACACATATCCTACGTAAATGAGCAGAAAAATTGCAAATCAATATCTTACCACATGCTCTTGAGCACTCCAAGTGATGAAAGGCCGTTCTCCCCGGCAACGGTGCCAAATTTGTTGTTGTAGTATGCCCTTGGGAGCCAAGACCCACACCACCTTGCATGGAAGCAAGTAGGAGGCCCAAGAATGACTCTCCTTTCATCCACCCCATCCTCCATCATGTTCAAGCCATTGGCCATCAGCCCGCAGCTATGCCACATGCTTGAAAATATGGAGCAATTGGAGTCAAGGATCCTAGTCACATATGTAAAATACAAGACAATTGCAACACTCTACTTACACACAAAGGAAAATGCTAGCATGCACACACACCTCACTCTCACACTCTCCAAGACTAAATACATATATGCACAAAGCCTTAAGAGAAAGGAGAGTTCTTCCATTGAATGGATTTTACATGAGAGCACGACCAAAAGCCCCCCATTACAAGAAATAAGCCTCTATATATAGGCTAGACACATTCCCCCATGTGCTCTTTTTGACTAATCAAAAAGGAGCACATGCTTTCTAACTAACATATCAAAAAGATCTTGGGAAATATTCTTCTAACAACCATATCTCCAAGCATACGTGCGTGGGAATTTTGACGTGGGTTTTCTCCTACTTTTGCAAAAAGAAAGGATTTATTTACAAGTCTCCAAACCATAGTGTTGGAGAATTTATCAAAAAGTGCTTAGGAGGGGGTTCTTATGTGAAACTGTAGGTAGATACAAAAAAAAGGGTTCCTATGCACAAATAAAGATATGTGCATATCCTATACTCAACACTTTGATCATCTGAATTTTGCTAGTTTGCTACGCTTGCAAAAATCTGAAATGGTGTCCTCTTTGTCCAAACTTCAGGCACCTGGAAAACATGTTTGTGAAGGCTGTATTTTGGGCAAAATGCAGCGTTCGTCCGACCACAAGCCTTATATTGCTCATCTGCATGTTTTTGGTTGTCTGCCAGATGCATTAGTGCCTGAACAACATTGCAGAAAATTGGATGATAAAGTAGTAAAATGTATTTTTGTTGGGTACAGTTCTGAAAGTAAAGGCTATCATCTGTATCATCCACAGACTAAATACATTCTGGTTAGCTATGATGTTGTTTTTGTGGAAGATGATATTCAGCCATTGCTTTCATGTACTAAGGAGACATCTGTTAGCTCCAAAGACATGTATGATACTTTGCTACCTCTTTTTACAGGTGGACAGTCTAGTGCTGGTCCTAATGAGGCATTCGATGCAGATGTACATGATGCACTTATTGATGAGAGAGTTGATATTGAGTTGGCAAGAACTATGCCAAAATGGTTGGTGCAGACCTTGCGTGATAGCAAATTAGATGCACCTCTCTCATATCGTACTCGATCAAGCTCTCATAGTGCATCTTTTGCATCAGATTGCTATGCTATGACTACATCTAGTCTCCGTGATGAGAATGAGCCTGTTTTGTTTGATGAAGCACAAAATTCAAAAAGTTGGATGGCTGCTATGCAATGTGAATATGATGCTATAATGAAGAATGGTACTGGGTCTTTATGTGACTTGCCTCTAGGCAAGAAGGCCATTGGCACTAAGTGGGTATACAAGTTGAAGCATAAACCTGATGGTACAGTTGACAGGTATAAGGCTAGGCTTGTTGTAACGGGTTATGCACAAGAAAGAGGCATTGATTTTGATGAGACCTTTGCGCCTACATGCCGTATGACTACTATTCGGAGCATTTGTGCACTTGCAGCCCATCATGGTTGGAATGTACATCAGTTGGACATTGAAACTGCATTTCTGAATGGTGAATTGCATGAAGAAGTGTATGTTTTTTCAGCCCCATGGCTTTGTGCAGAAAGGGCATGAAAACCAGGTGTGTAGGTTAAAGAAGGCATTATATGGTTTAAAGCAAGCACCACGTGCTTGGTATGAGAAGATACATGCCTATCTTATTGCACATGGTTTTGAGAAGATTCCAACTAAAAGCACCTTATATGTTAAGCGTGCTAATGATGTGCTTCTGATCATTGTTGTCTATGTTGACGACATGCTGCTCACTGGTCTTATTGAGAAGCATATTGCTGATTTCAAGGCTGATTTGCATGCCTCATTTGAGATGTCTAATTTGGGGCATTTGCATCACTATTTGGACATTCAATTTATGCAAGTTGATGGTGGAATGGCTTTGTGTCAAACAAAATATATTGAAAAATTATTGTAGCATTTTGGCCTTGAAGACTATAAGCCTATTGCCACTCCTATGGAGACAGGTTTACGATTGAGTCTTCATGATGTTGGAGATGCATTTGATGCTGTCCTCTATGAGTAGGCTGTTGGATGCCTGATTTACTTATGCATTACTAGGCCAGATATCTCACAGATGAGCAGGTTTATGCATTGCCCAGGTGTCAAGCATTGGCAGGCAGTTAAGTGCATCTTTCGCTACTTGAGTGGTACTCGGCTACTTGGGTTGTTTTATCCCAAGGGGGGATCACTACCGCCAGATTTGCATGCTTTTTCTAACTCAGAGTGGGTTGGTTGTTATGACACTCGTGTGTCCACTAGTGCCTTTTGCTTCATGCTTGGTAGCTCATGTATATCTTGGTTGAGCAAGAAGCAACCTACTGTGGCCACTTCCAGTTGTGAGGCTGAGTATAGGGCAGCTTTCACAGCTACTGTTGAGTGTGTGTGGCTGAGACACCTTATAGCTGATTTGGGTGTTGGTCAGTCTTCTACCACCACCATCTAGTAGGTACACCGAATGGAAAGAGGTAATGCAAGAAGAGATTGAAACACTTGAGGAGAATCAAACATGGAATCTAGTGCCCAAGAAGGAGAATATGAAGGTAATAGGCAATAAGCGGGTGTATAAAGTAAAGAAGAATTCAGATGGATCTATTTCTAGGTTCAAAGAGAGATTGGTGGCCAAGGATTTTGATAAACCCTATGGAGTGGACTTTGAAGAGACATTCAGCCCCATGAAAAAGATGAGCATAATTAGGACACTCATTGCAATGGCTACAAGCAAAGGATGGAAGCTCCTCCAAATGGATATCACGAATGCCTTTCTCAATGGAGACTTGGAGGAAGAGGTATACATGGAGCAACCACTAGGTTTCATGTTTTGCTTTGGCCTTGATTGACTTTGGGTCAAAAATAAATGTGATCTCTAAGAAGTTGTATGACCAGTTTAGATGGGCTATAGATAAGGAGCATGGTTGGAGGATGAGAACTATCGATAATAGCTCTAGAGCTTTGGTTTTATTTGTACTTGTGATGATTGGGGGAATTTTTGAGGAATTCCACTTCTTTGTCCAAGATCACTATTCATACGAGGATATCCTTGCGCAACCTTTCATAGCCGAAGTATGGACGGAAACAAAGGTGATGGATGATGGATTTGCCTATGTGAGAATCCGATCAAGATCTCATCTAATCTCCTTACAAGTAATGACTATATGCCCAAATCATTCAAGAACTAGAAAGAACATAAGAAAACATCCCATTAGCTCTCATGAACATGATGATTATATACCTTTAGGAGAGTATGGGGCTTTTGTTGACCAAAATTTCTACTAGAATCCATTATTGCACGACACAACAATGGGCATTGGTTTGATGTCTTACAGGATTCTATACATAGCTTTGAAAGTTTTCTTGTATATTCATGTGTTCAAGTTGCTTTCTTTAGAAAAAGAAAATGTTTCAAATAAATTTAGAAAAACTCATAAAAAACACTATAAAATTTAGGAATAATGTTTCTTGATGAGAATATTGAAAATGTAATCAAGTTGGAGAGTAGTTCAATTATTCTAGAAGAGCTTGAGCAGGCACTTCAAAGAAATGAAAAATAAAAAATTATCATGCTCAGTTCTATCCAAGAATATGAAACGATCATTGAGCTTTTGAGAGAACATGAAGTGAATGTGAACAGGAAGTATAAGGCTGTTCAGAAAAAGGTAAAACCCATAGCCCAACCATTGACAAAAGATAGTCATGAGAAGCATCTGAGAGTGTCTAATGACCCTATGTTGAGACGTCGAGAGCTTATAGGGAATCATTTTACTGATGAGACTATTAAGGAGATAAATTTTGGAGAAACATCATTTCTAAGAGAAAAAGAAAAAGAAAAGTTCATAGAAGTAATCAAGAGACATGAGAAAGTGTTTGCACTTTTACCACACGAGGTAGGTTGTGTAGATCCGAAACAAGTTCCGCCCATTATTATCTTTGCAGTGCCACATATACCATGAAATATTCAACCTATACCAGTCCCAAAGGCTCACTTACCTAAGTTCATGAGGCTATTAAAGGAAAATATGTCCATAAAAATATTGGAACCATCTTCGGCTCCATAGTTGAATGGTGTGAGAAGAGATATTGGATACACTCCAAAGATGAGTCTGGTGTGGAAAAAACATGCCCTACACCTGCCAAGATAGCTTCAGGGA
Source organism: Ceratopteris richardii (assembly GCA_020310875.1). Lineage (NCBI taxonomy): Eukaryota > Viridiplantae > Streptophyta > Polypodiopsida > Polypodiales > Pteridaceae > Ceratopteris > Ceratopteris richardii. The sequence continues at coordinate 20,369,358 of CM035417.1, read as the reverse complement.
TGATAAGTAGACACCTTGTGCTTGCTAAAGATGCATATAAACTATTCTAGTGATTTGGAACATCAATATCAAATTGATTTATCAAAATAAACTACTTGACACAAAACAGATCTAACAAAACTTGGTATTTTTGGATGAGATGCACTCGAGAATTTCACTCAAAGTTCACAGCATGCTGGGAATTGACCAGAGACATTTTGAACACTTTAAATTAGATATATAATGAATCTAAAGCAACACATTTGATGAATTTTGATTAATCATACTGAAAGCAATGAGTTTAGCAAGATAGGGGTGTCATCCTGACTTTTAGGAATAATTTGTTAGAATACATAGGAAACTTCAAATGAATATAGCTCATAGAATAATGAACGGATGATGATGAAAATTGATATGATGCAGCTAGACTTGTTAAATTACCTATATAAATCTAAATCTCATCAAAAGGCTTAGTATACATAGAGAAATCAATGACCAAAGTTGACTAAAAATATGAACATAGACCTATAGCAGTAAATGTGAGGAACTCCAAGATATAGGTTGAAATATCAATCTGTGTTGCATATATGGTACATGATTTGAATGAGCTTGAATCTTGGGAAGGAAGAGCACAATGTGTGCTTCAACAATATCTTGATACTTGATCAGAATCTCCTCAAAATGTAGCTTGAAGTGCTCTATCTCTGCGATCATTCTTGTGTGTATATATAGAAGATTTTGAATTCAAAAACTTAGAGGGATTGTACCTAATAGTTCCCTCAAGTTAGAGGAATCTCATTTAATTAATCTACTACTCTATTGAGTTCAAGTGTGTATCTGGTTGTTACTTCTCTTTTCATGTCTCTTTCTTGTAGGACGGCATCAAATTTAGTTGAGAAGTATTCTCCATCACCATCTGATCTGAGTCTCTTGACGCATCACGTGTTTGATTCGCTAGAAGAGCAAGATACCTTTTGAAACAGTTGAAGACTTTATCTTTATGCTTCATAAAGCACAGAATTGTCCATCTACTACAATCATCAATAAAAGATACATAATATTTTGAACCTGAAATAGAAGGTTCTTTGCTTGGACCCCACACATCTGTGTGAACAAGATCTAATGGCTCCTGATGGATATAGCCTTTCTTGTTGAAAGATTGTCTATGTGCCTTGCCAAATTGACAAGATTCTTGTATATCATATGTTGTTTCGTGATATTGGGAAATCCAATTACACTTTGATTGCTGCAAATTTGTTTCAAGGTTCTCTCACCACTGTGTGAGCAAGCCTTTTATGCCATATCTCCAATTCAGAGAGTATTTCAGATCCATAGCTAAACAATGATATGATCTTGGTGTCCTCCAATTGAAAATTAAAGAGTCTTTGTGTCTTTTCTCCTTTCAAAGTCCTTCAAAATCCTTGGTTGCGATCTTCCACATACGTTGGATGTCTTGTAAACCTAACCTACAATCCTTTCTCCACAATTTTTCCAACACTTATCAAGTTTTTGGTTATTGTGGGTACATAAAAAACTTTGATTAGAAGATTCATATTGCCATCTAATGTTTTGGCATTACCTACTTTATCCATTGAGTTTCTTTTATCACCACTTATCTACACTTCATGTTTGTTCTTGGGATCTTCTAAATTAGAGAGCAATGCTATATTTCTTGATACATGATTTGAGCACCTTGAATCAATATAGAAAATATGCTCATCATCCTTATGCTACTTCAATGATAGGTTCATGAGGAGAAGTGAGTCCTCTTGACTTTGATCCTCAATGTAGTTGTTGTAATCCTTTCTTCCTTTGTATGCATTTTGATGGTTGTTATTGTTGTTGTAGTAGTTATTGTATCCTCCATTGTATCTGCCTCTAATGATCCATAGCCACCTCTATTGAATCCTCTTCCTTCCATTCCTTGGGTTCCTGTAAAACTCCTCAGTAGTGTGATTAGAGTAACCATAGATATTACAAGTTTGAGGGTCTTCCCCTACCTTTCTTTCCTCCTCTACCTCTTCCTCTAGCTCTTCCTCTACCTATGAAGTTGGCTTGGAAAGAGCTACTTTCATCTGCATTCTTCTTAGACTTTGACTTATTCTTAGCTTTAGCTTTATCAGAGTATAAGGTAGAAGATTGATTACCTCTTGAGGACTCACCACTTTTGTTTATCTTTGCTTCATGTGTGAAGATTTGGCCCATCAAAGTGTTGAGGTCAGGCACTTGCATGTCCATGTATAGATCCATGGAAGTTGTGGATGATTCCCACTTGTCATCAGCTTTGATGCCATTGATGATTTGCCTTATGATTTTTTTTTCTTCAATTACCTCTCCAATGCTTCCTAACTTATCAGAAATCTCCTTAATTTAGGTGACAAAGTCACTCACACTTTGATTGGGACTTCTCTTCAAGGTAGTGAACTCCATCCATAGTTGGTTCTTTCATTCTCTAGTATTTGAAGCGAGGAAAGAAGCAAGAGCTGTTGGTGTAATTCAAGCCTTAACACTTGGCTTGGATATCAACTTTGAAGACTTAACATAAAGCTTGGACCTTGGATGATTAAGTTGGAATCCTTTGAAGGGTACATCAACAAGAATCAAGAACCATAGGAACCTAGTCTTATTGTTCTTACCATTTATCTCATGTAAAAGTCTATATGACTTTACCAATCATGTAATCACACCTACTTGCAAAAGTCGTGGAAATTTGATTGATGTAATTAGAGAGAATATCTCCCTACTTTTAGAGGAGAGATTCTAGGGAGCTTCAATTTGAATTTCAAATTCAAATTGTCATTCAACTTCTATGAAAGATGTGAAGAAAACTCGCGGGTTAGTTCCTCTCATTGAGCTCAAATCCCGAGGCTAATCCATCTATCACTAAGTGTGTGAGTGCTACACCATAGCCTACACCTCTGAGTACCATTTTGCACTACATATCTTGCCAATGGGAATGTATATCTACTTGTTCTAAAACATATACTTACATTTCATAATCTCTGTTTTTGTCTGAGTGAACATCTCCAAGTCTGTCAACTTCCAAGAGGCATATCTCAGGGCCTACTAATCCAAATCAAGTGATTCAAAGTGCATTGGATTCAGCTCAAAGTCTACTTCAAGTCTACAAAGTTTGAAGAGGTTTGGTTCAGCCATTTTTGAGAAATCGCCATCGAATCAGTCACTGGTCTGAGTCTGCAGAGTTCCTAAAAAGTCGGGGGTGACTATGAACTTGCTAAACTTATTTCTCTAAGTATGGTTTGTTATTTTCTCTCATTCCACTTGCAAATGGAAGCTTGTTAAGCTAATTGAATATGTCCAAAAGGAATTAGATCAATTGTAAGTGTGCTGGTCATACTGAGCATAACACTGAGCAGGTGTCACTACCAAAATAGCAAGTTTTTCAGATCCTTGAAGTCACAAGTAGTCTGTTTTGATTTGACCATTACTCATAACATTTGCAAAGCACATATATGGTTTCTTGGTATCATTGAGAAGCTCAAGAAGTCTACTAAACATATCTGGAATCAAAGGAGGGCTGGTGTGAAGCAGGTTTTGCAGCATCAACTCAATCTCTTGATTGCATCCAACCATCACTCCTAACAAGAGCTTTCCAAGTCTCTCTTGATGTCTTACATCCTTTCACATGAGGTAAAAGAAAATCAGAGATTGATTTTAAGATGTATGACATGGCTAGTGCATCCTTTGAACACCAAGTTGTAAGCCTTTCTTGCTCTTCATGTGAAGGTTGTCCTTTTCTTTTGATTGTTGGCATGACTTCATCCTCAGATATGTATCCAAATAGATTTCTCCCTTGAAGGTAGGCCTCCATCCTCAGAGACCAAGCTGAGTAGTTGTTTCTATCCAATTTATCAATGATGGAAGGAAAACCATCTCCCATATTGATCTAACTATGCTCGAATACCACTGTGAGAAGAGATGGTGGATACACTCCAAAGATGTGCCTGGTGTTGAAAAAACCTGCTCTACACCTACCATGATAGCTTCAGGCATGATAACTAGACACCTTGTGCTTGCTACGGATGCATATAAACCACTCTAGTGGTTTGGAACATGAATCTCAAATTGATTCATCAAAAGAGACTATTTGACACAAAACAGATGTAACAAAACTTGCTATTTTTTTATGAGATGCACTCTAGAAGTGCTCACAACCTACTGGGAATTGATCATAGATACTTTGCAAAATTTAGATTAGACATGTAATGAATCTAAAACAACAAATGTGATGAATTTTGATGATTCATACTGAGAGAAATGAGTTTAGCAAGATAGGGCTGTCATCCTGACTCTTTCAAAATCCTGTGTCATAATATATAGGTAGCTTCAAATGAATGTAGCTCATAGAATAATGAACCAATGATGATGAAAATTGATATGATGCAACTAGGCATATTAGGTTACCTATATCAATTTTAATCTCATCAAAGACTTAGTATACACAGAGAAATCAATGATTGGATTTGACTGAAAATATGAACATAGACATGTAGCAGTAAATGTGAGGAACTCCAAGATATAGCTTGAAATATTAATCTGTATTGCATATACGGTACATGACTCGAATGAGCCTGAAGCTTGAGAAGGAAGAGCACAACGTGTGCCTCAACAATAGCTTGATACTTGATCATAGTCTCCTCATGATGTAGATTGAAGTGCTCTATCACCATGGCCATTCTTGTATGTATATATAGAAGATTTTGAATTCAAAAGCTTGGAGGGATTGTACCTAACAATTCCCTCAAGTTAGGGGAATCTCATGTAATCAATCTCTCCCAACTTAGGTTCATGATTTGTGCCTAACTAAGCCACAAGATTCTCAAAGAACTTTTACTTTTGATATAGTTAATCTTCAACTATTACAAGAGGTTGTTTTTATGGATTTTCTCAGGATGAGTATACATAAACAATGCTTTTCATTGATGAGTGATGAAGCACTAGGCTTGGATGAAAATGAACTAACAAATAGGTGGTTCACAGTGCCAATCAAGCATGGGAAACTTCATTTCATTCAAGATCTATAGCCTACAAATAAATTCATGTGATCACAAATGTAGGGATAGGACCTATAGTGGATGAGTTTGTAGAAGCATTCATTGGGAATTCCATCTACTCCATGGGTGATCTGTATTCAAGATATGACCTATTTCATTGGCTATTGAGAGTGGCGGCATCATGATAATGAAGACTCCATTGGACCTTGTATGCATGTGTACTTTGTTGCACGGAATGACAAATTCTGTGGCTCACATGATGAATTCCATGAATCTAGTCCTACAAGACCTCATACCTTCATTGACTATGCATGTTATCAATGATATTCCCATAAATGGGCATGAGGAAAGTGTGAAAGATGAGTTTCTAGAGGCTTTTGGCTAACAAGAGGTTCGTTAGGGACCATATCTCTCATTGTGAGAAAATCTTTAAGAAATTTGAAGAGGTAGGGCTAACATTTTCTCTAGAAAAATCTATTTTTGGAGTCAATGAGGTTCTCATTGTAGGACATTTGTATGGACACTATGGCTGCAAGCCATACTTGTAGAAAGTTAAGGCCATTAGCAAGATTCCTTCTATAATGTTAACAAGATTTCTTAATTGTGTCATAATGTTAGTGAGGTGAGGAGGTTCTTCGGAGCTTGTGTCTTCTATGTGATCTCGATTCCTCACTTTTCTCATGTTGCGAACCCTTTATATGATCTTTTGAGAGAGAGAGAGAAAGAAGTTTTTTTGGATAGAAAAATAGTCTAGAGTGATGCATAAACTAAACAAACTGCTTATTGAAGCCCCAATTCTGAAGTGTGTTGATTACTCGAGTTAGAGGCCTATCATTTTGGCTGTTGATACTAGTCATATTGCTATAGGCTAGGTCATAAGGCAAGATGATGATGAGGAGAAGAGATATGCAATTCACTTTGGTGTGAAGATTTTTCATGACACTAAAAGAAAATATCCGCAAATAAAGAGAGAGCTATGGGGATTGGTGACTGCTTTAAAAACGGATAAAGAGTATTTCATTGGAGCGAATGTAGTAGTTGAGAGTGACTATTTTTCACTTATTGGTATGATAGCAAACTATTGTTCTCCAAATATTGTGATGCTTAGGTGGATCTCGTATGTAAAGGTTATAAATCCGGCTTTTGTTCACATAGCTAGAAAGTTGAACATAGTTGTGAGAAAAATTTGATGATGAATCTGATGATGATGATGATGAGGTAGAAATAGAAACAAACATGATGAGGTATGATCCACTACTATATATGTACGAGCAATTATGTGAGAATGAGTATCATGGTGAGTGGAGAGATATAGGAAATTATCTCAGTATGCCAAAACCTTCCTTAGGCTGGTCCAAAAATATATGGATCCATCAAGAAAAGTTCTTATAACTTTTTCTTGAAGGATGGACTTATTTAGTGACACGCTAAAGGCAATGTAAAGATTTCATAGAGGGTATTGAGTATTAGGAGTCTTCAGAGTAAGGTTATAAGAGAGATGCATGAGACCTTATGAGAAGGTCACAAAGGATTTTATGTGATTTATGAAAAGATTAGGGAAACCTATTGGTGCATTCTTCAGTTAGGCATGTCAAGTGCATTCTTCAGTTAGGCATTACAAGTGGGTGGTTGAACTTGTGACCATGCCTAAGGGGAAAGATAAGATGAGGTATATTGTACTTGCTAGAGAGGACTTGACCAACCATGTAGAAGCTCAAGCTCTTTGCATGAAGAGGACTTATAATCTATGAAAAATCATTTTAGAAAAAGTAATCTCAAGATTTGGATATGTTAAGAAAGTGGTTTTGGATAGGGGAGAGTTAGATGTGAGAGAGGCAAAAGAGTTCTTTGACCATCATGGAATTCGTGTGTCTCCCACAATTGCCTATAACCCTAAGGCAAATGAAAAGATTGAGAGAGGTCATCCTTCCATCATGAAGGTGATCTCTAACGCCTGTAGTGATGACATGAAGCAATGGACTAGATATCTTCCATTCACATTATGGGCAAATGGGATGACGTACACTCGGTCCAAAGGTTTCATGTCTGTTGAATTGATGTACTATGAGAAGCCATTCTTCCCCATCCAAACTTAGATATTGACTTTGTTGAAACTCCCATGGAATGATGGAATGACGAGAGAAGAGGTTTTAATATTTATCACTCAGGATTAAACAATTAGAACAAGGAAATGAGAATATAAAAGAAGTAGTTCAAAAGATAAAGGAGTCAAGGTTGAAAAATAAGATTTATTTTGACAAAACTCAGCGACTTAGACCATGAAAGATTGAGATAAATTATTGGGTATTGGTGTATGATAGTACATTTGATACTCAGTATGATGCTAGGAAGAAATTGACTAAACGTGTTGGAGTAAGACATCTGCAGAACCATACAAATAGCACAAGGAAGAAGAAGAAGCTTGGAGCACAACACACAATACTCAATGTATTACCACTAGACTGTACAAAGATAAGTAACACATTAGGGCTAGAGGTGTATATACAAGTCGGGGGAAAAAACCTCCTAAAGAGGGAAAAAAGTGCATCGATGGTCCTAGAGTGTTCGCAAACATCACCGCCTAAATATATCAACAAATCCCCCCTGGGAGTGATGCGATGAACAAGGACCTGTCACTCATGTATAAGGAAGTGCCAAGCTATGTGGAATCAATCCACAAAAGGAAGTAAGCCCAAAGCTTTGCAAAAAGCTTCAAACTTCTCCCTAGGCAGAGCCTTCATGTAAAGGTCTGCAAAGTTCTCCTACGTGGGCACATATGCCAAGCTAATCTCTCCAGTAGAGAACCTCTCCTTGCAATATGATAATGCACCTCAATGTGCTTAGTGCGAGCATGGAACATAGGGTTTCTCACAACTACCAATGTGCTCTAACTATCAGTGAAGATGGTGGTGGCAGAAGACTAACCAACACCCAAATCAGCCATAAGGCATCTGAGCCACACTCACTCAACAATAGTTGTGAAAGCTATCCTATACTCAGCCTCACAACTAGAAATGACCACAGTAGGCTGCTTCTTGCTTAGCCAAGATATGAATGAGCTACCAAGCATGAAACAAAAACTACCAGTGGACACACGAGTGTCATAGCAACCAGCCCAGTCAGAGTCAAATAAAGCATGCAAATCTGGCAGTAGTGATCCCACCTTGGGATAAAACAATCGAATTTTTATGATACCACTCAAGTAGCGAAAGATGCACTTAATCGCCTGCCAATGCTTGACACTTGGGCAATGCATAAACATGCTCATATATGAGACAGTAAACTAAATATCTGGCCGAGTAATGCATAAGAAAATCAAGCATTCGACAGCTTGCTAATAGAGAACAACATCAAATTCATCTCCAGTATCATGAAGAATCAATCGTAAACCTATCTACATAAGAGTGGCGATAGGTATACACTCTTCAATTATACTTTTGTATGGTTATGAGCTTGTATATATTTGCCTAAATATACAAGGAAAATGTCGCGGAAAATATGAGAGAGAGTGAGAGAACAAGAATTGAAGAGAATTAGAAGTCATTAAACACTTGTGAAGTGAGTAAGATAGCTCTCTCATCCATATCTAAAACGTTTCAGTAATGAACAAAAGTTGCACCCAATTTCTCTATGTGTTCTCCTTCTGTGCTTGATCAATTCAAGAATCCTTTTGTAGGTGTCTAATTCCATAGTCAATGAGTCTATGGTTAAAGTTTGAGAGCCTAATTGTAAATAGGCTGTGAGAATTATGAGTAGGAACATTCATATGTGAGGAAGTGTTGAGTGTCTTCTAAAACAGGTGCAATCCCGATGGTCAAAGAAGTGGTCAGTTCTGAGTGCACAGTGTAAATTTTTGCACAAATGAGGAGTCAAACTCTAAGTTGGGAGGTAAGCCATCTATGGCTAAAGGCATTTGCATAAAAGGGTTCTAATTTTGGAGAACCAAGCTTTAGAAGTTACAGGTGTCAAAGTCGACTGTTAAGAACTACAGTTTTAGACATAGGTGACTTGTTGAGATCATTTCTAAAGATCGATTGAGTCTTTTGGAATACTTTAACTTGGAGGAGGTGTGAAAACTAAATACAACACATTGTACAAAGTCTTATTAGAAACTTTACACATTTGATAATTCAATGAATGAGTTATGTGCAGTAGACTTTCTGTGTAGTCATCTTCTTCACAGTTTGTTCAAGATTTTAATAATCGAGCATTGACCCTCCAAATTGGTGAAGATTTTAGGTTATTCCTCATATAGAGGTGTTCTAACTTCAAGAATAACTTGTTGCTTTGGAGATTAACACTCTCCATCTGTGGTATCAGAGCAAGAAGCATCAAAATTGAAGAAAGGTGGACCCCGACTGTTGCAGTTATAAAGAATTTAAGATTTGAAGATACAAAAGGTGAAAGATTGAAAGTAAAGCTTGAGAAGGAGGTCAAAAGATATCAAGGAAGACAAAAGGAACTTCATTCGAATCAAAGGTACACTTATTTCTAATAAAGGTTGAATAATTTAATACAGAGGTGAAGAAAGGATGGGAGATTCTCTTCAAATAGAGAAATTGGATAGAGAGAGCTATCCAACATGGTCAATGAGGATGGAAGCTTATCTCATGAGCAAAGACTTGATAAGTTATATCATAGGTGAAGAAGAAAAGCCTTAGTTCAGAGATCCTAGTGTTCCAACTAGGGATGAATTGTGAGATTTGAAGACTTGGATGAAGAGAGATGCTCAAGGTAGGAGCATTATCTAGATGGGAGTTAACGAATACTTGCTACCTCACATTAGAGGTCTTGAAAGTGCAAGTGGTATATGGAATGCTTTGGAGGAGCATTTCCAAAACACCACAAAGTCAAGGAAGGCATCCTTGTGGGCAGAGTTTACTACATTCAAGAAGAAGGCCTCTCAATCCATTTCAGATTATGTAACAAGGATGAAAGACATTGCAAATGCATTAGGAGCAGTTGATGAAGATATTGAGGAGGATAAATTGGTAAGGCAAATGGAAACCATTCATTTTGTCTACTCAATTATCACTAGATCATTTTAATTCTGATTTGAATCAATTGCTAGGACACATGCTAACCTTTGGGTAGGATGTCAAAGGTGAAAGTGATAAGAGTGCAGGTCAAGCAATGTATTCAAAGGATAAAAGGAAGAATAGAAAAGGGAAGCTACTAGCAAATGAATATGAAGGTACAACTAGCCACGCTAACTTCCTAAGAGGAAGAGGAGGTGGTAAAGGTAGAGGAAGAGGCAGAAGTAATAAAGATGGATTCAAAGCTTGTTGGATTTGTGGTAAGACAAATCATTTAGCTAATGATTGTTGGCATAATAATCAGAATAATGGTGGATATAATCAAAACTTTAATTCAAGATGAAGAGGTGGTAGAAATCAAAGAGGTAATTTCAGAGCTAGAGGTAGTAGAGGTTATTTTGGAAGAAATGCAGGTAGAGGATTCCAAAGCCCACAATACAACAATACCTACTACAATTATGCTTCATATCAGAAGGAGGATTCAACATTGATAATGAATGCAACTTGTGAAAGGCAAAGTGAAGACCAAAGAGTCTACATTGACTCAGGGTGTAGCAATCACCTGAGTGGCAACATAGCTCACTGATTTGGAGAATAAGGTAACTAATCATGTAGTTCAAACATGTGATAATACAAAGCACACTGTGAAGTCAATTGGATCAGTGAAGGCCAAGGATGAAAGTACTCTTTTGAGTAAGGTTTTGTATGTTCCTACAATTCCAAAGAATCTGATAAGTGTAGGACAAATTGTTGAAAAAGGTTATGAAGTTAGGTTCACTAATGAAGGAGTTTTTGTGGAAGACCCTAGCAATGGGTATAAACAAATTTTTTTAGGGAAGAAAGAAGTGTGAAGAGATGGATAGGTATGTGTTGAAGATGAAGCGGTGTTGCAAAATCTTTGCTCTACACCAGCCAAATGAACTCCAGGAGTAGATGGTGGGCCCTTTTAGCTTGCCAATGGATGTATTAGACACCCTATGTACCTTGGAAGATCACTCTCAAAAAGATAGATCAAAACAGATAAGTTGGAGTTAGCTCAGAGGTGAAAACTTGCTATTCTTGGTTGATACACCTGTCCAGTGTTTTACATAATTCTCTGAGCACAGCAGCAATTAGATTAATTCCTCTTGGGGAAGGCTAGGTAGCTTAAAGAGATAACTTTAGAGAGTAATCTCATCAAAAATAACAAACCACACACTGAGAATGACTTTTAACAAGTGATGACATCATCCCGATTTTCACGGGCTGCTACAGAAATAGACCAGTGAGTAGAAAAATTAACATAACTCAAGATGTACGAATCCAATGATCATGAAAATTTGTATGTTTATACTAGACAGTAAGCTGAATCCAACAAGCTTGAAATCACTGAATGTGGATGAGTAACCACTGAGAAATGACTCTGACAAGATGACTGAAAAAGTTGGGTACTTGACAGAGAAGTGAAGATGAACATACCCTGTTGATTTCAAATGAACATAACTGAAGATTCCAACATCCAAATGACATGAAAATTTGTGAGCATATAGTAGACTTATAGAGCTAACTTTACCAAGTTAAATCACTGAAAATGATGAACCAAGTGCAGAGAAACAATCTCTGCAAGCTGACTGAGAAAAACTGAAGTAATGGCAGTGAGTAGTACACATCACAAGAACATGGAAAGATGAACTCAAATAATCATGAAAATGAAAGTATATTGCTTGTACAATACAATGACTTACTGATACATATGTGTGCCTTGTAATCACACCTTGATATGGCATAAAGCTCAGCTCTTGGAGGTCTTCACATAGGTCTCTCTAACCACGACTAAAACTGCCATCTATTTATAGTTGAGTTTGGGAGGCTAACTTCCCTCAATCACTCTCCAATCAATCAATGATTGATTTGATTCTCTACCTACCACAAATCACGAATTCGTGGCTCCTCTTTCCATTCTTGATCATGTGGGCTCAACCACTTAAGATTCTCTTACTTTTACATTAAGTAAACTCTTCAAAAGTTACAAGAGGTAGTTCACGAGTGAACTTTACATAGTCTTCATTTTGAAGCTTCTTTAATGACTTTGTGAGACTCAAGCCAATACTTAGGCTTGTCATAGACTTGCTCCAACAGCTCCCCCTCAAGCCAACTTTGAATCTCCTTGCTTAGGATCTTCTCTCGTACATAATGATAATGAATTTCAATATGTTTAGTCCTTGCATGAAAAATAGGATTAGCAGCCAAGTGAATAGAACTCATATTGTCACCAAAAATAGTTGGAGTTCCAAACTCCAATCCAAGATCTTTGAATAATGTCTTCATCCACATAGCTTCCTGAGTAGCTATGGCAAGACCTCTGTATTCAGCTTCAGTAGAAGAGAGAGCAACTGTGGGTTGCTTCTTGGATGACCATGAAATAAGCTTTGAACCTGCAAAGGTAAGATAACCTGAAGTGCTCCTTCTATCTTCCTTGGAGCCAGCCCAATCTGCATCAGAAAATAGCTTCAAACCTAAATCAGATACATAAGGATAGTAAAGTCCTTCATTTATGGTTCCTTTGAGATATTTGAGTATCCTTTTGGCAGCATCCATATGTGGTTTCCTTGGTGTGTGCATAAATTGGCTTAGCACACTCACACTGTAACATATATCTACTCTTGTCAATGTGGCATAGTTGAGACTACCCACTAGACTTTGATATGATGTGATGTCCTCTATGAGTTCACCTTCATGTGAGCTCAATTTGTGATTAACCTCCATTGGAGTACCTGCAATCTTACAATCTTGCATCTTGAATTTTGCCAACATGTCCTTAATGTACTTTCTTTGAGTGAGAAACAAACCATGATCTTTGTAGACAACTTCCAAACCTAAGAAGTAGGTAAGTGAACCCAAATCACTTATCTTGAACTCTTCTCTCATCTGATCTTTGATCTTCTTCATACCATCTGCATCATTTCCTGTCAATATAATATCATCTACATATACACATAGGTAGATGACCTCGGAATTACTCTTTTTAATAAAGAGTGAAGGATCTGCTTTGCTTGGTTGAAAGCCTTTGTCTTGCAAGAATGAAACAAGCCTGAAATTCCAAGCTCTTGGAGCTTGCTTGAGACCATACAATGCTTTGTTAAGTTTACACACATAATCAGGATAAACTTGACTCTCAAAACCAGGTGGTTGTGCCATATATACCTCTTCTGTTATCCAACCATTCAAGAATGCATTCTTCACATCTAGTTGAAGTATCTTCCAATTCTTGGAAGAGGCAATACTAAGCAAAACCCTAATAGTAGGCATCTTTGCCACAGGAGAGAATGTCTCCTCATAATCAATTCCCTGTGTTTGTGCAAAGCCTTTTGCTACAAGCCTTGCCTTATACCTGTTAATGGAACCATCAGAATTCTTCTTGAGTTTATAGACCCATCTTGAGCCTATTACCTTCATGGATGAAGTCTTGGGCACCAAATCCCAAGTGTTGTTTTCCTCAAGTGCTTCAATCTCTTCCTTCATTGCATGCTTCCATTCTGTTTTTGCTTTGGCCTCTTCAAATGATGATGGCTCCTCTTGGTTTATGTCCTGTGCTATGTAGATAGAATGTTTAGTTACTAATGAGGTGTCAAACCCATACCTTTCTGGTTTTTTCTTTTCCCTCATAGATCTTCTTAGGCCATGATGTGATGATTCTGCCTCATGTCCAAGTTCTTGCAATTTTGCTTTACCTTTAGACTTCCATGCTTTGATCTTTTCCATCTGACATTGTTCATCATCCTCTGAGGTGTCTTGTTCTTCAATCTTTGATTGTTCTCTACCAAGCTTTGGAAAATCTTCTTCAAGATCATATGGTAAATTGATCTTCCTGCATGAATCTTCATACCATGAATTGTTCTCATCAAAAACTACATCTCTGCTTACCAAGAATCCTTTGTTGGTAGGGTTGTATAACCTGTAGCCCTTTTGATTGTTGTCATATCCAATAAATACACACCTTTCTGCTTTTGGATCCATCTTGCCTCTAACCTGTGAAGGAACATGAGCAAAAGCAATACATCCAAAAATTTTACAATGATCTAAGCTTGGTCTTCTTCCATTCCAAGCCTCATATGGAGTCATTCCATCAAGGGATTTTGAAGGCAACCTGTTAATCAAGTAAGTGGCTGTAGATACAGCCTCAGCCCATAAGTAATTAGGTAAATGCTTTTCATTTAACATAGACCTTGCAGCTTCAACAATTGTCCTATTCCTCCTTTCTGCCACTCCATTTTGCTCAGGAGTGTACCTTGTAGTTACCTCTCTTTTGATTCCTCTTTCTTGAAGAAAGAATCAAAATCATGGGAGAAGTATTCTCCCCCTCCATCTGACCTTAGCCTTTTTAGTGATTTACCTGTTTGATTCTCCACAAGAGCCAAATATCTTTTGAAACATGAAAAAACTTCATCTTTGTGTTTCATAAAGAATAGGATAGTCCATCTACTGCAATCATCAATAAAGGAAACATAATACCTTGATCCTGATATTGAAGCTTCCTTGCTTGGTCCCCATACATCTGTATGAACCAACTCCAAGAGATCTCCATGCATATAACCTTTCTTCATGAATGGTAACCTGTGAGACTTTCCAAACTGACATGCACTACACTTATAAATCATATGTTGTTTTGACAAGTTAGGGAGTCCAAGAACACTTTGGTCCCTGCAAATTTGCTTTAATGACCTTTCACCAATATGTGCTAACCTTTTGTGCCATACTTCCAATTCTGTGAGTGTCTGACTGCCATAATTAAAGAGAGCAATGTTTCTAGTGTCCTGTAATTCAAATGTGAACAATCTACCTGTCTTTTCACCTTTTGCAATTCTTCTGAATCCTTGACTTGGATCTTCAACAAATGCTCCTGCCTTTGTGAACCTGACTTGCAACCCTTTCTCTACTATCTGCCCAACACTTATCAAATTCTTTGTAATGGTAGGGACATAGAGTACCTTACTGAGTAGGTTGATGTTTCCATCAGGTGCTTTGACATTGCCTATTTTCTCCACAGGATGTTTTGTATCATCTCCTGTTTGTACCTCATGCTTATTCCTTGGATCTTCTAAATCTGATAGGAGTGCCACATTTCCTGCCACATGATTTGAACAACCTGAATCTATGTAGAAAACATGCTCATCAGATTTACCTTGTGGCATAGCCATGTTCATGATCAATAATGAATCCTCTTTGTTTGAGTCTTCTGTGTAGTTATTGTAGTCTCTCCTTCCTTTGTAGCCTCCTTGATAGTTTGAATGATTGTAGTTGTTGTAGTTGCCATGGTAGTTGTTGAACCTTCCTCTTGAGTAGCCATAACTTCCTCTATTGTATCCTCTACCTCTTTGATTCCTGGAATTCCTAAAGCAATTTTCAGTCGTATGATTAGTTAATCCACAAATAGAACATGAGTTGGAGTCTTGGGATCTCCCCCTGCCTTGTCTACCTCCTCTTCCTCTACCTCTGCCATGTCTTCCTCTACCTGCATAGTTAGCTTGATATGTACCTGCTTCATCATCCACTTTCTTTGCCTTTCCTTTGTTATCTTTAGACTTGCTTTTATCCGTGTATAAAGCTGAAGATTGATTACCTTTAGAGCTTTCTCCATTTTTGACAAGCTTTGCCTCTTGAGTAAGTAATTGTCCAATGAGTGTGTTGAAATCAGGTACATGCATGTCCATGTACAAATCCATAGCTGTGGTGAATGCTTCCCACTTGTCATCTGCCTTCAAGCCATTGATGACCTGCCTTACAATTTGCTCTTCATCTATTACCTCTCCAATGCTTCCCAACTGATCTGCTATGTCCTTGAGCTTTGTGACAAAATCAGTCACATTTTGTTTGGGAGCCTTCTTGAGAGTTGTGAAATCCAGCCATAGTTGATGCTTCCTAGCTTTAGTACTTGAAGCAAAGAAAGCTTCAAGTGCATCCCACACTTCCTGAGATGTCTTACAACTTCTAATGTGAGGCAACAAAAAATCTGAGATAGAGTTGAGGAGATAAGACCTTGCAAGTGCATCCTTGGAGCACCATGTGCTCAATCTTTCTTGCTCTTCTTGTGTTGGTTGACTTTTGTTCCTGAAACTTGGCATAACTTCATCTCCAGCCACATAACCATATAAACTTCTACCTTGGAGATAAGCTTCCATTCTTAATGACCAAGCTGAGTAGTTACCTCTGTCCAATTTGTCAATTGATGAAGGAAATCCATCTGCCATGTTGTCCAACCTTGCTCTGATACCACTGTGAAGAGATGGATAGGTATGTGTTGAAGATGAAGAGGTGTTGCAAAATCTTTGCTCTACACCAGCCAAATGAACTCCAGGAGTAGATGGTGGGCCCTTTTAGCTTGCCAATGGATGTATTAGACACCCTATGTACCTTGGAAGATCACTCTCAAAAAGATAGATCAAAACAGATAAGTTGGAGTTAGCTCAGAGGTGAAAACTTGCTATTCTTGGTTGATACACCTGTCCAGTGTTTTACATAATTCTCTGAGCACAGCGGCAATTAGATTAATTCCTCTTGGGGAAGGCTAGGTAGCTTAAAGAGCTAACTTTAGAGAGTAATCTCATCAAAAATAACAAACCACACACTGAGAATGACTTTTAACAAGTGATGACATCATCCCGATTTTCACGGGCTGCTACAGAAATAGACCAGTGAGTAGCAAAATTAACATAACTCAAGATCTAAGAATCCAATGATCATGCAAATTTGTATGCTTATACTAGACAGTACGTTGAATCCAACAAGCTTGAAATCACTGAATTTGGATGAGTAACCACTGAGAAATGACTCTGACAAGATGACTGAAAAAGTCGGGTACCTGACAGAGAAGTGAAGATGAACATACCCTGTTGATTTCAAATGAACATAACTGAAGATTCCAACATCCAAATGACATGAAAATTTGTGAGGATATAGTAGACTTATAGAGCTAACTTTACCAAGTTAAATCACTGAAAATGATGAACCAAGTGCAGAGAAACAATCTCTGCAAGCTGACTAAGAAAAACTGAAGTAATGGCAGTGAGTAGTACACATCACAAGAACATGGAAAGATGAACTCAAATAATCATGAAAATGAAAGTATATTGCTTGTACAATACAATGACTTACTGATACATATGTGTGCCTTGTAATCACACCTTGATATGGCATAAAGCTCAGCTCTTGGAGGTCTTCACATAGGTCTCTCTAACCACGACTAAAACTGCCATCTATTTATAGTTGAGTTTGGGAGGCTAACTTCCCTCAATCACTCTCCAATCAATCAATGATTGATTTGATTCTCTACCTACCACAAATCACGAATTCGTGGCTCCTCTTTCCATTCTTGATCATGTGGGCTCAACCACTTAAGATTCTCTTACTTTTACATTAAGTAAACTCTTCAAAAGTTACAAGAGGTAGTTCACGAGTGAACTTTACATAGTCTTCATTTTGAAGCTTCTTTAATGACTTTGTGAGACTCAAGCCAATACTTAGGCTTGTCATAGACTTGCTCCAACAAGAAGGAAGATTGTTCACATTGAAGATTCAAGGTAATGTTGGTCATGCCTTGTTCACCTATGGAGGACATAAGATCTCTGAGTTAGATCTTTGGCACAAAAGGCTTGGACACTTTAATGAAAGATGTATTAAAGATATGGTTAACAATGGTTCTGTGATTGGATTGCGTAATGTTGTAGGTCAACATATGACATACAGATGTGAGGCATGTCAATTAGGTAAGGCTCATAAGAAATCTTATTCCAAGCATGGTTTTATGTATTCAGAGAAGCTTGAGTTGGTACACACAGATGTGTGGAGACCATCAAAGGATTTCAGTATAAATGGTTCAAGGTATTATGTAATTTATGTTGATGATGCTACTAGATGGATCAATATCTATGTGATCAAAGATAAATCAGAGGTATTCAATACATTCAAGCATTATCATGTGTATGAAGAAAGAATCACAGGTCAAAAGTTGAAGAGACTAAGGTCAGATGGAGGGGGAGAGTAATTCTCTAATGAGTTCAGTGATTACTTGTGGAATGCAGGTATAAAAAGAGACGTTACTTGCAGGTACTCTCCTCAACGAAATGGTGTAGCAGAAAGGAGGAATAGAACTCTTGTTGAGTTTGTAAGATCCATGATGAAGGAGAAAAATTACCCAAATTATTTGTGGGCTGAGGCTGTAAATACAGCCATATATTTGGTCAATAGATTACCATAAAAACCTTTGCAGGGTATGACACCATATGAAGCATGGTGGGTTAAGAGACCTACTCTAGATCATTGCAAAGTATTTGGATGTTTGGCATATGCATATGTGCCATCTCAATTGAGGCACAAATTGGAACCTAAAGTTGAAAAGTATGTATTCATTGGATATGATGATAAGCAGATGGGATATAGGTTGTGGAGTCCATCCACAAAACAATTCCTTGTATCAAAGGATGTTACATTTGATGAGCAAGGTACTTGGTATGCAGGTACAATCAATATTCATGCAGGTGATGAAGAAGTTGTGACTCAAAAGAAAGGTAAATCAAAGATTCAAATATTTAATGAAGAAGAGAATAATGAAGTACATGTTGAAGTTGAAGAAGTGCCAAGGTTTGATCCAGAATGTGATGAACCAGAAACCTTAAGGAGTGGAGAACTCAGAAGGTCATCAAGACACAAATGGCAACCTACAAGGTATAGCTATGACACTTCTTTTTGGGCTACTAAAGATTATGCTTATGTGGTAAAGGCAGATGAAGACCCTTTTACATATGAAGAGGCAAAAGGTAAGGAAAATTGGGAGAAAGCTATGCAGGAAGAGTATGATGCATTGATGGAGAATGACACATGGGATTTGGTTCCTAAACCAAATAGCCAGAAGATCATTGGATGCAAATGGATCGACAAGACAAAGAGGTTTGCAGATGGAAGTGTGTCTAGGTATAAAGCTAGATTTATTGTGAACGAGTTTGCTCAGACGTATGGTATAGATTATGATGAGACCTATAGTCTTGTGGCAAAGATGACAACCATCAGGACACTCATAGCTATTGCTGCATGTAAAGGTTGGAAATTATGTCAATTAGATGTGAAGAATGTTTTTCTAAATGGTTATATTTCAGATGATGTTTTCATGAAGCAACCACAAGGGTTCAGAGATGATAAGGTATCAAGATCATGTATGTAAGCTCAAGAGAGCTTTGTATGGTTTGAAGCAGGCCCCAAGGGCATGGAATTGTAGACTTGTGAAGTTCTTGAAGGAACTTGGTTTTCAAGTATCTAAAGCAGATAGTAGCTTGCTTGTTAAAGCAAGTGATGATGGGTTCATTTACATGTGCATATATGTTCATGATATAATTCTTACAGGTACAGATGAGAAAGGAATTCAACACCTAAAAAAGCAAATGGAGAAAGAGTTCAAGATTAGTGACTTGGGAGA
Organism: Ceratopteris richardii; assembly: GCA_020310875.1. Taxonomy (NCBI): domain Eukaryota; kingdom Viridiplantae; phylum Streptophyta; class Polypodiopsida; order Polypodiales; family Pteridaceae; genus Ceratopteris; species Ceratopteris richardii. The sequence goes on along the minus strand of CM035417.1, from coordinate 20,349,883 downwards.
TTTTTCATATTTCTTGGGCATGGAGATCTCATACACTCAACATGGAGTGTATGTAACTCAAGAAAGGTATTTGAAAAACTTGTTGATCAAGTTTAAGATGGATGATTGCAAGGTAGCACCTACTCCAATGGAGGTGAATCACAAATTGAGCAGATATGGAGGAGAAGAATTCAAGGACATGAAGCTATATCAAAGTTTGGTTGGTATTCTGATTTATGCTACATTAACTAGGCCTGACTTGTCATATGCAGTTGGAGTATTATCTCAATTCATGCATTGTCCTAGGAAAGAACATTGGGTTGCAGGACAAAGAGTGTTGAGGTACATTAAGGGTACACTCAAAGAAGGTTTGTATTATGGTTTTACATTAGATACAAACATCAAGATATATAGTGATACAGATTAGGCAGGTAATCCTGATGGTAGGAGATCAACTTATGGATACTTGTGTTATGTGGGAGATAAGTTAATTTCATGGTGTTCAAAGAAGCAACATACAATTGCTTTATCATCCATAGAGGCTGAGTACAAAGGAATGGTTGAAGTTGCAAAGGAAGTGATATGGCTTAAGACTCTTATGAAGAGTTTTGACATCATTCAGAGTACACCCACTATTCATGGAGATAACATGAGCTCATTGTATTTAGCTTCTAATCTTATTTTTCATGTGAGGACTAAACACATTGAGATTCAGTATCATTTTCTAAGAGAGAAGGTGATGGATAAGGAGATTGAAGTTATACATACTTCAACAAAGATCAGATAGCTGATATGCTAATCAAAAGCTTGGATGGACCAAAGCTACAGAGATTCAAAGACATAGCAGGTACAAAGAAGATAGAGAAAACCTCAATTGATGATTGAGGGGGAGCTGTTGGTGCAAGACAATCAACAATTGAAGTTTTAATGAATTTTTGAAGTCAAGGATTGAAGAAAAGATCAAGCCATGAAGCATGAAGAAAGTATATGTTCAGAGAATGAAGATATGTATACATATGTGCATTAACTTAGAGTTAGCTCACTTATACTTTTGTATGGTAATGAACTTGTATATATTTGCCTATATATACAAGGAAAAATTTTCGGGAAAATATGGGAGAGAGTGAGAGAACAAGAATTTAAGAGAATTAGAAGTCATTAGACACTTTTGAAGTGAGTAAGATAGCTCTCTCATCCAGATGTAAAACTTTTCAATAATGAAGAAAAGTTGCACCTGATTTTTCTGTGTTCTCCTTCTATGCTTGATCAATTCAAGAATCCTTTTGTAGGTGTCTAATTCCATAGTTAATGAGTCTATGGTTAAAGTTTGAGAGCCTAATTGTAAACAAGCTATGAGAATTATGAGCATTCATATGTGAGGAAGTGTTGAGTGTCTTATGAAACATGCGCAATCTCGATGGTCATAGAAATGGTCAGTTCTCAGTGCAGAGTGTAAAGTTTTGCACAAATGAGGAGTCAAAATCTAAGTTGGGAGGTAAGACATCTATGGCTAAAGGCATTTGCCTAAACGGGTTCTAGTTTGGAAGAACCAAGCTTTAGAAGTTACAGGTGTCAAAGTCGATTGATAAGAACTACAATTTTTGACATAGGTGACTTGTTGAGATCATTTCTCAAGATCTATTGAGTTGTTTGGAATGATTTAACTTGAACGAGGTGCAGAAACTATAGGCGACACATTGTACAAAGTTTTATAAAAAACTTTACACATTTGATAATTCAATGAATGAGTTATGTGCAGGAGACTTTCTATGTAGTCATCTTGTTCACAGTTTGTTCAAGTTTTAATAGTTGAGCATTCACCCTCCAAATTGACGAAGGTTTTAAGTTATTCTTGATATAGAGGGGTTCTAACTTCAAGAATAACTTGTTCTTTTGGAGATTAACACTCTCCATCAAAATCTTCCTGTTTGCTTCTCAACTAGTTATTTAAAATTTTTGAAACAATCAAAGACTTCACTCTTATGTTTAATGAAATACAAAAATGTCATTCTACTATGATCATCAATGAATGATACATAGTACTTATTACCAGCCAAGGATGCCTCTTTAGTAGGACCCCATATGTCCGTATGTATAAGATCTAGCAATCCATTGCTTACATAGCTTGAATGCTTGAAAGGCTGTCTACTCTGCTTACCCATTTGACATGCTTCACAAAGATATGTTGCTTAGTAAGATCAGGTAGTCCTTCAACAATCCTCTTCTTTGATAGCTCCTTTAACCTGTGTACATTCACATGTCCAATCCTTTTGTGCCATAGATCAAGCTCTGCTATTCGATGCATACCATAAGAGAAATCGTTTGTATGATTTGGGTTTATCTTGAATGTAAACAATCTACCTTGTTTCTGACCTCTAGCAATTAACCTCCTTTGCTTTGGATCCTCAATGAAGCAACCTACATGATTAAATCTTATTTGCAAACCTTTTTCTACCATTTGACCAACTCACATCAAATTCTTAGTGATCATTGGCACATACAGTACATCCTTCAAGCAATTTGTCTTGCTCTTATCCTGCATAACAACATCTCCAACCTGCATAATCTTATGTGTTGTATCATCTCTTGTTTCAACATGACCTTTACATGAAGGATTATGCATATTAGAAAACCATGAAGCATCATGTGACATATGGTTAGAGCAACCACTATCTACATACAATACATCACTATTGCTATTCATCTTAGTTTCCACATTCATCATAAGAAGAGAATCATAATCATCACTTTTACCTTCAACTACATAATTTCCTTGTTGTTTACCTCTTCTTGAATAGCCTCCTCTTTGATTACCACCTTGATTATTTTTAATCTGATAGCAATCTTTGGCATAGTGTTCATACCTTCCACATATATAGCAATTGTTGTTATCTTCAATCCTTTGTCTTTGATTATAGTTGTGGTAGCCTCTTGTACATCTAGCGCTTGATCGTCCTCTTCCTCTTGTGTTGAAGAAGCCACTTGAAGTCCCTTGATGATCGCTCCTTCTTCCTAAACCTCTATTTGAACCTCTTCTTCCTCTGTTTCCACCTCTTCATGATCCTACATAAAGAGCTTGTCCTTGAGATCCTTTTTTATTTGAAGTAGAGCCATTTCGATTCATCTCCTCCGTGACCATAAGACCAACAAGTTGATCAAAGTCTAGTAATTCTCCTCTAACATAAACTGAAGTAATGAATGGTTTCCATCTCTCATCATCCTTGAGTCCGTTGAGAGTATGTGCAACCAAGTCATCATCCTCCACATGAGCTTGAATTGATCGTAGTTGATCTGCAATCTCTTTAACCTTCAACAAGTAATCATTGACTGATGACCTTGTATCTTTCTTTATGTTATTCTACTCATTTTTTAGTTGAATCTTCCTTGCTTTTGTACCTGTAGCATACAACCTTTCCAATGCAAGCCAAACATCTCTAGTTGTGTCTAGATCTTGTATGTGTCCTACCATTGAATCTTGAATATTTTGTGATAAAATGAATATAACCCTTTTGCCTCTTTCATTCCAAAGTCTGAACTCCCTCATTTGTTTTTTATTTGGATCCTATGATAATATAGGTTTGATATCTGTTCCATCAATCAAACCATACAAGCCTCTACCTTGCAAGTATGATGTGATTCTAAATCGCCATGCTTGCTAGTTGTTCTTATCAAGCTTCTCTATTTGTGCATGTTGATCACCCATTGTGTAAATACTAAACTTCCTCCTTTAACCCTCCTTTTGGATATATGTGATAAGAAGAAGTATGAGATTTACCTTTGTAATAAAGTTTATGCACCTTTCTTTGCTTGGATGTTGCTTGAGATAATTCCTTGCTATCTCCTTCTACCTTTGTGTAGTGTCGATATGAACCTCTGCTCCAATAGCTGCAAATTCTTCATCAAGGTATTATAACCTTCTCCAAGCTTCATTTCCTTGCTCTGATACCAATGTTGGAGTTTATTGACCTCCAAAATATAGCTAGAAGTAGGTGGAACCCCCTAGGAACAAGTTGACCTTCTCACAAACTTCAACACAAAAAATGAGTCATGCTTGTAGAGCTTACTGTTCTATACTCACTCTGCATTTTTTAAACATGTTTTAATCACATATACTAGAGCCCAAGATCTTTCCAATGAGCCAAAGAACACTCAATTTGGATAAATACACAAAGAGATATGACCTCTGCAAGTTTGAGTTTTAATGGAGACCTTCAGCAGGGGTGAACCTGAGAACACACACTACTTGCAGAGCATACTACTCTCAGTTCACACCTCCAGTGATTATGGAAATTGAAAATATGAAAGTAGACAGTAAGAGCTTTCAAATGAGCTATCAAACATGTAATTTGGATATATAAGGAGGGAGATACAAGCTCTCTAAGCTCTACATACAAAACTAGAGCAGCTAAGAGATACAAATATGACTCTCTTGGACTTCCCACAAGATCGCGACTTCTCTCCTCTTTTTATAGCATGGGAAACTAATTTAAAACCTTCATAATACATCTAAATTCGTGGTAGACACTTGGGTGGAGATATTACATGACTCAAGTGCTCAAATAAGCAAAGTATTCATGGACTTTGAGAACTATCCACATCGACCTTCCACTAGGACACCACTTCAGCTCCCTTGTGACTCACTAATTTGACTCATCATGTTCTAGAACTCACGTGGTATTTTGGCTATCTTTTATGAATAATATGAGCCTTCTTAAAGTATTTGAAGACTTCCCAAAGGTATTTACATAATTTGAAACTTGTACCATACATCAAACAAATGTTCCTAACAGACTACTCGGTCACACTTGAACGGAGGCGTTGTACCTGATATAGAGGATCTTTTGAAAGAATAGTACTAGTGTTCACACTCTTACATCATTGTCCTTTGTAATGGTTATTATCCGCATGTATGGCATCATCCAAATCTATTAGCTATTATCACAATTTGTCATTAGCCTATTTTGTATCGATGTTACTAAAATATTTTGTTGTCTCTGCCTCGTATTATATACCTTGTACATATTTGATAGCTCAATTGTGTCATTGATTGTAATGATGTAAACAATTCTTCTTTTGGTATTATATGGGCAAAATGATGTTTTTCCATAACTTAGGCATCGATTTGGAAATAATTTGAAGTCTTAATGCCATCGTAAACATTAGGAACGCATTTGTATGAATTTTACAATCGTTCCTCTCATGATGCCTTTTCACAATGATATGATTTGGATAGTAGTAAATAGTTTTAAAGTGAGGAAACTGATTTAACTGTTTAGTTCTACTGTCCACCTTCTTACAACACCTCTTTGTAATGGTTACTATCCACACGTGACACTATCCAAATCGATTAGCTCTCATAGGATGTTGTATTTAGCCTACTTTGTAATGATGTTATTGATTGTATTTATCCTATTTTGTACAATTTTTGATAGACTAACAGTGTCATTGATTGTAAGTTGTAATGATGTTTGGCTTATAGGTCAAACAAAGAACAAAGTTCCATCCACAATTTCCGCAAAAGACAGTCTTACATCCTTAGCAAGTCAATGTCGACTGCAATAGAAGTTGAGCACAAAGATGCCCAAAAAGAAGAAAAACTAAATAAAGTATCAGTTTTCTCAAACTAATCCTATTTGAACTCAAACATGTCCTATTTTAACTCAAACTGATCTTATTGCAACAACAGTTGAGTAGAAAGTATCAGTTTCACCTCAAACTAATCATGTACTAGTATTTACACCAAAAGGCAATCAAGAGCCTAAAAAAATACTAGGCAAGTCAAAAAAACGAAAGAGGTTCGATCATGTGATAATGGAACCAGAATGTATTGAGATAGAAAGGGACCCTCTAAAGATTCAATGTGGCCTGGCAAAGGAGAAGGTACAGGAATTGAAACCTAGGGCTCTGATTCTGAAAGTTGAAGTATTTATGAATATTCAAAGTAAGCAGCCCTCTCCTGATAGTAATGTTTTTCTTCAATGATGCCTTGAACATTTCAATGTCTCGATTTGGAGTGTCTATGATCTGGACGAGGTCAACAAATGTATTGATACAATCTTCTTGGCATTCAGGAGGAAATTTATGGATATTTTGGGGAGGGATCAATGTTTTTGGAATTTTAAAATCCATTTCAAGAAACTAGCTCATTTCTAGGACAAGAATGTGGAGTACAGTCCTGACAATACATTGATTATTGATACTACTGCTTACACATTTTTTCACAACATTAGAAGATGTTGTCTAATGTTACCAAAGATGATAATCAGTGAAAGACTTAACCATCTATCAGGAACTCTTTGTGATCAACTTTGGAAATGGTTAATAGCCCCAAATCGTATTGAGTATGCAGATATTATTTCCAGATTAATTCCTCTTGATGAAGAGAGTTTGTCTATATATCATGGAATACATCAAGACCATAATCAAGATTACAGGCATAATCGAGATTACAGACCAAAACACTGAGTAATGCCAACTCTAGGGTGGCTAGGAATGGTTCTGTTTCTAAACCCTTCTGTTGGGGGATTCTTGTACAAGAAGGGATTTGAGTGTTTGTAGGAGAAAAGGGAAAGACAAGAACAAAGATACACATTGGAAGCCTCTATCACTTGATTATAATAAGACAAATACAATGGTGATGCACAATACAATCCAATGCTTCCGTGCAAAATCCCACAAAGTGCTCAATTACAAAATACCAAATACCCAAGATCTTGTTGCTGTCGGCCTCCCGTGCACCAGACCTCAACCTTCTCCAAGTCTGCACTTGTGCACACCTTGCACCAAGCTTCCAATAAGGGGAAGGGATTGGACACCTCTGTCGGCACGCGCACACTGCAATGTGACATTGGGATCCTTGGGGGGAATAGCTTAACACTTCTCTGCACACTTTTTAGTCACTCTTCATGCACAACTTGCACTTCACTTCTCTGTGTCACACACTGTGTGTCTCTTGCACTTCTCTCTCTTGCCTCGCTTAGACAATGCCCACCCTCTTAGTCTTAGAAATGTCCAAGAATAGTCCTTGCCTTGATTTGAGTGTCGATTCACGTATGCTCGTAACTACAAGAGTATCTTGGTGCTCACTTTGATGTCCCAAGATTTTCTTCATAAGTAGGCAGCCAACGAATCCTTGTTTTGTCCTGTAGTGGCTTTAGACTAAAACAAAAATTTTAATTGAAGGGCCATACTTTCACTTCTGCGTACGCTGCCCCTTCACATACCTTCACATTTTCCTTTTAAATCTTCTCTTGTGCACCTAAGAGGGGGTTCACCTAAACCTTCCAAAACACTTTAAAAACACTTTTGAACCTTAGGTAAATTCGAGAAATACCTCTGCAATCTGCAACCAACTTTCTCCAATTTACCTTTTGTAGACAATTAATGGCGCACTACTTGTGCACTTTGACCCTTGAACTTTGAACACTTTGACTTTTCCCCTATTGACTTTGACCTTGAATAAGTTGACTTTTACTAGTTTGACTTTGACCTTTTGATTTTGACTATGGCTGACTTTGACCAACATGACTTTTATGGGCTTAACAGTTGCCCACCACCTAATGTGCTCTCCGTCCTGGAGAGCTACAACCAAAACTCTGAGCAGATGGACACCTTGACTTCTGAGCTACAAAATCTTCAAAATGACAGTGGAGCAGCAACCAAGACCACCAGAAGCAGGAGAGAACAAGCACTAGAGAAGAACCAAAAAAATGGGATTTTTGCATGGAAAAGCAAAGGAGGGCAATGGAAGGGTAGAAAGGACGGGGGAAGGGAGGGCTGAGGGCGCTGAGATGGATAGGGCAGGGAGGGGTAAGGATGTGGCTAGGCATAAGGTTAAGGGGAGGGTGAGGGAGTAGTATTATGGGGTCTAGAGAGGGTCAAAATGATCAAAAGTTAGAGATACAGAGGATGCATATGGGAAAATGTGCAACATATCGTGAAATGAGATGAGAATAGGCAATGTGGACCATGTGTTTAATTAAAAACACATGATAAATGTGCTCAAAACATATGGGTTTGACCAAAAGTCAGAGAAAATGTGGGATTCTAGAAAAATGATGTCAATGTGGTCTGTGATGGTCTCTCTCAATCCATCAACCTTCAGCTATGCAAGAATTATTAAGAAAAATTCCAAAACAAGAGGAAGAGTTGCTTGCTTGGAGCCAATTTAGAATATCATCTTTAATCTATTTGGGGTTGGTCCTCTGTTTTTGGTTCCACGCGAATGCCAACTGTTTGCACCATGCTCGTGTTCCCTTGATTATCTGGGCCCCCCTCTAAATGTGTCTGTGTTAGCTCTTGCCCTTTCTTTTGTACCCACATAGTGTCTTTACCCCAATCATGGATGACACTTGCATGCCTCAGCCATGGTTTTCCAATTAAGAGGGGAAATCCTCCTTCAACCTGGGGCAGACTTAAAACTACAAAATCTAGAATGAAGAGATTACCTTGTACTTCAAGTGGAACTTTTGGGATCACTCCCAAGGGCCTTACTTTGCTTTGATCTGCCAAAGTAATAGTGAAATTTGCAGGCCTTGAAGGGTGGAGTCCAATCTTTTCCATTGTATGTTTAAGCATCAAGTTAATGCCAGAACCACCATCCACAATAACTCCTTGAAACTCATGACCTTTGATAGATATTGTCAGCCGAGGACTCTTATAATATGTAAGGGGTGCTTCCCCTACAATTTTACCTTTATGTATAACAACAATCTTTGCCACCAAACTTGTAGTGGAAGCCTCATCAATTATCTGCAAGAATTCTGACCTAAATTTCCCATCCATATTTATTAAATAAAAAATACTAACCTCCTTTTTCATGGACTTGAGTAGTTTTGAAGCCTCTAATTCCTTAAGAGCATGGGCTCCAATTTGCTTATCAAAATCCTCATGAGCTCTGTTGAAGGTATGCCCAATGGCATCACTGGTACATATAAGATCTCCTTTTCGCCTTGTATCTGATGGAGAGTGTTAATCTCCAAAAGAACAACCTACTCTTGTGATTAGAGCACCTCTATACCAAGAGTAAGTCAAAAACTTCACAACACAAAAATTCTGCTGCACAGTTTCTTCAAATTAATCTATCAAACATGTAAAGTTTTTTATGAAACTTTGTATAGAATGTCGCCTAGAGATTGCGCACCTCCTCCAAGTTAAAGTTCTCAAAAGGATTTAGTATAACTTGAAAAATCAACTTCACAAGTTACCTATGTCTGAAACTGTCATTCTGAACAGTCTATTTTACACCTGCAACTACTAAGACTTAGTTCTCCTTGAATAGAACCCGTTTAAGCAAATGCTTCTGGTTACGAGTAGCTTATCTTCTAACTTAAAGATTAAGCCCTCACTCATGCAAAACTTTAAAGTATGCACTGAGAAATGATCAAAACATTGATCACTGGAAATGCGCCTGTTTCAGTAAACTTTGAACACTCAACACACATGAATGTTCCTACTGACAATTCTCGGTTTCTGTTTACAATTAAATTTTGAAACTTAAGCTATAGATTGATTAACTATAGACTTAGATATCCTCAAAAGGATTTCACAAATCATCTATCACAGATGAAGATCACACAGAAATTTCGGCGCAGTATTTTCCGATTACTCAGAAAGTTACAGTTGAGTGATGAGAGGAAAACTCAACTAACTTTTCATATGTCTCATGACATCTAACTTCTCATTCTCTCTCATTGTCTCTCATTCTATCATCTATGTCTCTCATACTCTTGTATATGCCTCTCATATCTGCCCCGACACTTTCTCAGGTATTTATAGATAAATTTGTACAAGCTTACAACTTTGACTATACTACTGTACATATGTGTACATCCTTTTTTTCCGGTTTTCTTCCATGCTCCAAAATTTGTTCTTTTCTTCCTCTTTTTATCTTCCAACTCTTCATAAACTGAAAACTGTAAAATTGATCAATTCCGGTAACATTCCGGTGACTTTATGGTGACATTCCGGTACTGTTCCGGTGACCTTCCGGTGACCTTTTTAAGGAAATTTTTAACGAAGTTTCTGCGGACTTAAAGACCTTCAATTGTTGATTGTCTTGTACCAACAACTCCCCCTCAATCATCAATTGAGGTTTTCTCTGTCTTCTTTATTCCTGCCATATCTTTAAACTTTTGTAACTTAGGTCCATCCAAACTTTTTGTAAGCATATCAGCTATCTGATCTTTCGTTGAAGTATGGATTACTTCAATCTCTTTATCCATCACCTTCTCTCTTAGAAAGTGATACTGAATCTCAATGTGTTTAGTCCTGGCATGAAAAACAGGATTAGCAGCTAAATATAATGAACTCATATTATCTCCAAATATAATTGGTGTCCTCTGTATAGTGTCAAAATTCTTCATTAAAGTCTTTAGCCAAATTACTTCCTTTGCAGCTTCAACCATGCCTTTGTACTCAGCTTCGGTAGAAGACAAAGCAACTGTATGTTGCTTCTTGGAACACCATGAGATTAGCTTATCTCCCACATAACACATGTATCCATAGGTTGACCTTCTGTCATCTGGATTACCTACCCAATCTGCATCACTGTATATTTTGATATTTGTATCTGATGTAAAACCATAATACAAACCTTCTTTGAGTGTACCCTTAATGTACCTCAACACCCTTTGTCCTGCAATCCAATGTTCTTTCCTTGGACAGTGCATGAATTGAGACAATTCTCCTACTGCATATGATAAATCAGGTCTAGTTAAAGTAGCATAAATAAGGCTACCAACCAAACTCTGATATTGTCTCACATCCTTGAATTCTTCACCTCCAAACTTACTCAATTTCTGATTCACCTCCATTGGAGTAGGTGCTATCCGGCAATCATTCATTTTAAACTTGATTAACAAGTTCTTCAAATATCTTTCTTGGGTCACGAATACTCCATGCTGAGTATATGTGATCTCCATACACAAGAAGTATGACAAGTCTCCCAAGTCACTTATCTTGAACTCCTTTTCCATTTGCTTCTTGAGTCTTTGTATACCTGACTCATCTGTTCCTGTAAGGATTATATCATCAACATATATGCACATGTATATGAAACCATTATCACTTGCTTTTATAAGCAGACTACTATCTGCTTCAGACACTTGAAAACCAAGTTCTTTCAAGAACTTTACAAGTCTATAGTTCCATGCCCTTGGGGCCTGCTTCAAGCCATACAAAGCTCTCTTGAGCTTGCACACATGATCTGGATACCTTTTATCTCTGAACCCTTGAGGTTGCTCCATGAACACATCATCTGAAATATAACCATTCAGAAAAGCATTTTTCACATCTAACTGACATAACTTCCAACCTTTACTCACAGCAACAGCTATGAGTGTTCTGATAGTTGTCATCTTTGCAACAGGACTATAAGTCTCATCATAGTCAACACCATAAGTCTGAGCAAACCCTTTGACAACAAGTCTAGCTTTGTATCTAGACACACTTCCATCTGCAAATCTCTTGGTCTTGTAGACCCACTTGCATCCAATAATCTTCTGACTATTTGGTTTAGGAACTAAATCCCATGTTTGATTTTCCACCAATGCATCATGTTCTTCTTGCATAGCTTTCTCCCATTTTTCCTTACCTTTTGCCTCTTCATATGTAGAAGGGTCTTCATCTGCTTTCATTATGTAAGCATAATCTTTCGTAGCCAAAAATGAAGTATCATAACTGTACCTTGTAGGTTGCCATCTATTTCTTGATGACCTTGTGAGTTCTCCAGTCCTTGAGGTTTCTGGTTCTTCACACTCAGGATCAAATCTTGATCTTTCTTCAACTTCTTCCTGCACTTCATAATTTTCTTCTTCATCAATTATTTGAACCTTTGATTTACCTTTCTTCTGACTCGCTTCTTCTTCATCACCTGTATTGCTATTAACTGTTCCTGTATACCAAGAACTTTGCTCATCAAACGTAACATCTTTCGACACCAGAAAATGTTTTGTGGATGGATTCCACAACCTGTATCCCATCTGTCTGTCATCATAACCAATGAAAACATATTTTTCAGCTTTAGGCTCCAACTTGTGCCTTAATTATGATGGCACATATGCATATGCCACACATCCAAATACTCTGCAATGATCCAGGGTAGGTATTTTACCCCACCAAGCTTCATACGGTGTCATACCCTGCAAGGCTTTACATGGTAACCTATTGACCAAATAAGTAGCTGTATTTACAGCTTCAGTCCACAAATAATTAGGGCAATTTTTCTCATTCATCATGGACCTTGCAAACTCAACAAGAGTCCTATTCCTTCTTTCTGCTACACCATTTTGTTGAGGAGAATACCTGCAAGTAACTTCCCTTTTTATACCTGCATTCCATAAGTAATCACTGAATTCGTTGGAGAAATACTCTCCCCCTCCATCTGATCTTAGTCTCTTCAGTTTATGACCTGTAGTTCTTTCTGCATATGCATGATAATGTTTGAATGTATTGAATACTTCTGACTTATCCTTGATCACATAGATAGTGATCCATCTAGTAGCATCATCAACATAAATCACATAATATCTTGACCCATTTATACTGAAATCCTTTGATGGTCCCCACACATCTGTGTGTACCAACTCAAGCTTCTCTGAGTACATAAAACCATGCTTGGAGTAAGAATTCTTATGAGCTTTACCTAATTGACATGCCTCACATTTGTATGTCATATGTTGACCTGCAACATTAGGCAATCCAAGCACTGAACCATTGTTAATCATATCTTTAATACCTCTTTCATTGAAATGTCCAAGCCTCTTGTGCCAAAGATCTAACTCAGAAATTTTATGTCCTGCATATGTAAACATGGCCTGACCAATGTTGCCTTGAATCTTCAGTGTAAACAGTCTTCCTTCTTTCTTTCCTGAAACAATCTGTTTATACCCTTGGCTGGGATCTTCCACGTATACTCCTTCATTAGTGAATCTTACTTCATATCCCTTTTCAACAATTTGTCCTACACTTATCAAATTCTTAGGAATTGTAGGAACATACAGAACCTTACCCAATAAGGTACTACCGTCTTTAGCTTTCACTGATCCAATCGACTTCACTTTATGCTTTGTGTTGTCACCTGTTTGAACAACATGATTAGAAACTTTATTCTCCAAATCAGTCATCAATGATATGTTTCCACTCAGGTGATTGCTACATCCTGAGTCAATGTAAAAGACTCTTTGATCTTCACTCTGCCTTTCACAAGTAGCATTCAATATCAATGTTGAATCCTCCTTCTGTTCTGAAGCGTAATTGTAGTAGGTATTATTATATTGTTGACTTTGGAATCCTCTACCTGCATTTCTTCCAAAGTAACTCCTACCACCTCTTCCTCTGAAATTTCCTCTTTGATTTCTGCCACCTCTTCCTCTTGCATTGTAACTTTGACTATATCCATTATTACTTTGAGTATTGTGCCAACAATCATTAGCTAAATGATTTGTCTTACCACAAATCCAGCAAGCTTTGCCTCCATCTTTGTTGTTTCTGCCTCTTCCTCTACCTTTGCCACCTCCTCTTCCTCTTAGGAAGTTGGCTTGGCTAGTTGTTCCTTCATCTTCATTTGCTTGTTGCTTTCCTTTGCTATTCTTCTTTTTATCTTTTGAGTACATTGCATGACCTGCACTCTTATCACCATCTCCTTTAACATCATTCTCAAATGTTAGCATATGACCTAGCAACTGATTTAAATCTGGAGTGAAATGATCAAGTGATAACTCTGTAGACAAAATAAACGGCTTCCATTTGTCATCACCTCTTAAGCCTGTAAGAATTTGCCTTACCAATTTATCCTCCTCAATGTCTTCATCAACAACTCCTAATGCATCTGCAATGTCTTTCATCCTTGTCACATAGTCTGAAATGGACTGAGAAGCCTTTTTCTTGAAGGTTGTAAACTCTGCCCATAAGGATGCCTTCCTTGACTTAGTAGTATTCTGGAAATGCTCCTCCAAAGCATTCCAAATGTTAGTTGCACTTTCAAGACCTCGAATATGAGGTAACAAGTAGTCATTGACTGCCATATAGATAATGCTCCTAGTTTGAGCATCTTTCTTCATCCAGTTTTTCAAATCTGCTAACTCTTCCCTAGTCGGAACACTAGGATCTCTGAACTGTGGCTTTTCTTCTTCTCCTGTGATATAAGCTATCAAATCTTTGCTCATAAGATGAGCTTCCATCCTCATTGACCATGCAGGATAGTTTTCCCTATCAAGTTTCTCTATCTGTAGAGAATCTCCCATCTTGTGTCTTCCTGTGTATTGAAACCTTCAACCTTTATGAATAATATATGTACCTTTGCTTCAAATTAGACTCCATTTGTCTTTCTTGATATCGTATGATCTCTTCCTCAGGTTTTGCCTTCAAGCTTTCACCTTTTAGTTCTTCAGTTGTTGAATTCTTTGTAACCGCAGCAATCGGGATCCTCCTTTCTTTGATTTTGATGTCTCCCGCTCTGATACCACTGATGGAGAGTGTTAATCTCCAAAAGAACAACCTACTCTTGTGATTAGAGCACCTCTATACCAAGAGTAAGTCAAAAACTTCACAACACAAAAATTCTGCTGCACAGTTTCTTCAAATTAATCTATCAAACATGTAAAGTTTTTTATGAAACTTTGTATAGAATGTCGCCTAGAGATTGCGCACCTCCTCCAAGTTAAAGTTCTCAAAAGGATTTAGTATAACTTGAAAAATCAACTTCACAAGTTACCTATGTCTGAAACTGTCATTCTGAACAGTCTATTTTACACCTGCAACTACTAAGACTTAGTTCTCCTTGAATAGAACCCGTTTAAGCAAATGCTTCTGGTTACGAGTAGCTTATCTTCTAACTTAAAGATTAAGCCCTCACTCATGCAAAACTTTAAAGTATGCACTGAGAAATGATCAAAACATTGATAACTGGAAATGCGCCTGTTTCAGTAAACTTTGAACACTCAACACACATGAATGTTCCTACTGACAATTCTCGGTTTCTGTTTACAATTAAATTCTGAAACTTAAGCTATAGATTGATTAACTATAGACTTAGATATCCTCAAAAGGATTTCACAAATCATCTATCACAGATGAAGATCACACAGAAATTTCGGCGCAGTATTTTCCGATTACTCAGAAAGTTACAGTTGAGTGATGAGAGGAAAACTCAACTAACTTTTCATATGTCTCATGACATCTAACTTCTCATTCTCTCTCATTGTCTCTCATTCTATCATCTATGTCTCTCATACTCTCGTATATGCCTCTCATATCTGCCTCGACACTTTCTCAGGTATTTATAGATAAATTTGTACAAGCTTACAACTTTGACTATACTACTGTACATATGTGTACATCCTTTTTTTCCGGTTTTCTTCCATGCTCCAAAATTTGTTCTTTTCTTCCTCTTTTTCTTCCAACTCTTCATAAACTGAAAACTGTAAAATTGATCAATTCTGGTAACATTCCGATGACTTTATGGTGACATTCCGGTACTGTTCCGGTGACCTTCCGGTGACCTTTTTAAGGAAATTTTTAACGAAGTTTCTGCGGACTTAAAGACCTTCAATTGTTGATTGTCTTGTACCAACAGTATCTGCACATGTGGTGGCCTTGTCTTCAGATGTCTCTTTGTCTTTGTTCAATCCATTAATTCTTGATTCTTGAACTATATCTACTTGAGCCTTTCCCTTGTTTCTTGTTTACACTGTAAAAGATTCAATTTCTTCTAGCTGCACCACCCTAGTAGATGGTGATGGCTCATTGACTTGATCTAACATTTCTTCTTTGTGCACAAAAATCATTTGAATGTGGGGCCCTGATGAAGAGGCTTGATTCTTAGGACAACAATTTGTATAGTGGTCTCTGGCCTCTGGGCAGTTTCTGTAAGGAGGGGCATTTTCTGGTGGAGTGCACCTACTTTGATAGTGCCCACATTTTGAAACAAATGATTGGCCTCCTATGCCCATTTACAAAGTTATTCCTCTGTCTGGGGTTGTAATTGTTACCTTGCTTGGGTGCAGCCGCCATCACATTTGTTGGTGGTAAGGGTCCTCCTTGTGTCCAATATGTTTTTGATGGTATTCCCCTTGATTGGCATTCCTGGCCTCATGACCAGCTTTCCTGCATAATTGGCAAGTCACACTTAATAGAGGACATTCACTTACTATATGACCTTGCTTGCTGCACATGGTACATCAAAGTCCACTCTTGATGCCACCCCCTTTGAGTTCGTGCAACTCATGTTGCAGCTGAGCTAATTCCTCTACTTGGGCCTCCTCCTCCTTTTGGAGCTTTAATGCCTCAATCTCCCTCCTCAAATGAGTAACAACATTCTCCTCCTCTTTGTGGGGTTTATTCATTTTTAAGCCCTCCAGATCCTTCCTTACTTGGATTACTAGATCCTCCATTTCTGTAGAATATGGTAGTTGAGAAGAAGTTGCTCCATACTGTTGCCTTATCTGCTCCAGTCATGTAGCTGTGTTGATGAATTCCTCTACGGAGGCTGTAGGCAACACTAATTCCTTGATTTTACATTGCGTGGTCACTAGAAGTGGCTTAGCTAACCATTTCTTAACAAAAAAATCATGTGGTGGATCTGGTAATTTAGCCATTAGTGCCTTGGCCCTAGTCACAAACTCTGGGAACTTTTCACCTAGACCCAATCTCAAATTTTCTAATTCCTCTATGATGATCTCTACAGTATTTCCATGTTGGAATTGATTTTTGAATGCATCTTTCATTAAGTCCCAAGTTGTAAAATGGTTCTCAGCAAATTGGATGAACCATTTATCTGCTAATCCTTCTATAGTGACAGGGAAGAGTATCAAAAAGGCATCCTCCCTGCCCATTAAGCCTCTAGTTTTGCACAATGCCAAAAATCTTCTAATATGCTCGTCCGAATCTTCCTGAGCTAAGCCTTTGAAAGAAGGAAATTTTATATTTAATCTTGATAGTAAGCTTTCCAGGTCTACCTGTCCCACCATGCCCTTTACTGATGACGTTGAAGATAGTGGACTAGTGGATCTTCTAACAGCCTTCCTTCTTGTTTGCTTGCAGTTGACCCTCAATGTTTGGGACTGGATTGTGGTCATGGGCTATTCATAGTCCTTTTAGTATAAGATAATTGATAAGAATATTTACCTCTTAGTCCAATGAAGTAGTACTATCGGCACTTGAACTCTTCTACCCTTTGCACTTGGCTTCTCCTATGCTCAAATCTCCTTGGAGTCCCACCGTGCATGCCAAATTTTGTTGGGGAATTCTTGGACAAGAAGGGATTTGAGTGTTTGTAGGAGAAAAGGGAAAGAAAAGAAGGAAGATAGACACTCGAAGCCTTTGTCACTTGATTATAATAAGACAAATACAATGGTGATGCACAATACAATCCAATGCTGCTATGCAAAATCCCACAGAGTGCTCAATTACAAAATACCAAATACCCAAGGTCTTGTTGCTGCCGGTCTCCTCTGCACGAGACCTCCACCTTCTCCAAGCCTACACTTGTGCACACCTTGCACCAAGCTTCCAATAAGGGGGAGGGATTGGACACCTCTGTCGGCATGCGCACACTGCAATGTGACCTTGGGATCCTTGGGGGGAATAGCTTAACACTTCTCTGCACACTTTTTACTCACTCCTCATGCACACCTTGCACTTCACTTCTTTGTGTCGCACATTGTGTGTTTCTTGCACCTCCCTCTTGCCTCGCTTAGACTATGCCCACCCTCTTAGTCTTAGAAATGTCCAAGAATAGTCCTTGCCTTGATTTGAGTGTCGATTCACGTATGCTCCTAAGTGCAAGAGTATCTTGGTGCTCACTTTGATGTCCCAAGATTGTCTTCACAAGTGGGCAGCCAACGAATCCTTGTTTTGTCCTATAGTAACTTTAGACTAAAACAAAAAATTTAATTGGGGGGCCATACTTTCACTTCTGCGTACGCTGCCGCTTCACATACCTTCACATTTTCCTTTTAAGTCTTCACTTGTGCACCTAAGAGCGGGTTCACCTGAACCTTCCAAAACACTTTAAAAACACTTTTGAACCTTAGGGAAATTAGAGAAATACCTCTGCAACTTGCAACCAACTTTCTCCAATTTACCCTTTGTGGACAATTAATGGCGCACTACTTGCGCACTTTGATCCTTGAACTTTCAACACTTTGACTTTACCCCTATTGACTTTGACCTTGAACAAGTTGACTTTGACTATGGTTGATTTTGATTGTAGTTGACTTTGACCAACATGACTTTTATGGGCTCAACACCTTCAATCTTTATAGATCTATCAGACAAGGTTGTCCCCTTGCTTCTCTTTTGTTTGCTATTTCTAGTGATGCTTTGGGATGGTTAGTCAAAGATAAAATTGAACAAAAAAATTATTAGAGGTATTTCTATGCTTGGATGAAAGTTAAAGAGGGTTATACCTTAAATCCAGTGTTTGCTTCTAATCTCTGGTTTTTGTCATAGGACTCATTATGGAATGGATGGGTGAATGCTGAAGAAGCTTCTCCTTTGCCTGTTAAGATGAATAAGTGCAGGAAAAAAGGCTTTAACTCATGGAATAGCCTTATGTCTAGGCATAATATTGTGGATCCTTTCTTCACATTGCTAATTTATCTCTTGGTTGTAAACAAGTACTTATGGATCACAGGGAGCTGCTCCTGAAAGCCACGGAGAAGTGAAATCACTACAAATATTATGGAGAGCGCACATGGAGAGCACAAATATTATGGAAGAAATAAAAGATGCTTTGGAGATGGTAGTAGGAATCAAATTTACAACTGTTGGAAAGAAATGAAGTTTCTTGGACACGCCCACCTTTCTACTATCTCTGATGCTCCTATGCATCAAGCCATGTACTCAAAAATCATATGTAATGTTAGATACCAATAGTGGAGGGTCACTCTCTCTAAGATGTATTATCCCAAGAGGTCCTGCCCCTTGCACAACTGTACAATATTTCCTAAATTTATTTTAATCTCTATTTTCCATTAAAAAATAAATAAATTTTAGGTTTAGGGGTGGATTCAAACTATTCTGATGGTACATAAATGACATTTCCTTCCAAAATCATGCTTCCACCCACACATCAATCCATCTGTTTCAGCCGTGCATGTTTTGTTCTGAGGAGGGTAAGCTGCCATGCTTTTTTTTTCCTTTTGAAATGGAGTTTCAACCTAAGACTACTCCCACGAACATTAATTTTGAAATTGCAACTGTACAAGTGAACGGGGATAGTAACCATTGAAAGAAACTTGGAGAAGCTTGTAGGAGGTAGAAAAGTGTATTTCGAAGCGATGAAGTTTGGTCAAGCCAACCGGCACAAGACCAACCCTTGAGCTTATGGAGACTCAAATAGACCTTATAGGCATGCGATAAGTGCAAAGAAATTCACTATGTACTTTGGAGCATCAAGAAGAAAGTTTCGATACAAAACAGATAGGTTCGCACGTCGACTAGCTCAAAAAACTTACTATCTATGGAAGAGACAATGAACTTCAAATGCCCATAGTGACCAGTGTGATTACAATTAGAAAAACTCCTTTTATCGGAGTTATACACATAGGGTTAAGTTTATATAATGCACAAAAGTATAAGGAATAAGCAAAATATGCTATAGGAATGAATCAGACAATCAATGGTGGTACCTCCTATTTTTCAGGAATATACATAGAGATTGACACCAAGACAAAAAAACTAAGATTTCTCCCAATCTAATAAACCAAATAGTATGAAACTTTATAGGCATAAACTAGACACTAATATCTCTCAAATGAGCCATGTTGCACTCAATTTGTAGCTCTGGAGAGAGAGCAAAAACCTCTACAAGATTACCATTGGCAAAGAAGATGATGCAAAAAATTGAAGGAGCAAGACAATGATGATCACAAGTGTATGTATATTGCTTCCATGTATTGTACAAGTGATTTCAAGTCTTTATATAGACTCTAGAAGTGCTCCAAGACATCTAGAAGTGGAATTTGAATTCAAATGAAGGTGGGAATGGTTGTTGGAGGGAATCAATTCACTTTCCTACAATCTAGGAAAAGTGAAGATCTAGTTTGATCTACTTTCAGGTGATTGATTGCTTGATTGATGAGAATCAACCACCACAAATCCGTGGGATTTGGGCTCTATATTTCTACTTTAAAAAGATCCATTAAAAAATCGTTTTAAAAAAATACAATAAGTGAGCATAAGAAAAAAAATTCTCCAATGGATATCCTTTCGACGTGACAACCTTTGATGTAGATCAAATCCACCTCAAGCATAGTGTAAGATTGATGTTCCAACAGACCCCCCACAAGCTAAAGTATGCTTGAGTTTTCATTCTCTGATAGGTTGAATATATGCCATAGCTTTGAATCTACAAAGCTTGGTGGTCATCATATCTGCTACTTGCGTTTCAGTTGGAATAAAAGAAATGTCAATCTCCTTTGCCATGAGCTTCTCTCTAATGAAGTGGTAATGAACCTCTATGTGTTTGGTTCTCACATGGAAAATAGGGTTTGCCGCTAGATGCATGGAACTTACATTATCTTCAAATATGTGAGTTTCTATGGTCAAGCCTCTGTACTCTGCTTCCGTCAAGGATAAAGAAACTATTGGTTGCTTTTAGGAACTCCATGACATTAGCTTTGAACCTGCAAATGCTAAGTAACTAGAAGTACTTCTTCTATCATCCTTAGCTCCTGCCCAATCTGCATCTGAATAGATTTTGATATTGAAATCTGAAGAGTAAGGATAAAATATACCTTTGTTGATTGTACCTTTGACATATTTAAGTACTCTCTAAGCTGCATCCATGTGTGGTCTTCTTGGCGATTGCATGAACTGACTAAGCACTCCCACACTATATGAGATGTCTGCCCTTGTATGAGTAGCATATATCAAGCTACCTACCAAGCTTTGATACTCTTTAATGTCTTCAATTTTCTCACCTTTTTAAACACTAAGTTTATCATTCATCTCCAAAGGTGTACCTACAAGTTTTGTGTTCTCCATTTTGAACTTGAGAAGTAGATCCTGAATGTATCTTCTGTGAGTCAAATACATTCCTTCACCTGTGTATATCACCTGCATACCTAGGAAATATGTGAGCTCACCTAGGTCACTGATTTTGAACTCCTCTTGCATGTGTCTCTTGATCCTTTGAATGCCATTCACAGCATCACCTGTCACAATAATATCATTTACATATACACATAGATAGATAACCTCATCGTCATCCCTTTTGATGAATAGAGAAGGATCTAAGCTGCTAGCTTTGAACCCTTGATCTTGAAGATATGTAACCAACCTATAATTCCAAGCTCTAGGAGCTTGTTTCAATCCATACAATGCTTTCTTAAGTCTACAAACATAAGCTGGATGATTATAAGGGTTTTTAAAACTTGGTGGTTGTGACATGTATACCTCTTCACTTATCCAACCATTTAAGAATGCTTTTTTCACATCAAGTTGGAGGAGTCTCAAATTCCTTGTTGTAGCTACACTTATCAATGTCTTGATTGTAGTCATCTTTGCAACTGTTGAGAATGTTTCCTCACAGTCTATACCATGAGTTTGAGAGCATACTTTGGCAATTAATCTTGTCTTGTAGCTGCAAACTGATCCATCTGAATTTCTTTTAACTTTATATACCCATTTGCAACCAATTACCTTTTGATTCGGTGACACTGAAACCAAATCCCAAGTGTCCATCTCCTTCAATGCATCTATTTCTTCTTTCATGGCCTTTTCCCAATTAGGGTTTTCCTTTGCCTCTTCATAGGTTGAGGGTTCCTCTGAAATAGAGTCTTTTGCCAAGTATATTGAATGCTTCGTAAAAAATGTGGAATCATATCCATAACTTTGTGGTTGTTTCTTCTCTCTTGTTGATCTTCTAGGTGCTTGTTTGGAGCATTCTTCAACCTCTTGCATCTTTGCTTTGCCTCTTGAATTCCATAGCTTGTAACCCTTTTTCCTTTCATCTTGGTTATCATCTGTATCACTTCTTGGATCCTGGCCATGTGTATCATGATTGCTTATCACTTCGAATGTTGTTGAGAATTTGCCTCATGATAGCCTCTGCTTCAATCAACTCTCCAATGGATGCTAAGTGATACGCAATCTCCTTGACCTTGGTAACAAAATCTGTTATGGTTTTTTTAGGTGTCTTCTTCATTTGGTTGAACTCGTTCCAAAGATGA
Source organism: Ceratopteris richardii (assembly GCA_020310875.1). Lineage (NCBI taxonomy): Eukaryota > Viridiplantae > Streptophyta > Polypodiopsida > Polypodiales > Pteridaceae > Ceratopteris > Ceratopteris richardii. Next base: position 20,327,729 of record CM035417.1, on the reverse strand, counting down.
TTCTTTCTTGCTTTGGTACTAGCAAAACAGAAAGTCTCGAGGGCATCCCAAGTCTCTGGAGATGTCTTGCATCCTCTAATATGTGGTAATAGAAGTGAGAGATAGAGTTTAGTATGTACGACCTTGCTTGAGCATCCCTTGCACACCAAAGTGTGAGCTTATTTGTCTCCTCTTGTGTAGGTCCTCCTTTGGATCTTGGAATAGGCATAACTTCATCACCTGCTACAATTCCATACAGATTTCTACCTTGCAAATATGCCTCCATTCTAATTTTCCAAGCCACGTAGTTGTGTCGATCAAACTTCTCGATCATTGAGGGAAAGCCGTCACCCATCTTGATCTAGCTCTAATACCACTGAAAGAAACTTGGGGAAGCTTGTCGGAGGTAGAAAAGTGTGTTTCGAAGCAATGAAGTCAGGTCAAGGCAACCGGCACAAGACCAGCTCTTGAGTTTATGGAGACTTAAATAGACCTTATAGGCATGTGATAAATGCAAAGAAATGCACTATGTACTTTGGAGCACCAAGGAGAAAGAGTCGATACAAAACAGATAGGTTCGCATGTCTACTAGCTCAAAAAACTTAATATTTATGGAAGAGATAATGAAGTTTCAATGCCCATAGCGACCAGCGTGATTACAACTAGAAACAATCCTTTTATGGGAATGATACACATAGGGTATAGTGTATATAATGTTCAAAAGTATAAAGAATATGAAAAATATGCTATAGGAATGAATCAGACACTCAACGGTGGTACCTCCTATTTTTCAAGAATATGTAGAGATTGACGTCGAGATAGAAAAACTGAGGTTTCTCCAAATCTACTAAACCAAATACTATGAAAACTTATAGGAATAAACTAGACACTACTATCTTTCACATGAGCCATGTAGCACTCAATTTGGAGCTTTATAGAGAGAGAGTAGCAGCCTCTGCAAGATTACTATTGGCAAAGAAGTTGATGCAGAAAATTGAAGGAGCAAAACAATGATGATCACAAGTGTATGTATATTGCTTCCATGTATTGTACAAGTGATTTCAAGTCTTTATATAGACTCTAGAAGTGCTTTAGGACTTCTACAAGTGGAATTTTAATTCAAATGAAGGTTGTAATGGTTGTTCGAGGGAATCAATTCACTTTCCTACAATCTAGGAAAAGTGAAGATCTAGTTTGATCTACTTTTAGGTGATTGATAGCTTGATTGAATGCAACTCAACCACCATAAATTCGTGGGATTTTGGATCTATCTTTCTACTTTTACATGTTTAAACCTCAAATCTTTTACAATGGTAAAATATCCATGAAAAAACTTATTTAGAAAATACAATAAGTAAGCATAAGAAAAAGAATTGTCCAACAGATATTCTTTCGACACAATAGCCTTTGATGTAGATCAAATCCACCTCAAGCATAGTGTAAGCTTGATGTTCACAACACCCATGAGACCCCCCATATCCCACAAAGCAAGGGTTAGACGAGTTACATAGTGTCTTGCCGTAGCCATGGATTGAACCCCCGCCTCCGCCTCAAGAGGCGAAGAGCCAATCCAACTGAACTAAGCCACGCTCTTTTTTTTGAGAGAACAAGAAAAAAATGAATATTAATTTAGAAGAGTTAGAAATTGTGCAAGGGGCAAACCCTCACCAAATACAGATAAGCACTCCACCCTTTTTTTTAAGACAATAAGAAGATTAGATTAATGATGGTATGTGTAAGTGTACAAAGGGTAGGATCCCACACAAGGGTCCCAGATTACAATAAATACTCAACAAATACTACTGGAGTAGGGAACATACATCTAGGTAGGATACAAGTCAGATAGATACAAAGGTTCCTGATACACAAGCTCATGTACATGAAAAAATCATGTCAAATCTGGAACTAGAGTACAACTTAAGTAATGAATCTCTCCATTGGTTGGGGGAGGTGTTACACAGATGTTTAGACAGTTGAAAATCCTCAAGAGGGGTTGTCTTGATAGCAAGAAGAAACCTCACTGCAATGTCTTTGAACCCTCTATAGCTCTTGAATTTTTGCAACATGTATCTGGCAACATCAACAAGGTGAACAGGCTTGTGGGAAGTGCATTGAAGAAGCCTTTCCTGCAGCACCTTTTTGTGCAGCAACAATACGTGAAGACAAGCAGGAGATAAGTTAGTGATATCCATTATAGCAGAGTCCTGAGTGACCCCACCATTGATAGTGAGATCATTCCAGCTACAGTATCTCTTCTTGCAACACTCGTGCTCTTTGATTCCCATTTTGCAATTGTTCCACAGAGATAGCCATCCAATCCAGATGCTTTCCTTAAGAAAAAAGTCAGAATGAGTAAAGTACCTCTCCTTAGGGCAACATGCCTTTTTAACCTCCATCCAAGCCTTCCATAATCTATAACAAAGGGAACTACCTACAACAACAAAAGTGTGAGGAGACACAATAATATCCCATAAAGAATGATCTTGCTAGGATTTATAGTTTTCTATATAAAAATGTTTAGTGTTTCTTTTTATGAGGTTAGCCCATATGTCAAAAGAATCCAGGGATCTACTAATCCATTTAGCAGCTTTACTAGGGAGGAAGCAGATGTTCCACTTGATTGAACTTCTCAGCACAGAAATGGTTACTGAAACTAGTTTATAATTATCTAGTCAAATCGTGTACTACATAGTGCCAGACAAAAACGTTGTCTAACATCACATGGGTATTACAAATTCCAGGGCATACTATTATAAATGGCCTCATAGACATCACCATTTATGGTAAACATGTATGTACAATCATGGACTGGTGACATGGGTATTTTAATGTATCTTACAAGATGGGAATACATATAAGCTGGTGGTCTTGTTTCTAACAACCTGTAGACATTTTCTTCTAATATCTCATAAAATAAACCCACCACATAATATGTTCCCGAAGCTATCAAGTTGTTCCACGCATCCATTACATTCTTTAGATGCAACTACTTTCCTTGTTTGCACTTTAATAAATAGAAATCTGCATCTTCATCATTGTCCTCTTCTGCATTGATTGCAAAGTTGTCATCCGCTGCCAATGCATCTGATAGGTAGTTGGCATCACCTTCAAATGTAAAATTGGAAAAGGATGAGTCTTCTGCTTCATCTCACTCATTGATAGGAGTCAAAGCATGGTACACCCAATTTTGAATGTGGCATTTGTTGATGCATCTTTTCCACTAACCATGGATACAATGAAAGTAATAACATCTTAGCTCTCTGACACCAATGCAATGTCCACCTAACCTTGAATAGTCACGAATCGAATGCAAGGATCGAACTTGAGATATTCCCTTACAATCCAAGCCTTATCCCTATTCACTTTTTCAATCTTCACTTCCCAGAAGACCTGTGTGACATCTCTCCCTTTTGACTCTGACAAATGTCCCCTCCAAAATTTCACAACATCTGCAGCACACTTCAACATTGCACCTTCAGGTTTAAGTTGTTCATGGGTTAGCGCCCTTTTCACAACTGCACCTGCACCATCATGTTCTCCCTTCCCGTGCCCTGACTCAAAGAAGTTCCATATCGTAGTCATGCCTGTTAGCCCTGGATATCTTCCTACAAAGTAAAATGGACGTTTAGCTTTAAATTGAGAAGCTGCACCATTTGACCATACCCAATGTTGGCTTAATTCAAGATTTAGCTCTCTCAACCATTGCCGATGTAATTGGAAACAATGTTGCACAAAGGGTGTCATGCTTCTTGTCATCGGATATGAAGAAGTGGATTACCTTTTTAGGAATACCCTCCAAACAAAAATATGTGATATGCACAAAAAGATTTACCTGTACATACCACCAATGGATAGATTGTATTTCATTTTGCTCGTGGAATGTATAGTTTTCTACAAAATCAACCACTGAAACCACATCGCCTAGGAATTCAGAGACACACATCTTAAATTGGTTCGCTTGCCATAAATAAATGAAATTGTGCTTGATAAATTTCTTTAGATTTTTCTCAAATAATCCTATTACAACTTTAGGACTCATCTCCTTCTTTATCAATTCTTTCCTTTTATGAACTTGTCCTTCATACATTGACTCGACATCTTCAAATATCTTTATAGGAATATGATATTCCTCCATGCTAGTCTCTCTTGGACACCACTTAAAATGTCCTACTCCGCAATCAGAGCACTCATCCATTGCACATTTGTACTCATTCCATTATCAATGTGCATAAACTGAATTCCCAAATAATGATGCAAACGCCTCAAATTAGACATCTCAAGTGAGGCATGTAAATCAGCCTTAAAATAAGCAATATGCTTCTCATGAGGACTTGTGAGCAGTGGGTCAATAGATATGTGGAATAAACTTGTTCGGGTAGACAAATGCATGAGTTGCACCCGACTTTGGCATAGGCCAACTTGTGAAAATAAAAATAAAGAGAAAAGGATGATGGGATGAAGTGTAAAAATAAAGGAAAATGAAAAATAAAAATAAAAAAGTAAAGAAAAGAAAAGATCTGATGGAGAGTTTGGATGGTAGGAGCTAAATAGGGGAAACAAGGTATAACTCTACAAACTGAGTTAGTAGAGCTTAGTATATGCTAGTACATAGGATAAGTTGTTGGATCTAAATGGGTTAAATGAATGAAAGATCTACAAAGCCTTTGGTTTATTCATCTGATTGCTTATCTCATTACAAAAGCGCAAACATAATAAGATATATGTGAAGCTTGGATCTACTTTATTTCCTAGAATTTGTACTAATCTTCATAAATTTGCATGAAACATATAAGATCACGTTTCAATATTTGAAAAGAAAAACATAAAAACTAAAAAGAGTTTTCAAAAAGAATCTTGATATGCTGCTGTTGGATTTTGTAGGTTAGCCCATCGAGACGATGTGCAAGCTTAGTGGGGACGAATGTCAAGATGAAATCCCTTAGATAGTGTGCATCAAGAATTTTTTTTTCAAATTTATCTCTTTGTTTTCTAGCTATAATATGATGTTTTGACTATAAGAAGATGATAAGAGTTATAGATTGTTCAATTTTTTATTGATTTGATTATTTATATGATGAGAAACCATTTTATTTTTTGTACATTAAACTTGTATAAAGCTCATTAACCTGTTCTAAACCCCTAAAACCCTAACTTTTAACCTCTAAAACCTAGCTTGATCATTTAAAAACTCATCTATTTTATAAAAAGCTTGGAAACCATATCACTTTCATCTTGAAATGCTAGAAAACATGTAAACTAGCCCTTAAAAATCAGTTCTTAACCCTTGAAACCCTAGTTTTGAACCTTAGAATTTCACTTAAACCCTTAGAAACCCTTGGCCTTTAAACCCAAAGTGTACATAAACCGATTAAATAATGAGCATTAACCTAGAAAAATCAAACCCTAATTTTTCCCAAATAAAAACCCTGGTCTAGAATCTTACAATCATGATTTATCCTAACCATAACCCTAACCCTTAATTTTAATTAAACCTTTTGTATATAAGTGTGAACTAAAATAAAAACCTTAGTCAAAAATAAAAAGAAAAGAGAAAGAAATAAAAATAAAAAATAAAAAAAGAAAAATAAAAATAAAAAGAAAAACCAAAAATAGAATGGGATTTTCCAAAATTGGAAAAAGAAGCTCCTAAGTTAGAAAAGAAGAGGAAAAGAAGAATTTTGGAGAATTCTAGAGAATCATCTAAATTAAGAAACTTGGGATCCTAGAAACTTATAAATAAGGCCCTAACTATTCATTTAGTTTTTGCATTGACTTTTCTGGCAATTTCTTCGTCTTTCTTTTCCTTGTACTTTATGTCTGTTGAGAGAGGTGAGAGGAAACCAAGAGAAAGGGAGAAAGAGAGAGAGAGAGAGAGAGAGAGATAGAACTCCATCTATCTTCTCTTCCTCCATCTCCTAAATGTGTTATAATTTCATGGATATTTTTTTCGATTAATTGAGAGAAGGAGAGTGAGAAAGAGAAGACTCTATCTTGCTGTTCTCATCTCCTGCTCCAAAGAGAGAGAGAGAGAGAGAGATTGTGCCAGTTTTTTAGTTTTCATTATTTCTGAGTACCTCCTCTTCTCTTGTTCTACACAACTACAGAGGGATGTTTCATAGTCAATTTTCTTTCTACCTTCCAACACAAATCAATGGCGTCTCAGGGACTAGCAAAGAGAATAAAAGATCCTGCCAAAAAGAGCAAATATGAGGACTAATCCAAGGACAGAAGGTGCCTCCATCTACGAAACATGTTAAGGACTCCAGATCCCTTCTATTGGCAATCATTATGCCCCTACTACTTGGAGGTATAGATGCACGTTGCAATATTTAAAAAGAAAAACATAAAAACTAAAAAGAGTTTTCAAAAAGAATCTTCATACGCTTCTATTGGATTTTGCAGGTTGGTCCATTGAGACAATGTGCAAGTTTAGTGGGGGGGATGTTGGAATGAAATCCCTCAGATGGTGTGCATCTAGAAATTCTTTTCAAATTATTTCTTTGTTTTTTCAACCATGATATGATGTCTTTATCGCAGGAAGATGATAAGAGTTATAAAATGTTCAAGTTTTGATTGATTCGAGTATTTATGTGATGAGTAAACATTTCATTTTCTGTACATTAGACTTGTATATTTGAATAAATCTCATTAACCTATTCTAAAACCTTGGAACCCTAACTTTTACCCTCTGGAACCTGGTTTGATCTTTTGGAAACCAATGTATTTTTTATAAACCTTGGAAAACCATGTCACTTTCATCTTAAAACCCTAGAAAACATGCTGACTAACCCTCAAAACGCAGTTCTAAACCCTTGAAACTCTAGTTTTGACACTTAAAATTTCAATTAAACCCTTAAAAACACTAGGTTTTTAGCCCTAATGTACATGTTTGACCATTAATTGATGTGTCTAATCCTAAACATAAGAAATTCTAATTCTTCCCAAATAAAAACCCTGGGTTAAGACCCTGAAATCATGATTTATCCTAATCATAATCCTTAATTTTAATTAAACCTTTTGTATACAAGTGTGAAACCAAAATAAAAACCTTAATCAAAAGAAAAAGAAATTAAAAATAAAAATAAAAGAATAAAAATTAAAAAAATAAAAGAGAAAAATAAAAAGAAAAAGAAAAATCAATAGCAAAAAAGAAAAGAATAGAAATTTCCAAAATTGGAAAGGAATGAAAAGAAGATCTTTCAGACTAGAATGGAAATTGGAAGATTTTAAAAGATCTAGAAAGACTAGAATAGTAGAGAAGAACAATTGCCATGTGTCATGTGAAGAGCAAAACTTCTGAATTGAGAAGTGAGATCTTTGAGTTCTATAAAATGAAGCTTGATTCTTCATTGGGATCTTTCCATTGAATTTTCCAGGTAATTCTTTTTTCTTGTACTCCATGTGTGCAAAGAGAGAGATTCAAAGAAAAAGGGAGAGGGACAGAGAGATGGTGCAAAGAGAGAGATTCAAAGAAAAAGAGAGAGAGAGAGACAGAGGTCACCATCTCTGTTCCCTCCCTCGATCTCCAATTTTGTTTGGAAGTAAAAAGGATTTCTCTTTTGTTAATGAACATTTAGACAACAAGAAAGAGAGAAAGAGAGGGAGTAAGAAAGAGATTTTCTATTTAGTTCATGTAACAAATGCAGAACTAAATGAGATCTTTTCTCTTGCTCTGTCGAATGGTTTCCTATTCTTCCCTGCTACGAGGCTCCCTGTGGTATCAAACTTTCGACTGTGAATGGTCTCATGAGTTAGGGAGTTTGCGCAAATTCTATTTGAATAATTACTCGGCCTCTGTGCATAGACGGATGAAGGGGAGAAAGAATTTGCACACCTGCTCCAAACGAACTGAAGCCTTTAAACCCTTGAAGATGCATGTGGCTTGGTAGACTAGCTGCAGAAGGAGCTAGGTGTTTCTGCAAGGGCATTTGCTCCCGTGGTTGTCACTGCCCCAGGTGGTGTTGCAACTCCAGTTGCGAACACTGCACCTACATTGGAGAGAGAGAGAAGATGAAGAAGAAGAAATGCAGAGATGGGGTTATCGATGGCTACACAGGTGATGAGAGAGAGAGAGAGAGAGACAGAAACATATGTGGAGAAGGCGAGCACACCAGAAGCTCGCGGAATGCAGAAACAGAGAGAGAGAGAGAGAGAGAGAGAGAGAAAGAATTTCCCTGCTTCTGCTGTACTATGTAGAACAACACATACAAACGGCTGCTGCTGCGATCAGACAATCGGAAGCTCTGACGAAATCAATGAAAAACAGAGAGAGAGAGAGAGAGAGAGAGAGAGAGAGAGAGAGAGAGAGAGAGAGAGAATCGGAAGCTCTGACCAAATTAATGAGAGAGAGAGAGAGAAAGACACACGCTCTTAGCGACGGCAAAAATCAGTGCAGATGTGCTCAGAGTGAAGAGAAAGAGATGGGGACATAGCGGTGGTGCAATATAGGAGAGAGAGAGAGAATGAGAAAGCAAAGGCTTCTTTATACAATGGGCAATCTAGGTCCATTTTCTTTTTTTGTCTATTTCTTTCTTGTTGCCATTTTTTTCTTGAGTCCATTTTTTTTTTGAGTCTATTTCTTTCATTAGTCCAGCTCGATCCGAAATTTTTGGACACGGAGGCAGAATAGGGTGATGTTACCATGTGTGATTTCATTGGGGTGATTGATGGTTCGAGACCTCATGGAAAGGAGGGATCTAACCCACAAAAAGGCACATCGTTTTGATCAAGAAAAGACTTTGTTTATATTCTTTGTTGATCAAGCTTCATGCACAACAAAGCTTAGTTAGGAATCAATACAAGATCAATGGATCATATTTCAAAGGACCTAAAAATATCCTACATAGGCCATTTGACCATTTAAACGATCGCAGAGAGGGTCTAGCAATTTTATTGTTGTGAAATGATTCCATGATTTTTCAAAGATGCTTTCTTCTTTTGTGCTCTTTCAAAATCAAAACATAAATAAAACGACTTTTCAATCCGAGCTAATTCAATAGCAAAAAAGCTTATCTTCATTCAAATACTTAAAAGAAAGTTCATGATGAAGAAATAAATTTTCTATGCATTCGTTTGATTTTGTTCAAGGCGAAAAAGAAGATTTAACTTTGGATGTTAATATTTTAGACTTTATTTCATTATTGTAAATCATTCAACTATTTATGAATGAAGTGTTTAACTTGAGTCTATAAAAATTGAGTGAGAAAATAAAAAATAAAGTAAAGGACTAATTAAAACAAAGGCATAGTTTTATTTTAGAGTGTGCTCTACTTTTTCCAAAATTAAAAAAGATTGTCTCTCCATTGAATTTTTCAGATGATCTCATGATTTGAAGAAAAGTGAAGAGAAGAGGCATTTGAAGTTTTGAAGTAAAGTTGTGAAGGCCAAAGATTGAAGAAAGAAGCAAAGAGGCATCTTTTTTGCACTGTGGCCGAGAAGACCGTTCTAGTTTTATTACCTAATCCACACTGTGGTGGAATTTTTTATTGTTTGAGTTGTATTATCTGCACTCTCACTGTGACAATCATTTGTATATTGATCATGATTATGGAGTGCAGGCATTTTATCTCGCACTGTTGAGTTAGGTGTTTTTACTTAGAGTTTATATTTTCATTCTGTGTTGACGTGTGTTTGCACTATACCCCATGGGAAAGATGCTTATACACGAATATGTTTTGTTCAAGCTTCTCGAACTATGTTGATTTTTCTCATCCTAAGTCCGCAATTGCAAGGGAATGTATCTATAGAGGAGAGGGAAATGGAAACCCGAATGGCGATCCAACTTTACCGGTTGCCTCTCTCGAGTTCAAAACATGATACAAGGACTAGCAACAAATAGGTAGGTTATCAAAAAAAAAAAAATTCTTAGCCTTCTGCTATGTGATTAGCCTTTTTACTGTAGTAAAGAGTAAAGCACATACTCATTCACATAGTAAATCAATGGCAACGAAATTTTAGATTCCCTTGTCTTTACATTGCTGGAATGCAAGAGTCGTAGCTATTACACAATGCATGGCATATTGAAATGAAATTACATGTCTTATCTTGTTAGAGAACAACTTTGCATCCTTGGATTGGATATGGCTTTAGTGCTTGCACAATAGGGAAGAAGAAAAAATACCTCACCAAGTTGTTGTTGGAATGCCAACTACATGCAGACACATGTTCAGCCCAGTGATGCTACCACTACATATATCTAATTGATTTGCATCATTGTGCATTAACAATAGACACAACCCTTGGGATTCACGCGTCCCTCTATTGCCCACGGTCACTTGATGGCAGCGTCTACACATCGTAGAGGAATTTGTTGAGCAGAAAGTGATCTGGATATTTCAACATAGGTTGTTTTGATTTTTTCCATAGCTATGGCACATCTATGGAAGGTTGATATACGTTGTCGTATCTTGCATATCTACCGTTATACTTCCTTTACCACAACAACAATCCTGAGCTTCTGCATACATAGATCTTACAGAGAAAATGAACAACCTGCTTATCTCTGATTAGAGACCGCACTGGAGGTGGAAACACCTGAAATACATTCTCTCAACTTGGCATGCATCTTCTTTGTGATCTGACTATGCTGATGATTACAGTCCCCAGCCAAAGATGATTTTCAGAGATTCTTCACTCACCTGCTCCGTGCTCACTGAGCAAGGTGGAAGGACTCACCCAAAAACCACAAGATCCGAAAATGTTTATTGGACTAACCGAGCATAAAATCTCAATTTTCCTCTCGATGGGCACTTCTCCCTCTTCAAGTTCAGCAAAAAACATGTCAAATGCAATCCAAACATTCACAAGGTACAGAAACCCCATACACGTCCATGACAATGACCTTCTAATCCATGAATACACATCATGACATATCTGCCTTGTTCCTGCTCGCTTACTTTTCTAAATCAATCCCCCCCCCCTTTTTTTCCTTTTACATTGGGTAAACTGTTTGATTTCACAGCATATCCCTTGGTACTATGTGCGTTTGCATGAACTCCAAGGATTAAGGAATGGTCCTCCAATATTTCAACTCAAATAATATTTTTCCAGAGCATATGGTTTTCAACAACCACTATTCTACACATCCTACATGTCCTTCATGCAGTTCCAATATACAGAGATGACACTGTTCACAGTGGGTAACGCTCTGCCTAGAAGTGCATGGAAAAAGTTGCATGGACCATTGGATTCAGTCGACGGTAGTAAGTGATTCTTCACTGATGATATTTGATGTGTATGAAGCAACTCATATGCAATCCTTTCAGGCTTTACAAATGCTATCCTTACATGCGTCAACCTTATGCATACGACATCAGATGGACTTCCGACAAAGAGCCAAATCAAAATCGAATTCACATGATGAGATGTGCTTCCATATTTAGTACATACATCGGTTGCTTTAACAGTAATCCAGACCTCAGATACTGTGGTTACAGTGTATTTTCATTCACCGCAGACCAAACACTTTACTGTACCACACAATAGATTTGCAAAGGTTAAAGAGTAAATGAAGTCGCTAACTTATGAGTGTCAAAGTAAGGCCGAGTTGTAGGACTATCAATGAGAAACTTCATAGCTCATCAATGTTGCTTCAGGCATCTACGTTGAACAGTCATCCAAACACCCAGTGCACTTCAAGAATGAGACTACGACCATGTCTGCTTTCTCTAGTCCACATTACAGGCTTCCATGCTCTTCCGCAGACTGTATAGCAACCCCATTCCAGGTTAACCCAGAAACCCCCTCTTGCTTCTATGCCACAGGCATCCATGCTACTGGAATAGGAAGAATCGGTCGGAACAGCCCTTCACTCTGCATCGGAATTCCATTAGGTGACCGAGAGCAAATCATCTTCATGTCCCCCCCCTAAACGATAAAGTCCAGCATTTCAGCTGCCTGAGAACCCTTCGTGACAGCTCCCACCATGATGATAACGTTCCTCCTCCCAACTTTTCCGTTTCCTCCTTAATCTTCTTTTTCAGAATCAAAATGCTACTCCTGCCCTCTCTGAATTAGAGGACACAAACTTAGATCAGTAGTGGTCTTCTCTCCCACAAACTGCCAGATGCTTCTTTTTTGCAGAAATCCGAGAGAGCCCCTCCAAATCGTCCTCCAGTCGCTCGAGATTCAAGAGTACTTGATTCTCTCAGATGCACACCTATATCTGCCTCCCAATAGTAAGTGACATCATCTCCGTTGGCGTTGAACTTCCCTACTCCACGTTTTGTTAGTAGCAGCAGTGTTCTCCTCTTTTTTGAATGTCCCTTCCCCTTTCTATGTGATCTCCTTGATTTACCCAAATCTGCGCAAGTGTCCAGCTCCTTCCTCGATTCCCTTTCCAACAGATACCAAAGAAATTTCTTTTTCCCTCACAGCCGACAGAGCGCAACCCGATGCCCTCCTTCGTCACCTGCACATAGACCACACCCTCATTCTCCTTCTTCCCCTACCACCTGTATGCATAGAAAACCAAAAAATGGGAGAAGAAATTCGAGAGAGAGAGAGAGAGAGCTTCTTTGATGCAGCCCCCGATAAAAACCCCTTCCGTGTCCTTCCTGATCGCGTCCGAAGAAAGACACACCAACCAATCTGTGTGGGAAAAAACAAAAAACTTCCTTTTTCCTGCACCAAAAAACGGAATGTGGCCCATTTTTTTTTTAATTTTCTTCCGACAATTAAAACGGAAGTGATTTGAGGGTCAGTTGGTGCCCGTCTTAGCCTTACCAAACCTCCCCAAATCATTTTCAAAGAGGGGAAATAACTACTACGTTCCAGATTCAATATCTGATGCATGCAATTACATGTATTATCAGAATTTCTCCTCACCTTCATTGCATCAACTAGCACAATTTGATTATTTGACTTAATTACGACTGCACCTTTACCAACACTCTTTACAAGCCAATGTCCTTCATAAAATCTAGGAATCCGATTTATGGGATTACCGATCTCCGGATCAGATAAGCTCTTCCTTCTACTCTCTGAATCATAAGGAACCCTTTTCTCATTTGATTCATTCTTCTTCTTCATGCTTGTGTAAAAGCTCCAATCATTGATGTCCATGTAACAACATCCCAGTGTGGAATCTCCTAGAATTCAAGCAACCTCTAATGAGGGCATCCCATGCCACCACATCTCTTTTCTTTCCCCAACACCCGCCTCCAAGCCACCTTGATTGAAGTCAACTGCTATCGACCAACATCTTTTTGTTGCAAAATACCTGCACTCATATGTACACTCTGCAAAATGGAAGTTTATTAGCGCACAAAAACCAATAATTTATTCAGCTAACATATTTCCCTTCACTTATTTGCGAAGTCGTCCCCGACGAGCCAAATATGTTCCTGCACTCAAATCATCCAACATTTGCTTCATCACTCAATCAGATACAAATCTTTATCTTGCATACATATTCTCTTCTTCCTCGATGTAGGACCTGCAATCACACTCATGCAATCGTCGGTTAGTACCAAAATCCAATCATTTCACTTACCATCTTTGTCCATCTTCATCGCCATGTCCACCTGTCTACGAACTTCATCAAAACATTAGAACCCTTTTTCATCAAATCACAATAACATCTACAACCAAAATGAAAAGAAAATCATCCACATCACACATATATACTCGGCACACACATCATGATCCCATATCACACATGCATTCTCATCGTGCATAACATAGCAAACAGAAAGCAGAAACGCCTTTCCTTCCCGACACTCTTCTCGGCTATTCATCCAACACGTCATGAATCTCTATTCCACATGCATACTCAACAGACTTTCCACACACCATATATAATCAAAACCATTCCCCTTCTACCTAGGGTTTCCACTACCCACTTGCTTTTCATCGACTCTTTGCTTTTTCTTTTTTCCTTTGGTTTTCAACTAAATTCCATGCTATGTCACCACCACCTCTCCTGAAGTGATGGGCACCTGGCAAAGACCACTTGTTACAAGGCTAATGGAGCAAGACAACCGCAACCGCAGACGAAGGATAAACAAGATTGGTGGCTGAAATGACGGAGAGGTAGGAAATTTTGCAAGAGGCGGTAAATGAAGAATGCGGAAGCAATAAAAAGCAGAAGACAGGAAGAGAAAAGGGTTCTATCGTCGAAGAGCAAAGAGTTCTGTCGTCGCGTCATTGTTACGTTCAACTGGTGGAGTAGAGTTTATGGTGTACACAGACTCTTGGAGTGATAGTTAGCAAGGATATATTTGAGAGAGACCGAAGGGTGGATATGTCTATGTTCGCGAGATATTGCTGAGAACCTTGAGTATTGTTCCATTCTATTCATAAACATTTGTTCTGTTATTCTTTGGTTGAATCGATTCTCATTGGGTATTTTGTGATGTTGTGAGTTTATTTGATGATCAGTTATATATGATTCCATATTTTCGACTTTGAGATTGTGTATTGATTGTTCTGCGTGAGACTGTGTAAGAACAGATTTTATTACTATTTCGGTTAAGTAACAAGGATTTTATATGTTAATCAGTGATCATTGAGTATTCGACCAGGATCTGTGTGTAGACAGAAGTCTTAGTAAATCATTAATTGCGGTATAGATCCATGATCTGAGTCAGCATACGAAAAGTTTAATATAATTTCGATTCGAATTGTCTGTGCATTTCAGTTGATGCGTTTAGTTGTCGCAGGAAATCGTCTTATTACGTAGTATTCTGAGAGGGACGTATTCTCGTAGTTGTAAGTTTTGACAGAATCATTGTGCTAGTACTATAATATATTCAGGGCCAAACATTCCAGTGCTTATCAAACCGAGTAGTAGTTAGTATTCAAACTCAACTCCGGTATTAAGACGTGAAAAATTACTGGTGATTGTGTAAAAGATTGGGAAAATAGTACAGGGCCTCTGTCTAACAGACCCCTACCACTCCCAAGAACCCAAGGACTCGATAATACTCGTCCGAAAATTGGATTGAGTTATTATCGACCAACATTTAACATTTGGCGATCCTACTGGGGATGTGGCATTGAGATTGCCTGGTATTTTGTTCAAATTAAAATTTTGTTGGAAGTGCAGTAGCAACAGAATCAGATTGTTGCGATACTGTGTGTTTGTAATACTATATGATAAGTACGGAAATGATACATGCCGATTACTCGATCAGGAGAAAAGTATCCCAAGAATCATCAGTTAGGGATATTAAAAACAACTTTGGGAGGTACTAGTACAATTAGACCTGACCCAGTTGTCGAAAAAGTGACAAACGATAACACTGATTCCGGCGAAATTACGGTAGAACGTAGTACATCTCTAGAATTGTCTGGTGTTACTACGGTACAAACTGTTGAAAATACAGCAATTTTGGAACCGATTAAGACGCAGTTGGAATCTAGCATAAAAGTCTTTGGAATAGATTCAGATACGATTAGAAACACTTTAGGGAAGGAAATTAATACAGGCGAATCTACGTTGTACCCAGTCACGATTTTGAATCCTTCCGGTGGAACTTCGGTAAGAAAAACACAGTTTTTCGGTGACGATTCAGCACTTTCGGCTGAATCTTCAGTTCAACTACAACGTTTGGGAGCAAGTCCTCCTACTTTGGATATCAAGGAGGAAGGAAGACTATTCGAAACAGAAATTCGCAATATAGTAAGTAAGATAATTGCACCGGAAAGTGTACCATTAGGCGAAACAAATTTCGGTAGTTCAGAAACTCCAACCAGAATTACAGAAGGAGTATATAATACATTTACGATGAATGAACAACTACAACGACAAGTAGGTCAACCCAGATTGGCTTCAACGGGAGTAACATACACAAAGTTTAGTGGGTTTCCAGGAGATGACCCAGATGCACACGTACGCACTTTCGAAATCAGTTATGCTGTTCTCAACCATCCACCGGATCCGGCGTACAAAGCAATTGTTTTTCAATCTACACTTGTGAATGAAGCAGCAAGGTGGCTCACTGAATATGATATTAATCATTTCGGTACTTATGAAGCAGTACGAGACGCTTTTCTACAGCGATTCAGGTTGAAAAAGAATCCTGCAGAAATCTTTGAGTATTTACAGAACAATAGACAGAAACCAAATCAAACTGTACAAGAGTATGCTACCCTTTTCAGAACTCATTTAAGACAGCTACCCCAGGCTCATGCTAATTTACCAGACGATGTTATTACACAGTGGTTTATCAATGGTTTGCTTCCTCAACTTAGGCAAATCATGATTATAAGATGTGTAGGAGCCATGACCCTCGATGCAGTAATAGCAATGACCCTCCAGCTAGAAAACAAAGTCGGTGGATTTTCAGAAGATTTGGAATGGATTAAAACAAATAAACATGTGGCTGAAGAAATAACCAGGCAAGTATATTGCACCACCTGCAAGAATTCAGGACATACAAGTGCCCAGTGTGCGTTAAATCAGACTTATTGCGCCATTTGTAACATTGGGGGACATACCACTGAGAATTGTGCATACAATGCTAGAAGACAAGGAGCAGCAACAGTTAATGCAATTATTCAAGAGCAAGGGCAGTCATCCAATCAATATGTACCCCCACATTTGAGACACAATCAACAACAAGGGTATCGACATTATCGAGGACAGAGGAACAACAACTATAACACACCGCGCTGGCAGAATGGACCACCACCGGAAAATCAAAATTTACCACCACCTCGATGTCATTTCTGTGGGCAGTTGGGCCATATTAGAAGATTCTGTAGAGATGCAGCGGAATATGATCAAAGGAAAAAGGAACGTCAAAACCCAATGGCCAATGTGGTAACAATTACACCTGTAGAGACACAGGCAGCAGCAGTTCAAACGCGTTCCGGTAAACAATTGCAACCAGCAGCAGAATTATTTGAGCCAGGGATACGTGAACAACACAGAATGTATCATAAGGCTAGCCAGTGGACTACCGTAGAACCACCTGTTTTTCCAGAACCTACTCCAGTGATCCAATCTCCGGATACCACACAAGTTCATGCTGACAAAACAAAAGCAGGTACATCATCTGCAGTAGAATTACCACTTTCAGACCAAGCTTCGTCATCAACAGTTAAGGAAGATGAAAATCAAGTGCAACCAACTTGGGATATATTATCAAAAGCATCCATCACACTGCCTTTCGGGCAATTACTGGCATTAGTACCAGGAATACGCCAACAATTTCAACAACAGTCTACTACAAAATCTGCTTGCATACCGGCTACCGCAACCGTACAAATGGAACCAGACTCTACGGTAGATCACTCAGTTCCTCTGATTACGGTATGGTTTCATAAACATCAAATTCCACAAGTTTTAATTGATGGGGGGTCCGGCGTGAATATTGCAACTGCGACACTTTGTAAGAAGTTAGGATGGACTAAGATAGAACCAGTACAATTCTTTGTTAGGATGGCTGATCAATCTAGAGTTCATCCAGTAGGATTGGTCCGAGATATACCTATAACTGTCCAAGACACAACATTCAAGATGACTTTTGTTGTTCTTGAATTGCCGGAATCTACCCTAGACTATAATCTACTTTTCGGTCGTCCTTGGTTAAAACAAGCCAAGGTAATTCAAGACTGGTCAGCTCAGGAACTTACATTCAAAGATAAGAATCGTAAATGTGTTGTAAAATTAGATGCTATACAACCCTGTGAATTACATGCTCGACCATATTTCGCCGAACCAGTTCATATGTTAGATGGATTGTCGGATGACGAAGAAGAAGAATTTCTGAAGAATAATATCGATTTGATGACAGTAGGAACTATTGATCTACAGTCTGTGGTAGACACTTGGAATGCTTCAGTATGTACAGTGATACCCATTGTCGAAGGAATTAAGGAAGAAAATACCATTTCGATTCAAGGTAATGAAGTACAGCAGCTTCTCAAACCTTCAGCTGATACAGAGAAACATCAACAATTTTATGTTCCAGAAGATCAGTTAATTACTTATAATCTTGGAGATGAAGACCACCCTCGTCCTGTAAAGATAAAGCAAAACTTACCGGAAGCTTTTCAAGCAGATTTGATCAAACTACTCCAAGAATTTACGGACGTCTTTGCATGGGATTACAAAGACATGAAGGGTCTGGATCCTCGTATCTATCAACACAGAGTTATGCTAAAACCAGAAGCAAAATCGATAAGGCAAACCAGTTACCGGATGAACCCACATTATGCATCTCAGGTAAAGGCTGAACTTGATAGGCTATTAAAAGTTGGATTCATAGTACCAATAGAACATGCAGAATGGATTTCACCAATCGTGATTGTACCAAAGAAAAACAAGCAATTGAGAATTTGCGTAGATTATCGGAAATTAAATGCTGCAACAATACCGGATCCTTTTCCAATTCCTTTTTTGGATACGATGCTTGATAAAGTAGCAGGTCATGAGATGTATTCATTTCTAGATGGATACAGTGGATATAACCAAGTAAGAATGGCTGAGGAAGATATACCGAAAACTGCATTTATTACAAATTGGGGTGTTTTTGCCTGTACCGTAATGTGGTTTGGATTGAGAAATGCACCAAGCACATTTCAAAGATGTATGCAGGAAATATTTTCTCCTTATCTTACCTCATTTATGCAAGTATATCTTGACGATTTTTCAATTTTCGGTAAAATGATTGCACATCTAGTACATTTACGATGTTGCTTTCAGAAATGTAGAGAATATAGATTGTGTTTAAACCCAAACAAATCTGTGTTTGCGGTTTCATGTGGCAAATTACTTGGTCATATCATATCAGCACAGGGTATTCAAGTAGATCCCGATAAAATTTCAGCAGTATTAGAAGCTCCGGTGCCTAATACACCTAAGGAAGTAATGCGATTTATGGGACAAGTGAGATGGCATGGAAGGCATTTACGGTGGCTTGCTCATGTAGCAATACCACTGAACAAGCTAATTTCCAAAACTGCAAGGCAATTTGAATGGACCCAGGAATGTCAGGTTGCGTTTGATCGACTGAAACAGTTATTAACACAAGTTCCCATTTTACAGCCACCGGATTGGGATAACCCATTTCATGTATTTGTTGACGCATCTGATAGAGCAGTAGGGAGTGTACTGATGCAACAAACAAATAAATGGTTTAGACCTGTATACTATGCTAGCAGAAGATTAGCACCTGCAGAGAAGAACTACTCGGTGACTGAGAGAGAATGCTTAGGATTAGTATATTCGGTGAAAAAATTCAGACATTATTTATTGGGCCGAAAATTTACATTTCATGTCGATCACGCTGCATTGGTTTACTTGGTTCGACAGCAACATATCGGTGGCCGTCTAGCACGATGGGTTCTATTATTGCAAGAATTCGACTATGATGTCATTCATCGGCCAGGTAGTTCACATGCCTTAGCAGACTTTTTGTCACGCTTAGATTCAGGTGAACCTCCGGTTGGTATAAATGATACAACGCCAGCTATTTATACTTCAGAACCAACTATTGAAGAATTGCCAAACCAGCCAATGCCAACTACGTATTATGATCAGTTATTGACCTTCCTTTCAAGTGGATATCTACCTTCTGAAGTCCCTACAGCTACACGCCGAAAAATTGCAGGTTTTAGTCGACGATTCCAGTTAGTTGCTGGAGAATTATATTATACAGATCATACCGGAATCCTACTTCGCTGTATTCCACCACATGAAGTTAACTCAGTCATTACTTTGGCTCACTCAACTCCTTCCGGTGGACATTTTGCAGCAGACCTTACTCACCGGAAAATTCTACAAAGTGGACTTTGGTGGCCAACTATGTATAGAGATATATTGGAATTTATCAAAACTTGTGATAGCTGTCAAAGGACTGGACAACCATTACAACGCCATTACTTTCCACTTCATCCAGTACTTCCTTTAGAGCCATTTCAGAAATGGGGTCTTGATTTCATTGGTCCAATCACACCTCCCGCAGTATTCAGCAATAACAGGTATATATTAACTTGCACAGATTATGCAACTAGGTGGGCAGAAGCATGGCCTTTACGCTCGGCTACGGCAGTTGAAGTAGCGAAATGTTTGTTAACAGATGTCTTTCCAAGATTTGGACTGCCACTAGAGCTTGTTTCAGATCAGAGTACTCATTTTATGAACAAGTTGATGAAAGTATTAACACAGTCATTCCAGATCAGTCATAAATTCAGCTCACCATATTATCCTCGTGCAAATGGATTGGCAGAAAGTACCAACAAATCTCTGCTAAATATGCTTCAGAGATTGACCAGAGAAACACCGGAAAGATGGGATCAGTTGCTACCTGCAGTCTTATGGGCCTATCGTACTACATACAAGGTAACCACCGGCTTGACACCATTTAAGTTAGCCTATGGAATAGAAGCAATAGCTCCGATGGAAATTGTAATACCAAGTCTAAGAGTAGCAACGTCTCAGAAGCTTTTACCCGAAGAGTCATTGATATTTCGACTGGAAACACTTAGAGAATTAGATGAACACCGATGGCTCAGTTTCTTAACTATGAAAGAAATCCAATTAAGACAGGCCAGGACTCATGACCGAAATTTAAAGACGACAGTTTTTTCGGTAGGACAGCTTGTTCTCTTTTACAATGCAAAATCCAATAGATCAGCCGGAAAATTCAAATTACGTTGGTTCGGTCCATTCAAGATTTCAGAACAAATTGGTCCGGCTACTTTTCGATTGACTACATTGACTGGACAACCACTTCCAAAAGCGATAAACGGTTCAAAGCTACGGCCGTATCAAGTAGCGCCACCTCGGCTATAACAAGGGTACACAGCGTACCACAAATTTTTTACTTTTCTTTTGTTTTTTTTTACTTTATTCGGTGTAATCAATAAAATAAGTGTAATCGCCGTACTTTAATATCTATTTATGTCCAGCCGCCCGCTCCCATCTCTGCATGCACGCACGTCTGATATAGACATTACTGTCCGTTTTGTATAATTAATACCGTTTAAAATATTCTTTGTACAAATTTCTTATATAACTCAAACTCGCCGGATAGGTAATTTAGTCTTTTGCGACCACAGCCATAGTTTCTAAATACTTGTGTTCTGCGTCTTGCATCCCTGTGTAATGGAATCTCTAGCGAACTATACAGCCTTTGCCGAGGGTATCCCGGCTGAAGTAGGAAATTATCTGCATATACGAGGATTGGGTAGTTTCGCCGAGTTGCCCTGGCACTCAGTGGAAGCTCACCCCTTCTTTGCACAAATTATTTCCGCTATCGCTCGGGTATCTCCTACTGAGAAACGATGGGTTTTCCCTTCCTTACCGTCTAGAACTGTGATCACATTCCAAGTGTTTACAGAAGTTTATCATTTGACTCCACAAGGCCGCGAGAATGTTCCCATGATCTCAGCAACCCGAATGGCAGAGTTGTTTCCGCGATTTTCATCGAATGAATACGCCATTCTCTGTCGACCAGAACCTGAAAGAACGGCACTACAATTCCTCGTTGCTATACTCAACTTTCAAAAACGTACCTATGGTATTTCTCGACCGTTTTATTCTGCCATAGATATAGCTGCCCGAGAACCTGTTAACTTTGCTTCATTCTTCTTTCAACGAATTCATAAGGAGTGCGTCTCCATTATGAAACAAGTTAACAAAGGAAAAACCCCGAGATCTCGACTACCACACATTTTATCATTTCTGTTTCCAACCATAATGCAAGCACAACCACCACAAGAGGACCAGTGTTACAAATTGAAGAATCAGCGCAACCCTTAGATGAAGACGATGAAGATGAAGAAGAAATTAATCAGTTATTCAGAAGAAAACGGATCAGAATCAGTTCTTCTGAAAGTAAGAATGCAGACTCAGTCGAACAAGGCGAAGAAGTTCAACAGGAGGTTGACCGGCATTCAGGCGGAGTAACACAAAAGGAACATGAACAACAGCAGGAAGTACAAGTAGAGAATGAAGCTGATAAGCAAGACAAGGAAGCAGAAACAGAAGCCAAGCATCAAGAGGAAGAGAGGTTTCATGATACAAATACATCGATGCACCAGGAATCATCAACGCATTCACTAGCATCTGAGCATCTACAAACGCAGAAGCAGACTGAAACGGAAGCAATGTCAACTGATAAAGTCTGTCAACAGCAGCAGCAAGAGAATCAACAAATCCATGAATGTCAACCTAATAATGATGCATTGGATAAGCTCCTGAAGGCGGCAGAAACAACAGATGTCGGCTTCTCTGCGAATGAACAACAGAAGGCAAATAAGGTAAGTAATTCTAACACAGCTCGTCCTACTTCACAACCGCAACAGGAAACACATCCCATTCAAGACCATCCCGATCATACATCATCATCTTCCCCGAACTACTCACCACCGAATTCCTATCAATTACGCACCAATACGTTTGTTCAACCGCGACAACTTCCACAAACACAATCTGTTCAAGTATTTTCCGACTTAGCATCAATCGGACAGTTTCTTATTAACCTCTCCAAGCAATTACCTGCTCAGATGAGAGCTAATACAGACAACATTTACAAGGAGTTGCAGCAGAAAATAGAAATACTGGAAGCTGATATCACTCCGCTTCAAGAAGAAGTATATACAGTTAAAGCAGAAAATCAAGCCCTACAAGAGCAGGTGAAACAGCTGCAAGAACGACTCAGTGATCAGGCAGATATAACAAAACAGCGAGATGAAGCTCTGGAAACTATAATCAATCATAAAGAAATGTTGACAGAGGCCACTGCAGAAATTACTAGGTTAACACAGAATTTCAAAGATGCAGAAGATGGCAGAATTGCATTAGGCAACTAGACCAGCTATACGAGTTTGAGGAAGTTCTGGAGGAAAATCAACCTATCACGTACAGTGACACACTCGGGATTGAAAGATATTTGATGAATCACCAGCAGGATATGGACAGTATACAGAATCTTTCTGATAAATATATAGAAAGAAAATAGGAAAATAGCTCAGACAAAGGGATATCATCTACAGTATTGCACTTGCGGGTTCGAGTCCACCGTGCGTGCCAGTGTTACAAGGCTAATGGAGCAAGACAACCGCAACCGCAGACGAAGGATAAACAAGATTGGTGGCTGAAATGACGGAGAGGTAGGAAATTTCGCAAGAGGCGGTAAATGAAGAATGCGGAAGCAATAAAAAGCAGAAGACAGGAAGAGAAAAGGGTTCTATCGTCGAAGAGCAAAGAGTTCTGTCGTCGCGTCATTGTTACGTTCAACTGGTGGAGTAGAGTTTATGGTGTACACAGACTCTTGGAGTGATAGTTAGCAAGGATATATTTGAGAGAGACCGAAGGGTGGATATGTCTATGTTCGCGAGATATTGCTGAGAACCTTGAGTATTGTTCCATTCTATTCATAAACATTTGTTCTGTTATTCTTTGGTTGAATCGATTCTCATTGGGTATTTTGTGATGTTGTGAGTTTATTTGATGATCAGTTATATATGATTCCATATTTTCGACTTTGAGATTGTGTATTGATTGTTCTGCGTGAGACTGTGTAAGAACAGATTTTATTACTATTTCGGTTAAGTAACAAGGATTTTATATGTTAATCAGTGATCATTGAGTATTCGACCAGGATCTGTGTGTAGACAGAAGTCTTAGTAAATCATTAATTGCGGTAGAGATCCATGATCTGAGTCAGCATACGAAAAGTTTAATATAATTTCGATTCGAATTGTCTGTGCATTTCAGTCGATGCGTTTAGTTGTCGCAGGAAATCGTCTTATTACGTAGTATTCTGAGAGGGACGTATTCTCGTAGTTGTAAGTTTTGACAGAATCATTGTGCTAGTACTATAATATATTCAGGGCCAAACATTCCAGTGCTTATCAAACCGAGTAGTAGTTAGTATTCAAACTCAACTCCGGTATTAAGACGTGAAAAATTACTGGTGATTGTGTAAAAGATTGGGAAAATAGTACAGGGCCTCTGTCTAACAGACCCCTACCACTCCCAAGAACCCAAGGACTCGATAATACTCGTCCGAAAATTGGATTGAGTTATTATCGACCAACATTTAACACCACTCAAGCCTAACACAAGCTCACTTTGACAAGATTGCTCATCATCGACATGCTTCAAGACATCGCAAGTAGTTGCACAACTTAAGAACCAAAATGAGCACCTCTCAAGAGTTCTAAGACGAACAAAGTAACTAGCACACTTGGATCCCTCGAGTCCAAGCTTTCCACAGACACGTCGCAGCCAAAACCCTAGCCGAGCTTAAGCTTCGATTTGACATGCCTCATCAAGAGTTCACACATTCCTAGATCCCCACAAACACAAACACATATGCCCATCTGAGCATCATGCTCTCTCGCCTCTCTTTTGTCTCCCCTCGAGCGAGGAATTTGTCCCATTCATTTTTTTTTCACCATTTTTTTCACATATTTACTCACACTTGTCGGCCTACGCCGAAGCTGGATGCAACTCGTGGACTCGACCACCCGATCGAGTTTGTTCCACCCATCTACCAACCCAACGTAGCGCGTGACACACAGACGGCTAGCCCTATGCAAAACCGATGTCGATTCGTGGCTTTGACCACCCGACCAAAGTGGGTCCACCCACCTATCAGCCCACATAGGCGCGTAGCCACATGCACACATACATAAACATATTATTATTTTTTTTTCTTTTTGTTTTTTCATTCCTGCATCTCGAGAATTAAGAGACAAAAGAAAGGATCTTTTCCCCACCATCGTGATCACGACACACATATATAAACTCCCCGTGGACATCCTGATGAGACACATCTCCTCTCTGCCGCTACACAAGCCAAAATCCGACTACTAATGCCATGGTCAACTTTTCCTCTCGAAACCCGCACATACTAACCACCTCATTGACCTGAAACCTCAAAAAGTGTCACTTCAGTTCCTAAGTGTACAACACACTCGATCCATCCGTCCTCACATCTCTGACTCGCAATCCGCAAAGCAAACCCTAATCAGACCTAAGCCGTCCTCACCGACATCCATCTCCTCATCTACTTTTTCATCTCCAATCTCTGCCTCGCAGAGATTCCACTTGACTTGATATATGACACGGAAAACTACCATCGGCCATTGTACCTCTTCGTGCCTCAAGCCTCGCCGCTAGGTCTCTTAATCCTTGTTTGTTGTAATCAATATCGCTCTGGTATTGGAATAGGTCACAATCGATGCTTTGGAACCAATTCCATATTTGCTCCATCTCTTTGTCTACCTCTCTCGCCCTTTTTTCAGATCCGAGGGGAATATCCTCCCTCTTCTCAACTCGAACGGTCAACTTCTCAACTTCCTCTCTAATCGATCTTTCCTCCCAAATCCTATTCATATTTTCTACATCTAGATCATCTACCTTCTTCGACAATTCATTCTTCATTTTTTCTAACTCCATTCGGAACGCATCCAACCTATCCAACACCGCTTTCAGCTCTTCCTCCATTTTTCCTACTTTCGGGTCCTCTAGTTGTCCTCACATCTCATCGTCTTTCCCATTCATCCACCTACCAAGCTTGCTACTCAGCTTTGCATTCTCTTTCTCTACTCGTTTCATTTTCTCATCACTCTCCGCTTGGGCACGCTGCATCCTTTCTAACTCCAGGTGGACATCCTCACCGACTCTACCTGCTTGATCACTATATTTAACAATCAAACTTTGCACTGTTTCCATTTCTTTCTCTATTTGCTCAAGTCTCTTTATCAGGTTCTCCTCATCTCTCTCGAACTCTTCTTCGATTGCAACTCCAAAGCAGTCGCCTACCATCAAGCCAGATTTCAGGTCCAAGCTCAAGTTTTCACTCTGAGGCCTCACAAGGTCTTTCCTCAAGCTTTTGTTCACCCTTTTCAACTCCTTGTTTTCACTTTCCAATGCTCGTACTTGCTTTTCCCAAGCTCCTAAGACCTCGGTAATTTTCACTTGAGTTTCCTCTAATTTCTCCATTTTGATCCTCTCGTTATCTCGCTCTTCTCGTAGACATTTCAACTGACGTAGTATGCTTGCCAAGGAACTCTCATCATCTTCGGCTTTCACATAAAAGGTCGCAACCTGCAGACTAACCTCTTTTGCCACGACCTCCTCAACGAGAACATCCTTTGCGTAACACACATGCTCACACAAACTTTTTTCTCCACAATCCGTGCATGCAGGAACAAATTCCAACGGACTAGACACCCGAGGGCAAAATTTTGCAATGTGCCCGACTTTCTTGCAACACCAACACTGAATATAATTTGATATTGGACCAACCCCGTGACATTCATATGCACGATTTCTCATTGGGCGTTCAAACCTGCTTCGACTTCTAGTCCATCCCAGATTCGTCAACCTCGGGCCGATCTTTTGAAAGTCCCTGACTTGGGGACTTTGCGACATCTTTCTACCTATGCCAATGCACTCAATCTGGGTCGACGGGCTGTGCCGCACAATTGGGGCACCGAGCGTACTCGTGGCACGACTCTATGAGGAGTGCCAAGCCAACTTCCCGGCAAACACACCAAAATGTTTGCACTATACCCCATGGGAAAGATGCTTATACACAAATATGTTTTGTTCAAGCTTCTCGAACTATGTTGATTTTTCTCATTCTAAGTCCGCAAGTGCAGGGGAATGTATCTATAGAGGAGAGGAAAATGGAAACCTGAATAGCGATCCAACTTTACTGGTTGCCTCTCTCGAGCTCAAAACATGATACAAGGACTAGCAACAAATAGGTAGGTTATCAAATCAAAAAAAAAAAAAATCTTAGCCTTCTGCTATGTGATTAACCTTCTTACTGTAGTAAAGAGTAAAGCATATACTCATTCACATAGTAAATCAATGGCAACGAAGTTTTAGATTCCCTTGTCTTTACATTGCTGGAATGCAAGAGTCGTAGCTATTACACAATGCATGGCATACTGAAATGAAATTACATGTCTTATCTTGTTAGAGAACAACTTTGCATCTTTGGATTGGATATGGCTTCAGTGCTTGCACAATAGGGAAGAAGAAAAAATACCTCACCAAGTTGTTGTTGGAATGCCAACTACATGCAGACACATGTTCAGCCTATTGACGCTACCACTACATATATCTAATTGGTTTGCTTCATCGTGCATTAACAATAGACACAACCCTTGGGATTCACGCGTCCCTCTATTGCCCACGGTCACTCGATGGCAGCGTCTACACATCGTAGAGGAATTTGTTGAGCAGAAACTGATCTGGATATTTCAACATAGGCTGTTTTGATTTTTTCCATAGCTATGGCACATCTTTGGAAGGTTTATATACATTGTCGTATCTTGCATATCTACCGTTATCCTTCCTTTACCACAACAGCAATCTTGAGCTTCTGCATACACAGATCTTATAGAGAAAATGAACGACGTGCTTATCTCTTATTAGAGACCGCATTGGAGGTGGAAACACCTGAAATACATTCTCTCAACTTGGCATGCATCTTCTTTGTGATCTGACTATCCTGATGATTACAGTCCCTAGCCAAAGATGATTTTCAGACCGAAAATGGTTATTGGACTGACCGAGCAGAAAATCTCAATTTTCCTCTCGATGGGCACTTCTCCCTCTTCAAGTTCAGCAGAAAACATGTCAAATGCAATCCAAACATTCACAAGGTACAGAAACCCCATACAAGTCCATGACAATGATCTTCTAATCCATGAATACCCATCATGACATATCTGCCTTGTTCCTGCTTGCTTACTTTTCTAAATCAATCCCCCCCCCCTTTTTTTCCTTTTACATTGGGTGAACTGTTTGATTTCACAACATATCCCTTGGTACTATGTGCGTTTGCATGAACTCCAAGGATTAAGGAATGGTCCTCCAATATTTCAACTCAAATAATATTTTTCGAGAGCATATGGTTTTCAACAACCACTATTCTACACATCCTACATGTCCTTCATGCAGTTCCAATATACAGAGATGACACCGTTCACAGTGGGTAACGCTCTGCCCAGAAGTGCATGGAAAAAATTGCATGGACCATTGGATTCAGCCGACGGTAGTAAGTGATTCTTCACTGATGATATTTGATGTGTATGAAGCAATTCATATACAATCCTTTCAGGCCTTACAGATGCTATCCTTACATGCGTCAAACTTATGCATACGACATCAGATGGACTTCCGACAAAGAGCCAAATCAAAATCGAATTCACATGATGAGATGTGCTACCATATTTAGTACATACATCGGTTGCTTTAACAGTAATCCAGACCTCAGATACTATGGTTACAGTGTATTTTCATTCACCGCAGACCAAGCACTTTACTGTACCACACAATAGATTTGCAAAGGTTAAAGAGTAAATGAAGTCGCTAACTTACGAGTGTCAAAGTAAGGCCGAGTTGTAGGACTGTCAATGAGAAACTTCATAGCTCATCAATGTCGCTTCAGGCATCTACGTTGAACAGTCATCCAAACACCCAGTGCACTTCGAGAATGAGACTACGACCATGTCTGCTTTCTCTAGTCCACATTACAGGCTTCCATGCTCTTCCGCAGACTATATAGCAACCCCATTCGAGGTTAACCCAAAAACCCCCTCTTGCTTCTATGCCACAGGCATCCGTGCTAGTGGAATAGGAAGAATCGGTCGGAACAGCCCTTCACTCTGCATCAAAATTCCATTAGGTGACCGAGAGCAAATCATCTTCACGTCCCCCCCCTAAACGATAAAGTCCAGCATTTCAGCCGCCTGACAGCTCCCGCCATGATGATAACGTTCCTCCGCCCACCTTTTCCGTTTCCTCCTTAATCTTCTTTTTCAGAATCAAAATGCTACTCCTGCCCTCTCTGAATTAGAGGACACAAACTTAGATCAGTAGTGGTCTTCTCTCCCACAAACTACCAGATGCTTCTTTTTCCGCAGAAGTCCAAGAGAGCCCCTCCAAATCGTCCTCCAGCCGCTCGAGATTCAAGAGTACTTGATTCTCTCAGATGCACACCTATATCTGCCTCCCAGTAGTGAGTGACACCATCTCCGTTGGCGTTGAACTTCCTTGCTCCACGTTTTGTTAGCAGCAGCAACGTTCTCCTCTTTTTTGAATGTCCCTTCCCCTCTCTATGTGATCTCCTTGATTTACCCAAATCTGCGCAAGTGTCCAGCTCCTTCCTCAATTCCCTTTCCAACAAATACCAAAGAAATTGATTTTTCCCTCACAGCCGACAGAGCACACCCGATGCCCTCCTTCGTCACTTCCACATAGACCACACCCTCGTTCTCCTTCTTCCCCTACCACATGTACGCACAGAAAACCAAAAAACGGGAGAAGAAATTCGAGAGAGAGAGAGAGAGAGAGCTTCTTTGATGCGCCCCCGATAAAAACCCCTTCCATGTCCTTCGTGATCGCTTCCGAAGAAAGACACACCAACCAATCTGTGTGGGAGAAAAAAAAAACTTCCTTTTTCGTGCACCAAAAAACGGAATGTGGCCCATTTTTGTTTTAATTTTCTTCTGACAATTAAAACGGAAGTGATTTGAGGGTTAGTTGCTGCCCGTCTTAGCCTTGCCAAACCTCCCCAAATCATTTTCAAAGAGGGGAAATAACTACTACGTTCTAGATTCAATATCTGATGCATGCAATTACATGTATTGTCAGAATTTCTCCTCACCTTCATTGCATCAGCTAGCACACTTTGATTATTTGACTTAATTACGACTGCACCTTTACCAACATTCTTTACAAGCCAATGTCCTTCATAAACTCTAGGAATCCGATTTATGGGATTACCGATCTCCGGATCAGATAAGCTCTTCCCTCTACCCTCTGAATCATAAGGAACCCTCTTCTCATTTGATTCATTCTTCTTCTTCATGCTTGTGTAAAAGCTCTTATCATTGATGTCCATGTAACAACATCCCAGTGTGGAATCTCCCAGAATTCAAGCAACCTCTAATGAGGGCATCCCATGCCACCACATCTCTTTTCTTTCCCCAACGCCTGCCTCCAAGCCACCTTGATTGAAGTCAACTGCTATCGACCAACATCTTTTTGTTGCAAAATACCTACACTCATACGTACACTCTACAAAATGGAAGTTTATTAGCACACAAAAACCAATAATTTATTCGGCTAACAACGTGCATCCACCAAGATGTCTAATGATTCTCCATCCCAAATGGCCAAGGGCTTTTCTTCCTTTCGAGGCACAGGTCCATCGCATTTGATGATCAACCACTAGGTGAGATGCCCAGTGTGCGGATGCTGCTCACCAGACAAGAATGGCGCACAGAGGCCTGATCCAACCCCACACAAGGTGTAACTCCCCCACCTCCACTTTTAATTCCGACATAAAAATGGCATATAGTATGGAGAGACCTAAGGGAGAATCAAGGGTAGCCTATTTAGAAAGACCTGAAGGACCTTATAAGACCCAGTTAGAGTACATCCAAACCAACCACTTAGTTGCTCGCATCTATGAGCATGGTTTAAAAAGGTTGTTTGTTCAATTGTGAAACCTAACCAGCCCATTGGATTGGAACATCCAGTCGTCGAATTCGAGAGAGATGCATACCTAGAAAAGGAAGGGACAATGTACATCATTACCAATCATCCTAACAACACTAATGAATTTTGGGTAGTCATTTCTGAGGTGGAAGTAGGGACCCAAGGATAAGAACCATTAGGAGATGAACCTAGGACACCAAGAGGGAAATCAGTGTTGACAAGGATGTTAAACCCAGAATGGATCCCTCAAGATAATAAAAGTATTGAATTATTTCTCAATAAGGACACCAATGAAGCATTTTGGAGGTATAGGATGGAATAGCCAAGTGAAATAGGATCAATCACAATCTATGAGTTCAAGGACCTGAGATACCTAGGAAAGTAGTGTACATAGATGAAACATCAAAACAAGTGTTTGTAGTGTTCGATCACGGGAAACATGCATATACATGGAGGGACAAATTGGTATTTTCCTCAGCATCCATGATCCACGGTTCCCAAAGAGAGAAAGGTAAGGAGAAACTAGACGTGAGTTTCACTCACACCATTGGAAGAGACCGATCAATAGTAGAAACTGGTAGAATGGAGAGATTGAGAGAACCAAGATTAAAAAGTGGTAGAGATGACTTTCCTCTACCTAGACCCTGAGAGCACCCAAGAATATTGCGGAGAAGGTAGCTCAAAAACTAGGAGTCTCTAGCAAAAAGATACCTAGGTTCACTTCAACTAAACATTCTTACATCTGTGGTGGCAATCATATGGAAAATGTGTGCCCAAATGTAACACAACCCCATGCCTACCCTAATGGCCAATACTGCACAATTGAAAGGTGATACACCAAACATACTACACAAGACTTTCCATACAACAAACAAGTGATCCGAAAGAACTAGCCACAAGCATATCCCCAACTAGGTAGATATCGAGGTCAGTACAATGCACAACCTCATTATTACACAGCCCAACAAAACTATCCAATACCTTGCCAGATGCAACCAAGACCTCAACCAGTTTTAGCTTAGCGGCCAACCCCACCCGCCAATGTAGTCTCTGTCAAATATAATGTGACAGAAGAGAATATCAATAGGGCTTCAGTACCTTCATCCACATTGATCACCAAAAACGACCCTAACTCTAACAGATTCAACTGTGCCCACATAGATAGCCCACCCGCATACCAGACTAAGTCACCGGAACATAAGGAGACATAGCAATATGAGAGTCCACTATTGGAACCTACTTGGGAGCAAGACTATGCTAATGTCATGTATGCTTACCCCAACCCATGGCCCTAGTTGAGAAAGTTGTGACCAAAGGGCCCTAAAGGACCATGTTTTAGGTGCCAAGGAGATCATTACATAAAGGAGTGCCCACATCTTCCGATAGCAAGACAACCACAATATAACAACTTTCAAGGTTTCTGTATAGAATGTGGCAAAGATCATGTCATAAGAGAGTCCCCTAAAAACCTTGCTAATGCCTCTAAAGTAATGCCCATTAACATGATAGGCATTGTGCACACCTCAGATGGATGCACACCAACATTTGTACCTATCCAACTTATAACGAGAGCCCAGGGGTTCTTACAAAACCAACAACCAAACCTTGATAAAATAGCTGAGAACAACAAAGTTGGAGAGCCTAGTGGAAGAAAAACTAAATCTTGGAAGGATTCACGAGAAAGAATCAAGAGAAAATGGAGTTAAAAAAAAATGAGTTGGAAGGAAGTTTAAAGGAGACTATAGCTAAGTTCTTAGAATTGATCTCACCTCACAAGAGTCAAATCAAGAGACCCCAAACCAAAAAACAGGATCGGTTTTAGCTAAACCCATATCAAAAAATTTAGACAACATTTTCGAGCAGTGACAAGGTGAGATTAAAAGAAGGACCCCAAGTAGCAAAATTAAGCAAGAATTATCCAACGGTAGACCTATAAATCGAGAGGACTAAGCTCTACATGAAGATGGTAGAATTGGCTCAAACTATGTTTGAGTCCTCTCGATATGTCAAATAGAGTAACATAGTGAAACTAGAACTACACTTTCAAGGACTATTAGAGAGGCTAGAACACTTGATTTCTAGCAATGAAAGAAATGGATCAAAGACGATCCCTATTATTTCCATGGCATAGGAAGGTGATACACCATCCTTGTGTCAGATGCCAAATACTATGGATGGGGAGAACCTTTCTTCCATACACAGGTATTCACAGGGATTTCTAAACGAAATCCAAGAAGAGAAATAGAGACTAGAGAGAGGAAGAGACCCCCCCCCATTTCAAGAGACAGACGACTCACGAGAACAACTCCCCCAAGACATACCCTCTATATACGAAGAACTAGAGGAAGAGCAACTTAGTGAACAAACAAATTTTGAATCTAATTCTTCACAAGAATTACCTAAGTTTACTAGACCTCAAGAAGCTAAATCTATCAATATGAGAGCACCCACCATAATAGTTAGAAATGAAGAGTTAGTAATTCCTAGAAACACGCATGTGATAAAGAACACTAAAGTGTAGTGTCATCTCACTTTAGAAGAATTACTAAAAATTAAACGAGATTTGTGGAAGCATGTAGCAAACAAATTCCCAAAGATAGCCACTACCCACTCTTAGGGAGGTTTACACAAGAAGGTTCCAGAAATACCCATGGAAAGAATTGGAGATATGAGTGAGGGAGAGGAAGGTAATACCTATCTTCCAATCACCTACCAAGACTAAACCACCAAAGCAATCCTAGATTCAAGTGCAGGAGAAGCCATTGTGACCATGTCCTTATGTAAACGTTGGGGCAAGCTAGCATTAAGACCCACAAGAATGAAACTACAAATGGCTGATGGACACATTGAGAAAGCATTATGTTTATTGGAAGGGGTATCTCTCACCACTCGTGGTGTAGAATTTGAGCACACCTTTGTCGTTTGTGACGTTTGGAGGAATCATGCATCTCACCATTCATGCGATAGTTGCAAATGGTGCAAGATTGGGGAATGAATTCTTTGTACTTGCAACATTTGGGAGTAACTACAAAAGTCAACCTCCAGGACTATTCTCATCGTGATGTACCCCCATTACAGTGGAACATCATCCATAGGATACCAAAAGAAATAGATTCGGTGCAATCTCTAGAATAAGATCTTTCATGGTTGCACAAGGACTCTCATCTACGGATGTGTAAGGTAGCAAAACAAGGTGTTCCCAGATGAGTAATCTATGCCTCATGGTTGGGCAGAGATCTTAGCCACCATGGACATAGTGGTAAATGAAGAATAGTGGACCCCTCATTGTGATGAGGATGGATATGGCATTTTGATCTTTATGATAGAACCCTTGGAGGAAGATCCTATCCTAGAAGAGTGCATGGAATTGACTCAAAAATTGAGTCAGAAAAGTGATGAGGACCTAGAATCCATTATCGTGGAACCCTTCTGCTCATCAGAAGAGCAGTACCTTTACTTTCTAGAAGCCATCATCCCTAAGGTAGGAAAGGAAAATCAAACTGAACAACCCAAGTCACCCACAAAAAGTAAGGAGAGTAAGCACGAGAGGGAAAGAAAGAAGCCTCATAAGACAGAAGAAGAAGAAGAAGAAGAACCCCTCATGGAAGTGCCTGAGAACTTTTAAAAATATGAAATAGAAGATAGAAGGATCATGAAACATATGCCTAAATGAGAACCAAGCATAGGAGAGCATATGATACTCGAGAGAAAACCAAAAAGATAGTGCTCACGATTGAAGAAGGAGAAGAGAAATGCACTTATATAGGGCATGATTTGATAGAAGAAGAGGTAACTGCCTTATTGCAAGAATACATAGATGTATTTGCATGGAGATACAAGGATTAGAAAGGAGGTGCATTAAAGCAACACCATTCATGACAATGTACACTATAGAATCTCCAAAGATTAGGAGTGTATTGGCCTCCTATGGAAGCAGATGTCCATAGACTATGCAAGAAATGCCCAATCTATTATGAAAGGCCACCCGTGGAGCATGCCACTTTATACCATGCATCGTAACCTACTTGAGGACAAACACGTTCCCTCAAGGAATAACTTTGGCAAGACAACAAAATCTAGAGTAGGAAGCTCAAGGCTACACAATCATTGGTGATAACCTATACAAAAGAGAAAGACATGGATATATGAGATAGTGTGTTCATGAGAGTGCGTATTTAAGCATATTAGACTACACACCAAGGTGCTTGATGGAGAGTGTTAATCTCCAAAAGAACAAGTTGAACTTGAATTTAGACCACCTCTATATCAAGAACAACTTCAGACTCCACCAAATCTAGAAAACATTTCATCAACTTATCAGAAAATCAACTATTCTGAAAAATTCAACTTCTCAGAAAAGTCTGCTTCAGATTAATCTCTAATTGACTGACCATTTGTGTAAAGTTTTTGATAAAACTTTGTAGGTTGCTTCGCCTTAAGGTTGCGCACCTTTTGCAACTTAAATCTCCTCAAATGACTGAGTATACCTCGAGAAATAAATCAAACACTTTACCCATGTGTAGAACTGCTTCTCTGCAGTAGCGACTTTGACACCTGTAGCTTCTTAGCTATGGTTCTCCCAATGTTGAACCCGTTTGGTCAAATGCTTTTAGATGTAGATAGATTATCTCTCAACTTAGATTTTGAGTTATCATATGTGTAAAACTTTACACTGTGCACTGAGCACTACTCATTTCATTGAATTCGAAATCTGCGCCTGTTTCAGAAGACTGTGAACATTCTTTACATATGAATGTTCCTACACACAATTCTCTTAACCTGATTACAATTGGATTCTCAAACTCTAGCCATAGATTGATTAACTATGGACTTAGACATCTCCAAAAGGAATTCACAAAAGATCTACTACATGAGGAGAACACACAGAAACTTCGGGCGCAACTTTTCTTCTATTCCTCAGAAAATTACAACTGAGTTGTGAGAGAGACTTCTTCTCATTCCTATGAACTCCAAAGAGTCTTACAACTTACCAATACACTATTCTCATGTTCTCCTATTGTCTCCCTCTCTTTCCCTGACATTTTTTCCAAAGTATTTATAGGCAAATATGTACAAGCTTATGACTAACAAAAGTATAAGTGATCTATGTCTTCACTAATGTACATATGTGTACATGTCATTCATCCTGTGAATGTAACCACCTTCTTTGCTTCAAGACTTGATCTTATCTCCATCTTTTTGTCTTCCATACTTCAATTGGTGATTGTTCTGCACCAACAGCTCCCCCTCAATCATCAATTGAGGTTTCTCTTATCTTCCTTATGCCTGCCATGTCTTTAAACTTCTGTAACTTTGGTCCATCCAAACTCTTTGTAAGCATATCAGCTATCTGATCTTTTGTTGAAGTATGTATAACTTCAATCTCCTTATCCATCACCTTCTCTCTTAGAAAGTGATATTGTATCTCAATGTGTTTAGTACTGGCATGAAAAACAGGATTAGCAGCTAGATATAATGAACTCATGTTATCACCATAAATGATAGGTATGCTCTGTATAGTGTAAAAAATCTTCATGAGAGTCTTAAGCCATATCACTTCTTTTGCAGCTTCAACCATGCCTTTGTACTCTGCTTCTGTAGATGACAAAGCAACTGTATGTTGCTTCTTTGAACACCAAGAGATTAACTTATCTCCCACATAACACATGTACCCATAGGTTGACCTTCTATCATCTGGATTACCTGCCCAATCTGCATCACTATATATTTTGATATTTGTATCTGATGTAAAACCATAATACAAACCCTCTTTGAGTGTACCCTTAATGTACCTCAACACTCTTTGACCTGCAATCCAATGTTCTTTCCTAGGACAATGCATGATTTGAGACAACACCCCAACTGCATATGATAAATCAGGCCTAGTTAATGTAGCATAGATAAGACTACCAACCAAACTCTGATATTGCTTCATGTCCTTGAACTCTTCACCTCCATATCTGCTCAATTTGTGATTCACCTCCATTGGGGTAGGTGCTACCCTGCAATCATCCATTTTAAACTTGATTAACAAGTTTTTCAAATACCTTTCTTGAGTCACATACACTCCATGTTGAGTGTATGAAATCTCCATTCCAAAGAAGTATGATAAATCTCCCAAATCACTGATCTTGAACTCTTTCTCCATTTGCTTCTTTAGGCTTTGAATGCCTTTTTCATCTGTACCTGTAAGAATGATATCATCAACATATATAAATAAACCCATCATCACTTGCTTTGACAAGCAAGCTACTATCTGCTTTTGATACTTGAAACCCAAGTTCTTTTAAGAACTTCACAAGCCTATAGTTCCATGCCCTTGGGGCCTGCTTCAACCCATATAAAGCTCTCTTGAGCTTACACACATGATCTGGACATCTTCCATCTCTGAATCCTTGAGGTTGCTCCATGAAAACATCATCTGAAATATAACCATTCAAAAATGCATTCTTCACATCTAATTGACACAATTTCCAACCTTTACAAGCAGCAATTGCTATAAGTGTTCTGATGGTTGTCATCTTTGCCACTGGACTATAGGTCTCATCATAGTCAATACCATATGTCTGAGCAAACCCCTTCACAACAAGTCTAGCTTTGTACCTAGACACACTTCCATCTGCAAATCTCTTTGTCTTGTAGACCCACTTACATCCAATGATCTTCTGGCTATTTGGTTTAGGAACCAATTCCCAAGTCTGATTTTCCATCAATGCATCATATTCTTCCTACATAGCTTTTTCCCAAATTTCTTTACCTTTTGCCTCTTCATATGTAGAAGGATCTTCATCTGCTTTTATCATGTAAGCATAATCTTTGGTAGCCAAAAAAGAAGTATCATAGCTATACCTAGTAGGTTGCCATTTGTGCCTTGTAGACCTCCTGAGTTCTCCACTTCTTGAGGTTTCTGGTTCTTCATATTCAGGATCAAATCTTGGTGTCTCTTCCACTTCAACCTGCACTTCATTATTCTCTTGCTCATCAAATATCTGAACCTTTGATTTACCTTTCCTTTGGCTCACAATTTCTTCTTCATCTGTATTAATATTGATAGTACCTGCATACCAAGTACCTTGCTCATCAAATGTAACATCTTTTGATACAAGAAAATGTTTTGTGGATGGATTCCACAACCTGTATCCCATCTGCTTATCATCATAACCAATAAACACATATTTTTCAGCTTTAGGTTCCAATTTATGCCTTAATTGTGATGGCACATATGCATAAGCCAAACATCCAAATACTTTGCAATGGTCTAGTGTAGGTCTCTTACCCCACCATGCCTCATATGGTGTCATACCCTGTAAGGCTTTACATGGTAGCCTATTGACCAAATAAGTAGCTGTGTTTACAGCCTCAACCCACAAATAATTTGGGCAATTTTTCTCCTTCATCATGGACCTTGCAAACTCAACAAGAGTCCTATTTCTCCTTTCTGCTACACCATTTTGTTGAGGAGAGTACCTACAAGTAATCTCCCTTTTTATACCTGAATTCCACAAGTAATCACTGAACTCATTAGAGAAATACTCTCCCCCTCCATCTGACCTTAGTCTCTTCAATTTATGTCCTGTAATTCTCTCTGCATACACATGATAATGTTTGAATGTATTGAATACCTCTGACTTATCTTTGATCACATAAATAGTGATCCATCTGGTAGCATCATCAACATAAATCACATAATACCTTGAACCATTAATGCTGAAATCCTTTGATGGTCCCCATACATCTGTGTGTACCAACTCAAGTTTCTCTGAATACATAAAACCATGCTTGGAGTAAGATTGCTTATGAGCCTTACCTAATTGACATGCCTCACATCTGTATGTCATATGTTGACCTGCAACATTAGGCAATCCAAGCACTGAACCATTGTTAATCATATCTTTGATACCTCTTTCATTGAAATGTCCAAGCCTCTTGTGCCAAAGATCTAACTCAGAGATCTTATGTCCTCCATATGTGAACAAGGCATGACCAACATTACCTTGAATCTTCAATGTGAACAATCTTCCTTCTTTCTTTCCTGAAACAATTTGTTTATACCCATTGCTAGGGTCTTCCACAAACACTCCTTCATTAGTGAACCTCACTTCATAACCTTTTTCCACAATTTGTCCTACACTTATCAAATTCTTAGGAATTGTAGGAACATACAAGACCTTACTCAATAAGGTGCTACCATCCTTGGCCTTCACTGATCCAATTGACTTCACATTGTGCTTTGTGTTGTCACCTGTTTGAACAACATGATTAGATACCTTATTCTCCAAATCAGTCATCAAGGCTATGTTACCACTCAGGTGATTGCTACACCCTGAGTCAATGTAGAAGACTCTTTGATCTTCACTCTGCCTTTCACAAGTTGCATTCATTATCAATGTTGAATCTTCCTTCTGATCTGAAGCATAATTGTAGTAGGTATTGTTATATTGTTGACTTTGGAATCCTCTACCTGCATTTCTTCCAAAGTAACCCCTACTACCTCTACCTCTGAAATTACCTCTTTGATTTCTGCCACCTCTTCCTCTTGAATTATAGTTTTGATTATATCCACCATTACTCTGATTATTATGCCAACAATCATTAGCTAAATGATTTGTCTTACCACAAATCCAACATGCTTTGACTCCATCTTTGTTGTTCCTGCCTCTTCCTCTACCTTTGCCACCTCCTCTTCCTCTTAGGAAGTTGGCTTGACTAGTTGTACCTTCATCTTCACCTGATTGTTGCTTTCCTTTGTTAGCTTTCTTCTTGTCCTTTGAGTACATTGCATGACCTGTACTTTTGTCACCATCTCCTTTAACATCCTGCTCAAATGTTAACATATGACCTAGCAACTGATTTAAATCAGGAGTGAAATGATCAAGTGATAATTCTGTAGACAAAATGAATGGCTTCCATTTGTCATCACCTCTCAAACCTGTAAGGATTTGCCTTACCAATTTATCCTCCTCAATGTCTTCATCAACAGCTCCTAATGC
Source organism: Ceratopteris richardii (assembly GCA_020310875.1). Lineage (NCBI taxonomy): Eukaryota > Viridiplantae > Streptophyta > Polypodiopsida > Polypodiales > Pteridaceae > Ceratopteris > Ceratopteris richardii. Next base: position 20,288,336 of record CM035417.1, on the reverse strand, counting down.
ATCTGCAATGTCTTTCATCCTTGTTACATAATCTGAAATGGATTGAGATGCCTTCTTCTTGAAAGTAGTAAATTCTGCCCACAAAGATGCCTTCCTTGACTTTGTGGTGTTTTGAAAATGCTCTTCCAAGGCATTCCATATATCACTTGCACTTTCAAGACCTCTAATGTGAGGTAGCAAGTAATCATTGACTGCCATATAGATAATGCTCCTAGCTTGAGCATCTTTCTTCATCCAATTCTTCAAATCTGTTAATTCTTCCCTAGTTGGAACACTAGGATCTCTGAATTGTGGCTTTTCTTCTTCACCTGTAATGTAAACTATCAAATCTTTGCTCATTAGATGAGCTTCCATCCTCATTGACCATGCAGGATAGTTTTCTCTATCCAACTTCTCTATTTGAAGAGAATCTCCCATCCTTCCTTTACCTCTATATTGAATTCTTCAGCCTTTATGAAGTATAAAGTTACCTTTACTTCGAATGACACTCCTTTTGACTTCCTTGATGTCGTATGATCTCCTTCTCAAGCTTTTCTTGGAAACTTTCACCTTTTGAATCTTCAGATGTCAAATTCTTTGTAGCTGCAGCAGTCGAGATCCTCCTTTCTTCAATTCTGATGCTTCCTGCTCTGATACCACTGATGGAGAGTGTTAATCTCCAAAAGAACAAGTTGAACTTGAATTTAGACCACCTCTATATCAAGAACAACTTCAGACTCCACCAAATTTAGAAAACATTTCATCAACTTATCAGAAAATCAACTATTCTAAAAAATTCAACTTCTCAGAAAAGTCTGCTTCAGATTAATCTCTAATTGACTGACCATTTGTGTAAAGTTTTCGATAAAACTTTGTAGGTTGCTTCGCCTTAAGGTTGCGCACCTTTTGCAGCTTAAATCTCCTCAAATGACTGAGTATACCTCGAGAAATAAATCAAACACTTTACCCATGTGTAGAACTACTTCTCTGCAGTAGCAACTTTGACACCTGTAGCTTCTTAGCTATGGTTCTCCCAATGTCGAACCCGTTCGGTCAAATGCTTTTAGATGTAGATAGCTTATCTCTCAACTTAGATTTTGAGCTATCATATGTGTAAGACTTTACACTGTGCACTGAGCACTACTCATTTCATTGAATTCGAAATCTGCGCCTGTTTCTGAAGACTGTGAACATTCTTTACATATGAATATTCCTACACACAATTCTCTTAACCTGATTACAATTGGATTCTCAAACTCTAGCCATAGATTGATTAACTATGGACTTAGACATCTCCAAAAGGAATTCACAAAAGATCTACTACATGAGGAGAACACACAGAAACTTCGGGCACAACTTTTCTTCTATTCCTCAGAAAATTACAACTGAGTTGTGAGAGAGACTTCTTCTCATTGCTATGAACTCTAAAGAGTCTTACAACTTACCAATACACTATTCTCATGTTCTCCTATTGTCTCCCTCTCTTTCCCCGACATTTTTTCCAAAGTATTTATAGGCAAATATGTACAAGCTTATGACTAACAAAAGTATAAGTGATCTATGTCTTCACTAATGTACATATGTGTACATGTCATTCATCCTGTGAATGTAACCACCTTCTTTGCTTCAAGACTTGATCTTATCTCCATCTTTTTGTCTTCCATACTTCAATTGGTGATTGTTCTGCACCAACAGTGCTGCAGGAGGTCACTTTGGCCCCGATAGAATAATCAAAGCTATACTATTCACAAGATTATGGTGGCCCACTCTTCACATGGATGCACATACTATGTAAAGAGATGTGATGTATGCCAAAGAGCTCAGTTTCCTACTCGTAGAGATGAAATGCCATTGAAACCCATGATGGGAGCACATGCATTCTCTAAGTGGGGTATAGATTTTGTAGGACCCATTAACCCCCTTTCTAAAGGCACTCATGCTAAATACATCATAGTAGTGACAAATTAAACTACCAAATGGGTAGAGTCTAAGGCTACAAAAAAGAAGGATGCACATACAATGGCAAAATTCTTGTTTGAGAATTTCTTTACTAGGTATCGATTACCTATAGAACTGGTGACCGAGAGAGGAACTCACTTTCTAAACCGGGTTATTGAATATTTGTTATAGGATGTTATGGTGATTCACAAGAAATCTACACCATATCATCCTCAGGCCAATGGACATGCCCCTCAGTTGGATACATAATGGCGAACTTCACTGCATGACCGATGTGGCAGTGTAGATGACTATCAAGATTTTCGACATGATGTAGACTACCTTCAAAATCTTCAGACGCATTAGGCCACCCCATGTGTCCACCCCCCGATTCAAGCATGGCAACAATGATCTTGTCTATGATATGAGTACAATGCCATCACTCCAGGTGTGCAATTCCAGGTGTGCAATGTGTGCCACTACTAGATCAAATACCTACCTGCATGTTATAAATTGACATTCGAAGAAATGATTACTAGTCATTTTTGGGACTACCATTCGGAGGTATTCATCAATCGACCAACATGTCTGTTACAACTATTTGCTTGGGAACAACTAACATACTCCAGAGATTATCACCTCCCACCACATGATGAACCTCAGGCTGTTGACTAGGAAAAATTAGAGGCAGATCTAGCAAGATTTCTCCACATAATCAAACAAAACCATGATCTCTTGCAGACATACCTCACCAATACCCTGCACCAAGGATCTGTCAAGGATGACATACTCAAGAGGGAGGGGGTGTTGGCAATGCAACTGGTAGTGGCCACAAGCATCGGCACAAAGGCAATATGTGAAAGGGGAATGTAGTAAGCTCGAGGGGCCAGGCATGTTCATTTGTCAAGAAATATGTTTCAAATCACCTTGTCCAAAACCTCAAACAATGATTTTCATCAATCTTGTAACATATGTATCATATAACCAATTTTGTATCAAGCAACTCCATTTTGTGCAAGCCAAGGAGCCCTTGAGCTTTAGGGGCTTAGGTAGAAGGCTCATATCAATTTTGGTGATTTTTAGATGTCATTTGGACCTCCAAATGATCCCTATAACCTAATTTTAACTATGCCAAACACTAGGTTCAAAACAAGCCAAAACTAGTCTAGAAACTATAAAAAGAGCTAGAATGCCCATTTTTGAGGTTAGCTTGTTGGAGGTTGTAGCTTGTTTGAGAACTTGTAAGAGTATCCTTGATTAATAGAGTTTTTTCTTCACCTTCCATTGCTTCTCTCTTGTCTCTACCATGTGTGTGTGTTCATGTATGTGTGTGTGCATTTGCATGCTTCTCACCTTCACCATCACTCGCCTCTCTTGTTCATGATCTCTATATCATCCTATCTCTTGCACGGATCGACAAATAAGGAGTTGGAGCTTCTTGATATGGTACCTATGCTTATCTAGAAGAACAAGCAGACATCACGATAATATCACCACTATTGAAATCATGAACCATACACTTATGATCAACAAAGTGTACATGAAAGTCCAGATTTGGTAATCAATGGAACTGAAATTAAGTTCTTCTTTATATCGGGTACATACAATGCAATTTTCAAGAGATCGAATCACACCTCCATTTGCAGAGGTAAGCTCAAATTCTCCTACTCCAATGATAGGATAAGATGCAGTGCTTGCACACACCACATGTCCTCATTTGGGTGCATCTTTTTAAGATGCAAAAAAACTTTTGCATGAAGTTATGTGCTTTGAAGCACCACTATCAAAGAACCAATCCGAATCAGCCTCACTCACGACCATACATTTAGAATGCAAAGATGCATTGTAATGACATGTAACTACACAAGCCCAAAAATCTTGAGCCATGTTAGCTTCATCATTCTTTGCATTTGCTGAATTTTCAGCAATAGACATGCCCGATTCCTTCTTTCTTTCATTATGCCTAGCAAGCTTTCTACACTCATCCATAGTATGAACAACCTTTCGACAATATTTGCATCTCTTCTTGTTTTCCAAATCATCATCATTAGATGATTGAGTGGAAGAGGAAGGTTGAGGCTTTGGTTTTGATGAACCCAAAGCTAAACCATGGTTGCTTTTCCCATTTTGTGAGATAGCAAGTGCTTGTGTGCTCTCAATCAAACCACTCCTATTCACTCTAGATTGCTCTTCTTGCAAAAGAAGAGCCACAACCTCATCAAATGCATACATAGATTCCCTTTTCCAAATAAACTGACTGTAGTGGCAATGATTTGAAAAGATTCGGGTAATCCTTTAAACAATGTAGAGATTAGTGATGCATCCACAATAATCTCATCTATGTTTGCCAATTGCTCTTTCAAGTCATTGATGTGTGTCACATACACATCCACAAAATCATTTTCAGCCATACATACATCCTCAAGTTGCTTCCTCAAGTTTCTTCCTCAAGTTTCTTCCTCAAGTTGCTTCCTCAAGTATGCAACATATGCTTCATTACGCATGGCATAGAAAGAAGCAAGAGTCTCGCATGCTTGTCTTCATGTAGAACATATCTGAATGTGTGGAACTATATAAAGCTTCACGGAAAGTGCAATCAGTGCATGAGCATGAGCATCTTTTCCATCCCATCTAAGTGGTTCCTATTTAGGTGGAGAAGGAGTAACCATTGTACTTGAAGAAGAAGCTCCATCTGTGACAGTAGACTCTGAAGTAGAAGAACTTGTAGGTCTTTGATCTACATCTACCACTATGTTCTAAAGTTATTTTGCAATAAGAACATGCTTCATCATGTAAGACCACATTGGATACTTGGTCCCATCAAGCTTATCTTGAGCATGAAGCATGCCAAACAAGTCATTGCCACCCACCATTTCACTAAAGAACAAGATGCGATAGAATCTTTACTTGAATGAAAGTTGAAATGAATGCTAAAATTTTAGCTCACAAACTATCACTTTGATGGTGATTTTGAGTGCAAAAATGGCTTCAAAATGGGGGTAAAACCTCAATGCAATTGGTGGAAATCTTTTTTGGCTACTAGAATTCATTGTTCTATTCTCCGAAGTGAATTTGCACTGTTGAAAGTGTGCATGCATTGTGACAAAAAAAACCAAAACTTGAGAAGGATTTGAACCTACTCTGATACCACTTTTGGGTGTGTGTGGAAGTGCAAGAGACACATAAGGAGCACAAATGCAACAAGACACACGCAAAGACGGATGGTTGGTTTAGCTCTCTCAATTGATGATTTTTAGAATTCAAGTAAGAGCTAAATAATATCCGTAGGTATAAAGTACCACCACATATGAATGAATCATGTATGTGGTAATATGGGGAAAAAACGTCGAGCCAACACTAGAGTAAAAAGTGCCCAGGTATAGGGAAAAGGTTCACATCAAAGTTACTCGAGGAACACATAAGTGTAACAATCATCACTTGGCCCTACAGAGCATAACTATTCTATTATTGAACAAGAATGTTTAGCTCTTGTCTATTTTATCAAGAAATTACATCATTACCTTTTAGGCAGGAAATTTATTTTTCATTTTGGACCATTCTACCCTTACCTTCCTGGTATGCCAATAGAATTTGGGTAGTCAATTGGGTCTTATTATTGCAAGTTGGGTCTTATTATTGGGGGGCCAATTGGCTCCTTGGGTCTTATTACTGCAAGAATTTCAGTATGATGTCATTCACCACTCTGGCTCCTAGCACATGGTGGTAGACTTTTTGTCTTGAATAGATTTTGTTGAAGCTCCTATCGGAGTTCATGATTGCTCCCCTACTATTTATAGCTCTCAACCTAGTCACTTTCCAATGTTGTGGGATTTCTCTACCTCTTACTATGATACTTTGCTCAAATTTTTAACTATTAGTTGTCCTCCTGTCCATCTCCCTATTTTCACTCACCAAAAACTTGCTTTTTACAGTTCACAATTTTGGCCCATTGTTGGTGAGCTTTATTATTATGACTCCTCTAGGGCTTGGCTCCGATGTGTGCCCAATCATGAAGTTCCCTCAGTTTTGTTCCTTGCTCATACTCATCTCAGTGGAGCTATTTTTTGTTGATATAATTTATAAAAAGTTTCTACAAAGTAGCTTGTGGTGACCTACAATGTAGCATCACACTCATCAATATGTTAGAACATGTGATCCTTGCCAACATACCGGTCAGTCTCTTCCATGTACTCGTTTCCCTCTATAACCCATCATGCCATTAGAAGCTTCCGAGAAGTGGAGCCCCAATTTCATTGGTCCCATTTCCCCATCCATTATTGCTACCAATAATTGCTACATCTTAACCTGTACTGATTGTGCTACATGTTGGGCAAAAGCATGGGGAGTGAAATTTGCTATGGCTTTAGGGTTCATGTGCCACCCAACTTGGGATGTTCTTTTGCACTTTCGTTTGCCCTTGGAAATTGTTTTTTATCACAACATGCATTTTCCAATGATTTAATTACCACCCTTACTGAATATCTCCAAATTATCCATAAATTTAGTGACCCTTACTACCTCGTGCCAATGGTCTGGCTTAAAGTACAAACAAAAATTTATTAGCAGTGAAATAATTAGGGGTGAATATTAGCCCAATGGCAAATATTTAGTGAAATCTTTCAATTTTTGCTATATTCAGTGAATAGGAAACTTTAAAAAATAGCCCTATTTTCAGCAAACCCTAGTTCTAACTTTTAGAACTTTAGCCTTTTGTGCTATATGCACGAGAGCTCGTTAGTCTTCAATTTTGCCAGATTCGTTGGAGTCCACTATCGATGTCGTCTGCAGGCGCCTGTGGCTACAGGTATGAGAGAGAGAGAGGGAGGTGTACAGGGAGGTTGCCATTGATATTCGCTTTGTGATATTCGTGTTTTGTATAGGTGTACAAGGAGGTTGCCATTGACCGAGGCAGCTAGAAGGGAGGGTATTTTTTGTCAGAAGGGAATACTCGAGGGTCCCCATTGAGGAAAATTTTGTTAAGATCACTCGTGGACTATTGAATGTGGGCGATCATTACTGAATGTAAGGATGACTGAAGAGTTCACATTAGTTGTTGAAGGTGGTATCATACGAATTCGAGGTTGCCTCCTAGATTGGATGGAAGTCTGACCTAATCTCTCCAAAGACAACTCATCAACTACTCTCCAGGTTCTATAACAATTTGAATCTCTGCATTTTAGAGTTTTTTGTGTGTCAATAGAGTGTGTGAAAGCCTCTACACAATTTTTTGAGTTGTTATCCCATGCAATAAGTCTGGACACTTCACATAGTTATGGAGATGGTTTGATATTGGCAAAGCATTGTATAATTTAGTCAAGGTGTGGTCTATCTGCTGGGGGGAGGGGGGGGCTTTGTCACTCACTGAACAATAGGGGGACGGGTATCCCATAGCAATAGAGGGGTCTTTGAGGAGAATATCATACAAGGGGCTGAGAAGCTGAAAATGGAGAACATCACTAGCAATCCACTCTCCTCATTCTTCCAAAGAGATAATGAGAGGGGAGGTCACATGGAGAGAACAAGGACAGGAGGAATGCAACCAAGGGTGTGCTTTCATTTCATAACAAGGACTCAATAGTGTATCCACTAGGCCATATTCTGCAATCGAATTGGTGTTGGTGTATTAGAAGAGAGCTCCCGAGGTGATTCAGCTAGGGGTGAAGGAGGCTGACTATTTGGGTTAAGGAAAAGGTGATGTGCGATTCTAGTCAATGAAGTATTCCATGTTTTTGAGAGAAATGCCCATGCCAATGCAACATTGAGTCCCTTTGCTTCTGCTTAGTACATTCCAATATGATTTGTCGTGAAGACATGCCATTCGTTTTTTGTGAACTATCTGGAAAGGGTTTCAAAGATGAGTAATGACTTTATGGGCTCCTCTGTCTGTACTTATTCACTATTTTTAGTAAATATCATCAGATGAATGAATAGCGCAAGTCTTACCTTTGCTCCCATGGGAGTTCTTTTTATATATGTGTTAGGCTCACCGTATTTTCTCTACACATCACCAATGAATCATTCATTAACTTTGAGATTGAAGAATGTCTTATTGTGCAATGAAAAGAAGAACATGTTAAATGCCCCCTTCATTTCTAGCAAATGCACACCATATCTGCTATGTTTTGCACCTGAAGAATTCTCCTTATGCAATTTCGTCTGTTAGTATTAGTGCTAGAGATCTTTATGCCTAATTTTTTGAAAGAGCAGATCGCCATCTGATTTACTTTCATCAGCTGAGTGGAAGTATTTCTTTGATTAGTGATAGCTGAAGGTTTCAAAGTCTGTTTGCTTACTAATCGTAATTCGAAAATGTGTCAGCGGCCAATGTGTATTAGACTTGAAGGTATTTTCAGAGTCTGTAAGTTTCTTGCTAGTATCAGCGGCCAATGTGTATTTTCAGAGTCTATAAGTTTCTTGCTAGTATCAGAGGCCAATGTATCATAGACTTGAAGGTATTTATCCTTGACAAAACTTCACTAATTTCTTTATGTAAATTCTGTGATAAAGAAACTGACATCGTTTATAGTATTTTAAAGTAGCAAATTTGTGTCTAACAATGATCCTTGGATCCGTTGAAGATGAACGTCTATGGAGTAGCTTAACTTTCATAAGAAATGCAACGAGAAATAGATTGAATAAAAACTTGGATACATGTCTTAGATTGTTTTTTTCTAAGAGTGACCTTGAAATTTTCCCTTTTGAAGAAGCTTATGCCATATGGAAAAGTCAATCTCAACGATGAAGTGAATGTGTAGTATCAGGCCAGAGGAAACACATGGAGGATGTTGAACCTTCTAATATTTTTTAAATCGACTAATACTGATTATAAAAAGGTAACTTTTTTATTTGATTTCTTTTTTAATATTATAGTGAAGTATAATTTATACTAATGTTTCTTATTGTTTTGACAGGTTTTGAATATATTGAGGACTTCAATATTTATCGATTTCCTATTGCTCAATCTTCATGCCTATTTACGTATCTATGTATGTATGACTCATGCATGTGCCATGCTTGCATGTGTGTATGTTTGTATTCATGTATTGTTGCATGTATGTCTATTTGTATTCTTGAATTCGTGCATGTATGTATGTGTGTATGTGCATATGGATGCATGTGTGATGCATGTAATATGTATGTGTGTATGTACATATGGATGCATGTGTGATGCATGTAATATGTATGTGTGTTATGTATATGTGTGCATGGGTGATTCTTGCATGTGAGATGCTTACATGTGTGCATGTTTGTATTATTGTATTCGTGCATGTATAAATGTATGTTTGAAATTCAAAAGTATGTGTGATGCTTGCATGTATATATTATGTTTTTATTCATGCTTATATGTGTGTGTGTATGTGTGTACACTGAACAATCCATTTAGAGGATTTGAAGGCTTGCACATTGAAATTCTTGGAATTTGGGACCTATTGCTGATAAAAAATTTGGTAATCTAATGTTGTTTCCAAATAGATGTGTGTAGAAGTATGTATGCACGTGTGTGTATGTGCAAGTGTGTACAAGAGCTAGGTATGCATATGTCAAAATAAATCGAGACAGATATGTATATGCATGTGAGGACAGGTTCTTAAACTGGACAGGTTTCCAAGAAGTTTGAATTTGTTTCCCACAAGAAGGCACTGAAAAGAATCCAGGTAAGGTAATTGTGTGTGTAGCATCTCATATCTGGTTGCTTCATCTTTTGGGTCATTGTTACATATGCTTCTTTATTGTTATAATGTTGCAGGTAAAAGATGGCCAAATTATTACGTTGTGGATTTTTATAAGGTAATTTTTGAAGAAAAAGGTTCTTCCATAGGTTCTTTTTTAGCCTGGTTCGTAGATCCATAATTATCTACACGAATCTCTATAACAGTAGGTCTATGTCTGTTTGTGTATACATATGTGTGGTTTTCTATATAAATGTGTATGTATGTGTGGTTTATGTGTGTATGTGTGTGTGAAATATATGTTTATGTGTACAAGTGTATGTATGTACATGTGTGCATGTGCATGTGTGCTGATGTTGGAATGTATGTGTATGTGTGCATACATGTATATACATGTGTCGCTGCTATTGGAATGCATTTGTATGTGTGGCTGTTGTTATGTGTATGTGTGCATTTTATGTGTAAGGTATGTGTGTATGTGTGAAATTTGCATGTATATGAGATCTTTCATCATCCAGGTCCTCAACACAACAAAGAGCTTCCAATCAATAAAGTGCAAGGAGAAAAACACAGCAGTGCTACTTATAAGAAGCCTACTTGTTCCCCCTTCTTCATATGTGCCTTACCTATACTTCTTAGCTCAGAAAGTTTTTTAACCTCTCTGATATAACTTGTGGTTTAGTATAGCTACTAGTATTTGCTTCAGGTTGTACAGTGTACTTCATCATTTCTTCCTAGATGTATAGGGTCTATCAAGGGGAGCACTGCGATAGTTGCCATAGTTGAATCCTTGATCAATAATCCCAGGCCATAGTTGAATCTCAAACCAATAATCTCAGACTCTGTTCTGTGTACATATTAAGATTTTTTTTGTGTCTACTATGTACAGGACATAATAAAGATCCTTGAAAGTATAGGTCGTGATGATGTACAAAGCATCAATTTAAAGTTTCAACTTTTTGGACACTTGGGTCTTGTTCATGTTTGTTTGCATGTTTATTTGATTCTTGGCCTAAGAATTTGGTATCAGTGCAGGTTCAAAGGAGTGTATCATGCTCGAGTAAATTGCAATATAATAGAGCAAGTATAAAATCTATTTTGCTATAGGTTTTATAAGGTATAAATTTTCAAATCTTTGTTCAACCTTATATTTGGCAACCATCTGTGTCTAGCTATTGCACTCTATCCAAGTTTACCAACCAATCCTTTGTGTGTAGATAATTTGTGTCAAGTTGCTTCAATAAATCCATCTAGGAGCTTGCATCCAGCACATAAGCTCCTTATGCATTCAGTGTTGTGTTAATTATTTACTCCCTGCTCAAATCTTCATGGGAGTCTAGATTATGTACATTGGGCGTTATAGGTGGTTCAAATTGCACAGATGTTACCAAATGTGGTAGTATTGCTGGTATATCTATATATTTGTACTAGTAGATACACCACAAGAAATAGGGGGCATAGCGATGCCCCCGAATTGAAAAAAAAAACGAACATAAGCGATTCGGATTTTTTCTTTTTCGGGCATTTGTCGCATAAGCGATGCTTGCGTCGCTTATGCGACACTAAATTAGTGCGTCGCTAACTAGCGATGTTATTTGCGACATTGGCAAGCTGGACAGCATCGCATATGCGACGCTCTGGAATGTAAAAAAAAAATCGATTTCTCCCGGCACATTTGTGCTGGGATTTGAACGCGAGAGCAAAAAGAGATGGAGAGAGAGAGAGAGAGCGTGAGAGAGAGAGATGCATCTCGTTCAAGCAAGGTATGCGCGCACACACACACTTACACACACATACATATGCATACACACACACATATACACACATAGACACACACACACATACACATAGACACACACACACATACACACAAATACACACATATATACACACATACACAAATAATGTTGCATACACACATGCACACATAATGCATACACATGCACACACATATACACATACACACATACACACACATACACACACACATACACACACACATACACACACACATACACACACACATACACACACACACATACACACACACATACACACAAACACACACATATATGCATACACACATAGAGAGACATGCACACACATACACATACATGCATACATAATGCATATGCATATGCGTACATACATACATACTTACATGCATACACACACATATGCATACATAATGCATATGCATATGCGTACATACATACATACTTACATGCATACACACACATATGCATACATAATGCACATGCATACATACACATACATAATGCATATGCATACATAATGCACATGTATACATACACATACATAATGCATACACACACATATGCATACATAATGCATACACACACATACACACACATACACATGCATACACACATGCAAACACATATACACACACACATACACACATACACACATATATGCATACACACACACATATATGCATACACACACACATAGAGAGACATACTCACACATACACATACATGCATATATATATATACATACATTAGCATATGCATATGCATACATACATACATACATACATACATACATACATGCATACATACACATACATAATGCATACACACACATATGCATACATAATGCATACACACACATACATACACATATGCATACATACATGCATACACATACACACATAGACACATACACACACATAGAGACATACACACACATAAACACATACACACTCATATATGCACACACATACACATAGACACACACACATAGACACACACACATAGACACACACATATACACACACACATACACACATAATGATGGATACACACACATACACATGCATAAATACATACACACACATACACGCACATACATACACACACATATGCATACATACACATACTTAATGCATACACACATACATATGTACACGTATATATATTGATTTCTAACCATTTTGTTTTATATGTTAGGTATTATGGATCCCAGTAGAGAGAGAAAGGCGAAACTCACTCTCATAAAAAGTCTTATGAGAGCAAGCTTTTGTCTGATACTCTAGGGGCCATCATGCGTGATTACTCAGAGATGTCTGATGAGGAGTTGGACTGTATGATCCAGATGCTTACCCATCAATCAGACGAGGGCTCTTCTATAGCTCCACATGCAGGAAGAGGGCTATCTGCTCATAGGTATGTTTTTTTTTTCATAAATTTTTTTAATGATATTATAACACATATTTTTATTTATTTTTATCTATCTATTTTCAGGACACCTATACCACCTCCAAATCATTATAGCTAAGCAGAGTTGCCTATGAGGACATGCATAGGCACCTTAGGACTAGAGTGTGATATAGAGCCAGAGGGGAACATTGTGTACATAGGGAATGGATTGGAGTTCAAGAGAAGAATGTGGGCACTATGTGATTCTTACCTGTGCTTTGTCCACTTACTGTGGAAGTAAGTAAAAATTTTACATATAAATTGAAATAAATATCTTATGTTTTATTTACATTATGTTTTTTATTTTTGTAGTGAGCATGATGAGAGGGATAAAAAATACGTACTTAGTTCACTTGAGACAGAGTTTGGGACAGGATGGTCACTTAAGTGGTGTCTAAAAGAGATGCGGACACTTATGGCTCATCGTCGCGATAATGCACGGTATGCACTGCTTTTATGTATATATATGTGGATATGAGTATGTGTATTTATGCATGTATGTATTTATATGAGAGAGAGAGAGAAAAGAGAGAGACTAGAGGTATAAATACACGCATACACACACATATACATCATACATGCACATTTACACACATATACACATACATGCACATTTATACATACACACACATACATGCACATTTTTACACACACATACACATGCATGCAGTTACACACATATAATGAATACACATAGACACATACACATACTCATATACACGTACACATACTCACATACACATACACATGCATAATCATATGTACACACACATAGACTCATATAATCATATTTACATGCATATATACATATACACATGCATATGCACATATAGATACACGTACATACACAACACATGCATACGCATAAATAAATTAATAAATAAATAAATACTATTTCAAAAATCCTAAATTGAAAACACTAATTTCGATATTAGGGTTTTGAAACCCCTAACTTAAAAACTCTAATTCAACCTTTTAGCCATATGTTTGAAGTATATGTACACATTGCATCTATTCCTCCGACGTCCTACTCGAGAGATGTCTCTCCTCCCAACCTTATGCCTCTATATATAGCTACTCGAATCAACGAGGATCATAATGTATAAAAAGATATATACACATCATGTAGATAGGATACATAAATATAAAATGGAGTAGATATATTATGCATCACACATACATTCCTAAATGCACACATAAATATATATATACATGCATACATATTTACATGTACACATTTGCACATAGACATATATACATATATACATGTACACATCACATATACATGCCTACATGCACACATAGAGATATATATGCATGCATACATATTTACATGTACATATTTACACATAGACACATATACATATATACATGTACACAATTATAAACACTTGCATATATTACATGAATACATGAATATTTTACATAAATGCATATGCATATATACACATATGCATATTTGACACCTGTATACATATATCACACACATGCAAAAACATACATATACATGAAATACATATATATGCACACTAACATATGTATACATATACTACACATGAATACACACACATATGCATACATACACGATAAAAATTTGCTCCTCGAAGATAAAGCTATATATAAAATAATTAAGCATACCCCCGAGCTTCATGTTCTAACTTAGACGAACATGATTTCATCTCTCTCGTAGGATTCATCGTTATTCAAGTTAATAAAAAAATATATTATCTGATATCCATTCAGAAGCTTCAAGTTATTGATCGATAATTAGAGTAGAATTTACTATCTAATCTGCTCATATGTTTTCATTATTGCCATCATTTTGGTAAGACATCAATATAATCTCATCTTCATTATCCTTATTGATTTCATTTATTTCTTCTATTGTTAAATCTATGTTCTCATGAATCACATCATCTATTGATGGATTAATATCTATTTCTGGTAATTCCTCTTCCTCATCTGTAGAATCAACATGTAGAGAATCATCCTCTTCATAAAAAAGATTAGTATCATTATCACGTATAATGATTCTAATTTCTATTTCAAATGTTGATGTATCAGGATCTTATGTTGAATCATCAAGAGGACTTTCTTTGATCTCTTTAACAATAATATGTTCAAACAATGACCTACCTCTAGGTTGCACATGAAGGACTTGCCAACAAGGATGAGCATCTGGGTTTTTATAAAAAAATGCTTGTTCAATATGCCTAGGTAGAATATATGGTTCCTTAGTAGATCGCATTACCTTGGAAGAATCAATTGCCCAAAACCCAGATAATTCCTTTTTTAATGGGGAATTACTACCTTTATACTTAGCTCGAAACCAGACAACCTTCAAAATGATCTATCAAAATATATAACAACAAAAACCCATTATTAGGTGCTTAAAAAAATAACTAACTCTATCAAAAAAAATATAAACTTTTTTCTACCTGTTTGAATGTACGAAATGAAATTTTGTAGATACCAACAATAGTTCCTACCTAACCAAGTTCGCTATCTATAAGGTTCGTGTCTTTTGAGATGGCACATGATAGTTGCTTGAAAGAAGCAACAATACTAGAATCCTCTGTTTTACATAAAGAATCAATGGCTTTGATTCTAATATGTTGTCCAAAAGCCCACATATTAGTGAACATTCGAGCCTACAAAAAAAATTCAATTAGTAAATAGAAACTAACATACATATATGAAAAAAATAATATATTATTTTAATAAAATTACCTTTCGTTCACAACCTATCATTAACTCTCTTTGCTCATCTGAGATTTCTTCATTATTTGTGTTGGCACGTTGCAAACAACTATATAACCAATCCAGGAAAGAAGATATATCTCTAATCTCATTATTATCGAGATTACGTCTAAATCTTTTGTTTTTTTTGCCTTTTACTTCGGAGATTTTGAAGTTCCTCGTACTCGCTAAGGAATGCTTGCATGCATTCACTATTATATGCTACAAAAGTAGAAACATCATTTTTTTCTTAAAATGTAAATAAGAATGGAACCCCCTTACCTCATAATACCTCATCTGTAATTTTTGAAGAAGACTCGTTGGTCAATGCACGTGGAGCTTCTTCATGAACTCTTTCAAGGTACTCACTAACATAATACATGCACTTTTCAAGCATCCAACCCTTTTCCATGGATCCTTCTGGTTTTTCTCTTTGTCGCACATAACCTTTTAATATTCCCATAAATCGCGCGACCCAAAACATCCATCGAGTGTTGACAACACCTGAAATCTCTATTTCATCTTCAAGATGGACTGATAAATGAACTTGAATATCAAAAAATGAAGTAGCAATTTCTTTCTCCATCAAACATAGTAGCTCTTTGCATTCACGTTTTTTTTGTGGGATCGAGTTTTTGTCAATCTCTTTGGATGTAATCCACCTATACATATCATAAAAACAATTATAAAGAACTTAATTAAAAAATAAAAGATCTCCAATATTCATACATATTAAATATAAAAGTATCATAATTACCTTATAAGTGATCCAAGACGATAGATCACATCTCGTACTCCTTTCATTGTACATCCATCGATAACCAAAGGTAAAATATGTTTCAAAACATTATGCCAGTCATGGGACTTTAACCCAGATAATCTCTTATCATCCATAGTAAACATGTTTTGAAAAGATGCTCCATATCCTGTAGGAGTCTTAATCAATTGAATTCTATTGTTGATAGTATGTATCTCTTTTGTTGTAAGTACCCAAGGAGCAGGTGCATAAGTCTTTTCTTGTCGATCTCTATCAAAAACTGGCCATAACTTTGGTTTGGATTTTTTTATCTTTCAAATCATTCCTTGATGTTGTGGTATATTTTAGTCCAAGAAGATGCTGCCATAGTGAATAACCAATATTTTTTAATATATGCATATGATCAAGAAGATGATGTACTTTTAACTCTTTCCAATACTCCAAAGAATACCATATTGATATGTTCTCTGCAAGTGCCAATTCTCCTTTACCTCTGTTCACATACTCATTATCTGAATCATCACCGAAGATTTCTGATTCTGGATCTATCAGAGGTCCATCTGTCCATTTTTTATACCAATCCATAGGCGTCATAGGTTTTGGACACTCACTTGTTTCAAGCTTTCCATTAAAATGTATCGCTTCTCTTTTAGATCTTTATGGATGATCATCAGGCAAGAATCATCGATGTCGAAGATAAATATTTTTGTTGGGTTTCTTACTATAGATTGATCTCAACCAATCACCACAATATGGAAAATGATAAAAATATAATTAGATTAAATCATATTTATTTACATGCATATTGAATAAAAAATTTACATCAATACGTGAACAAACACCATATCCTGGAAAACTGTGAATAGTCCAAGCCATAATACCACGAACTGTAATATGTCTTTCATTGATGCTTTTCCATACATCAATGACATTAATACCTCTCCATAAATCTTGAAGATCGTCAATGAGAGAAGCAAGATATATATTCATATCTTTAACTTGTCTTTTCTCTGGGATTAAAAGTGAAAGCATTATATGTTAATTTTTAATGCTAAGATATGGCGGAAGATTGTAGTTTATGACTACCACTAGCCATGTTGACCATTTACTGGACTTCATGGAGAATGAATTAACCCCATCTAATGCAACTCCTAACTTTAGATCTTGTGGATTTTGTGCAAATTCAGGCCATGTAGAATCAATATGTTGAAAAGCAACACTATCATGAGGAATTCTGATTATTCCATCAATACTTTTGTGATCATGTCCCCAAGTGAAAAGCTTTGATAATTCGGGGTTTTGAAACATATGTATAATCCATGGAGCCAATGGAAAATGTCTCAATACTTTTTTTTGGATTTTACCTTCTTCTCCCTTATATCGAGGAGATTGACATTTGGGACATGTCAAAGAGTCTGCATATTCACCTCTATATAAAATACAATCATTAGGACATGCATGTATACATTGATAATCTATACCAAGATTGTTGATTATCTTCTTCATTTCATCATGTGAGGTAGGAAGAATATTCTGACTTGGTAAAAACTTTTCAGATAATAACCTGTAAGTTTATCAAAAAAAGATATATTTAAAAAAGTATATATATATATATATATATATATATATATATATATATATATATATATATATATATATATATATATATATATATATATATATATATATATATATATATATATATATATATGCATATGATTTTATATATATGTATGCTTATGTGCATCTTTCAAAATATTCACAAAAAAATTGATTGTTTTGGATGGCATGATACGATTGTTTGTTTTGGAGGATATGAAGTATGTACCTTCATTGAATGATTTGTCGATTCTATCATATGTTCAGTTTGAAAGTGTGAGAAGTGGTTTTATAATTGCTATTCAAAGAATTTGGCATTGTTTATAGGCCATACGATGGTGTCCTGGATGAATCACATGCACAGAGGTTACTCAAGATAGAGCAACCTGATTATAAGGGACTAGTGCCAACAGGATTCCTGGGGTATGCAGTAAACCTCTTGCATGTCAATGATGAGCATCTGAACTTTAGGATACAAAGTGGAAATCATGGTGGCTTGAGAGGATCACTTTTATATAGCTTGTTCAAAGAACTTCAGGTTTGTGACACTGAAGTTTTCTGAACAAGTTGTATAAAAGTGATCCTCTCAAGCCACCATGATTTCCACTTTGTATCCTAAATTTCAGATGCTCATCATTGACATGCAAGAGTTTTACTGCATACCCTAGGAATCCTGTTGGCACTAGTCCATTATAATCAAGTTGCTCTATCTTGAGTAACCTCTGTGCATGCGATTCATCCAGGTCACCATTGTATGCCTATAAACAGTGCCAAATTCTTTGAATAGCAATTATAAATCCGCTTCTCACACTTTCAAACTGAACATACAATAGAATCGACAAATCATTCAATGAAGGTACATACTTCATATCCTCCAAAACAAAAAATCATATCCTACCATCCAAACAATCAAATTTTTTGCGAATATTTTGAAAGCATTAATGGTTTTAAAAGATGTGCGCAAAAAAAGTATCCATTCAATTCAAGTTCTTGTTCTTACCTTATCTAAAGTAAGAATATAAACCTGCATGTATTTATATATATATTTATGCATATATATATAAATAGATAGAAATTTGAAAATAATACCTTAATAGTGTCGAAACAGATACATTACTCCAACCAAAACGATTTTGAAGGTTGAGAATAAGTAAGCTCGCACTTAGTCGTGTCAAATGACTTCCTTCATATACATGCATTAGACATTCCTCTCGAAGATATTTCTCATTTTTAGAAATATCAATGCTCTCACTGTCATTTTGATACCAATCCTCGATAAAATTTGCCATGCCATCATCTTCATCATTGTCACACAAATCTTGTACTTTATCGTCTTTTGAATATAGATCTTTCAACTTTGCAATATTGCACAGGATTAGTTTTGCATAGCCTCCTCATGGAAGCTTCTCATAAATGAGGTCTTACTGGTAGTTGTGAATGCTGTGGAAGAATATCATCAACATCGTACGTTGGAATCTACACATATAAATAAAATTCATTACTATTCCATAAATGAATAAAAAGTAAACTTTAAATATAAAATTAAGTATATAAGTTATTAAATATGGATAGAAATTTTTATTCTCTCTAGCTAAAAGGTGCTCTTGGAGGTCTACACCATCCATAATTCACTAATAGTTCATCACCGGCATGTAATGTAGTAATAGCATTGACAACTATGTATCTTGATACATTTCTACTCATGTATGGTGATTCATGACTATTTTCACGCTCCTCAAATGTGCAGTTAGTCCTTGAACTATTATGTAACCCTCGACTACTATTTATTAAGCCTGCTATATTTCCATGTGTGTAAGGTCTTCCATCAATATATAATCTTTCATTTTCTGCATGTAAAATCCTTCTACTAGTAAGGGATGTTGCGTTCAAGCATATTCCATAAGAACTCATGCTTTGAACATAACGTGAAAGTTGATGCCAATCTCCCCATCCTTATATAGGACCACTTCAGAGTTCAGAGGCACATACAAATCCTCTACAATAAAGAGACCACGACCAGCATTAGTAATAGTGGATGGAGCAATCATATAGCAATTACCCCAAAAGTTGAAAACCTCTCCATCTAAAGGAAGTGGTCCTCTATTCCATCCTCCATATCTTCTTCTATCATATGTTTGTACTAAAGAACGATCACGAGCTGGCAATGGATAATCTCCAACCGTTTCATTCTCTAAACCAGGAAGTAGAGAATTTCTAGAAACCTCTGCTTGTAATTGATGAACAACAAGTCCATGACGTGTATGAGGTATATTAACATTATGAGAGAAATTATCATCATCATCATCATGGAGCAAGTATTCTTGTATATCAACAATAATTTGATTTTATATATGGTTTTTAAATAAAATAATAACATTAATATATATAGAAAATAATACCCAAGCATTATCATGTTCACTAGGTGATGGTGCACGCTCAAAAGTACCATACTCTGCCTCATGTTCAATACATTCCAATGGTGGTCTTCCATACGTGCCATAATAAGAGTTACACCAACATATAATATGCTCGTCATAGTAAAATTCATCATAATTCCTATCAGAGGACACATGTGAAGTTGTTGCATGGGTAGGAGGTGGTGGAGTACCCTCTGATTGATGAGAATCTGCACATAATAAGAAAAAAAAAAATATATAAGTTATGTATCCATCAAATATATTTAAAATTAAATGTTTGATATACTTACAGTATAAACTCCTTGCACGATGAGGAGATGGTGGTGGAGTTCCATCTGATTGATCAGAATCTACAAATAATGATATTTGATATTAATAATCTGATTATCTACATACACAAAAAATTCACATATACATATTTACACATACACACATATTCACATATACACATTTACACATACACACATATTCACATATACACAACTACACATTATTGTGGGATAAATGCATGTATTTTGCATGAATGAGTGTATATGCATGCATGTGTGTGTACGTATATATGTGGATATGTATATGTGTGTTTATGTTATATGTATGTATATGTGTATATGTATACATATATGTATGCGTATATGTTTGCATGTATATGTGTATGTGGGTATGTGTATGTGTATGTGTGTGTATATATGTGTATGTATTCTGATTTTTTTTCTGTTTGAGATTAAATTAACAGGAGATATTGTATGGTGGAAAAAAATAAGAGGCGAGCTAACATAGTGGTAGTTTTTTCGTAGACAGCTATGTCTTCAGGAGTCATTTCCTCAGCAGAAGGTACACAAATTAATAGTTTATATTTATAATTTTTATATATTTTAGTAA
Organism: Ceratopteris richardii; assembly: GCA_020310875.1. Taxonomy (NCBI): domain Eukaryota; kingdom Viridiplantae; phylum Streptophyta; class Polypodiopsida; order Polypodiales; family Pteridaceae; genus Ceratopteris; species Ceratopteris richardii. The sequence continues at coordinate 20,267,134 of CM035417.1, read as the reverse complement.
TTTTTTACATTTAATTTATGTAATTTTTTTCTTGAATAAACAGGCTGCTGCAAAGAAGAGAGTGGAGTCGGGCCACACATCGCACCTAGGCCAAATGGGCCATAATGGTTTTGTAGCTACATTTGTAAGTATATGTATTACTGTGAGTATATTTTTTATTTTAGTTAAAATACAAGCAACTAATCTTTTTTATTTGTTTCAATGCAGCGGAAGGATTATGGCCGATATCCTACGAAACATTGGATCGAGTATGCTACACATTTTGGATATCGGCGTTTGAGCGAGTATATGCAAGATCATCCTGATGCCTTTGTGAGTACTTTTAAATTTTATATAATTATTTTATTTTTATGAATGGTTTAATTTTTTTATTTATTTATGTTTGTTATATGTAATATAGGAGTATTATCGAGAGACACATATGGATGAGATGGAGAGACAGACACAGGAGGGACGATCGCGATCGTCACAGGGTGATCATGACGATGAGGATGAGGAAGATCAGGATGATCATGATATTGTTGATGATGATGATCATCATAATGATGATGATTAGGATTTTTGTTTATTATGACATTGGATTATATGTATTTACATTGATATATATATATATATTATCTATATATTTTTCATTTTAGTTATGTGTTGAACTATGTGTATGGTATTAAGTAATGAAGAGTTTTGTTCTATTGATTGTTATTATTGTTTTTTGTTCTATTGATTGTTATTATTGTTTATATTAAGCATGTGTTTTAATACTTTAATTATATAATTCATTCATATGTGTTTACCTAAGTGTATATGTATGTGTGTGTATATGTATGTATGTGCATGTGAATGTGTGTGTATATGTATGTATGTGCATGTGCATGTGTAAGTGTATATGTGTGTATGAGTATGTGCATGTGCATGTGTATGTGTGTGTATATGTACGTGCATGTATATTTGTAACTCTATGTGTATATGTGTGTTTGTGCATGTATATGTGTATATGTAGGTATGTGCATGTGTGTGTGCATGTTTATATGTGTTTTAATACTTTAATTATATAATTCATTCATATGTGTGTACCTAAGTGTATATGTATGTGTGTGTATATGTATGCATGTGCATGTGTATGTGTGTGTATATGTATGTATGTGCATGTGCATGTGTAAGTGTATATGTGTGTATGAGTATGTGCATGTGCATGTGTATGTGTGTGTATATGTATGTGCATGTATATGTATAACTCTATGTGTATATGTGTGTATGTGCATGTATATGTGTATATGTAGGTATGTGCATGTTTGTGTGAATGTGTATATGTGTTTTAATACTTTAATTATATAATTCATTCATATGTGTGTATCTAAGTGTATATGTATGTGTGTGTGTATATGTATGTATGTGCATGTGTATGTGTGTTTATATGTATGTATGTGCATGTGCATGTGTAAGTGTATATGTGTGTATGAGTATGTGCATGTGCATGTGTTAGTGTATATGTGTGTATGAGTATGTGCATGTGCATGTGTATATGTGTGTATATGTATGTGCATGTATATGTGTAACTCTACGTGTATATGTGTGTATGTGCATGCATATGTGTATATGTAGGTATGTGCATGTGTGTGTGCATGTGTATATGTGTGTGTACGTATGTGCATATATATGTGTATATATGTGTATAATGTATGTATGTGCATGTGTATATGTATTCCACATGCATGTGTATGTGGATGCATTTCCATTTGCAATGTGCATGGATGTGAATGTGCATGCATGTGGATGTGCATATACATGTATTTGCATATATTTTAATATATATATATATATATATATATATATATATATATATATATATATATATGCAATAATGCATGCATGTAAGTCTTTTTATGTGGTTGTAGAAATGTTTGTGCATATGCATGTGTATATGTGTGTATGTCTAAGTGTATGTGCACATGTATCTGTGTGTATATATGTGTGTATATGTGCATGTGTATATGTGTATATGTGTGAAAGTGCATCTTCATCATGTATAAGTGTATAAGTGCATATCAATAAGTGTGAGTATACTATCTAATGATAATAACACTATTCAAATGATATACAAAGAATAGAAATTGTACTTACAATGGTTAGCCATACTTTTTGCTTGGTTAGCTTCTTGAATAACCTGCAATAAAGAGAAAGAAGAGAGACAGAGAGAGAGAGAGAGAAAATTCAAAGAGAGAAAGTTGTAGAAAGAGAGAAACAGAGACAGAGGGAGACAATAAGAGAGAGTTTAGGCAAAACAACAATTCTACATATACTTGCTTCAGCTCGTAAGCATAGCGCAATTGCGAACGTCGGAGAGCTCTTTGATCATATGCGTGAAAATGCCGATCGAACAGCCTCCAATGTTTTAATTTTTTTTCATCAACAGACTATCGTGTAAGCGATGTTACACGTCAAGTTGGTGTCGCATAAGCGACATGTTCATAGTGTCGCTTATACGACAACACAAAACGTCGCTTATGCGACGCAAGAAAGCGTCGCTTATGCAACGCTATTTAAAACTGTCGTGTTAGCGACGCTGTATGGGAGCATCGCAGCCCTGTTGCACCACGAGTCGTAAAAAACGTTGTTTGGTTTGTCGTTTAATCGACGGTCCGTGCGTGACACATATTACAATGCATGTTGCAATTTTATAACAACGAAATTATTCCGCCTTTATCATTGCTATACGCCCGTATTCCTTGTAGTGATATATACAATATTTGTATACATGTATATATATATATATATATATATATATATATATATATATATATATATATATATATATATATATATATATATATATATATATATATATATATATATATATATATTGCCATACACACATGTTGTGTTTGTGTATCTATATATCTGTACCAATTGATATAAACAATATATGTATACACATAGATATATATATTGACATACACACACAGATGTGGTAGTGCTCGAGATTGCTATGAAGGTCTTTGATCATAATTGTCTACTTATGTGGTGAATTCGGTTGTTTGATACATGTTCTCCTGTTAGAAAGATGTCCTGGAGACATTGGAATGATTTTTCTGTGTGTTTGACTAGATTAGGGTGTACTACATGAGGTTTTTCCCTAGTCATTCCTCGTGGAACAAGTTGGATGGATGGCATTCACTGGAAAAGGGAGAGTAGCAGTTATGTAGTTCTTCTTATACAGCTATCTGCTTTTAGCATTTGTAAGAGAGATCTGTTTTCTGCCTTTAACACTAATATAAGTTATGTCACTATACACAAGAGCTTGACATTATGCATGCTAATATTCACCAGTGCTCACCTATTTTTCTTGGGAGCAAGGGGCAATGTGATTTCTATAAGGCTTTGTGTCAGATTAGAAATATTCATTTGATTTGAACACCATCTAACCTATTTAGTAGTGGTATGGGTATGAGCTAGAAGCATTCAATACACGATATGTCTGACTCAATGAGTTAGCATATTTGGAGTGAATATATTGGAAGCAATTTTTTTGAGAAGACGTTCATCCTTCCACTATGTAGATACTCAACGTTGTTATATATTGGTGTCCATAGAGCCATCTGATTGCAATTATTCGCAGTTGAGTTTCAGCTTTACCATTCTTTATGCTTTTGCAAAAATAGAACATAGACCAACTTTCAGAAATAACTTAATACCTCAAAGGCATCGATTTTTCATTTTTGTCATGCAAAATCATTGAAATTGTCCATTTTAGCCTCTAATCAAAATTCGCCAGAATTTTAAAATTTAAATAGTAGTGATCATCAAGATTTGCCAGAATATTTATAATTATAGTATGATATACTTAGGGAATTGCGCCCATATTTTTATACTTTTGAATGAGGGGGATGGTCTTATTTTTTACCCTATTTATTAGTCATGTTAAAAAAATTGATCACTGATTGTGTTGAATAATGGGATCGACTTCTTCCTACACTCTTATGGGCCTGTGGAACAACAAGGTCTCAACTAGCTATACACCCTTCAAATTAGCTTATGGCTTGGAGGCCATTGTACCCATGGAAGTTGTTGTTCCTAATTCACGAGTTTCTATTGAGCATAAACTTCTCTTGGATGATTCCCTTTATTCCCGATTGGATGATCTATGTACTCATGTGGAAGAGCATTTTGAAGCTTTTTACTCATGCAAGAACTACAAATTCACCAAGTTTACACTCATGACCATTTTCTTAAAACTCCAATGTTTATTGAAGTCTAGTTAGTTTTGCTATATAGCTTGAAAGTTGATCATGCTGTAGAAAAGTTTAAAGTTCAGTGGTTTAGGTCTAACCAAATTTTGGCTCAGTTTGATCCAACTACATTTCGCCTAGAGACTTTGAGCGAAGAACCCTTACAACTTTCGGTTAATGACTCCAACCTTTGGCCGTATTACATTGCCTTTAACTATCATGCCACATTGCCATGCTTCGTGTATAGGCATCACCCATTTTTGTATGCATCATGCTTCGCTTGCTACATGATTTTTTGTGTAATGACTCCCTCTTGTTGTTTTCCTTACCCTACTCACTCATTCATGCTCTTCTTTGTGCTCGTGCATCATCTCTGCATTTGTGCTCATTTCTTTAGTGTTTTCTTGTTTTGTGTGATATGGAGGCATTGGCTCCGTTTTGAACCCTTACTAGTGGCCATGGAGGAAGCGATGACTTCGTTCCTTACTCGTAGGCATCTGAATGAGTTTGAATTGCTTTAGTAGGATGTTGTGTCTTACCTTGATGCTTTGGCCCTCGCTTGTGCCACTGCAAAAAACACAAGTTTGGAAATCAGTTGGTGCATTCCTCTTAATTGCATTTCTCATTCGATCATCATCCCTATTTTTGCCCATCGGTTCTTTCTTCATGCTGATGTTCAGTCCTTTACCATAGTCTTCTCAGGCGACTTCTCTATTCAATCTCGCATTCCATTGGTTCTGTCGAATTCTACCGTGGTTGCTCCTCTGCTACATTTTCAACCTGTTCCTTCACTTTTTGATGAAGAAGATGAAAGTGTGGGTGTTTTGTTTTATCGTGCGTGCAAGCATCCTAGTGAGCCCTTTCTTATGGATTGTTCCTCCCAAGAATCTACTATCCCTCCTACTCCTCTTCAGGATTACATTGAACCCAATTGTGTGCTTGATCCTACTGAAGGAACCACTCATCCGCAACCTTCTTCTTCAGCTCCTGTCGATATAGTGGTACCAATTCCACAACTTCCTTTTTCGCTTGATGTGGATATTGCAGCACAACCTCCTTCTCGATGTGGATATTGTAGCACAACCTCCTTCTCCTCATCTGACCCCTTCTCGTTTGTTTATTATTGCCTCCCTTTAAGTATTGTTCCTATTGTAAGTGTTTAAACCTAGAAATTTCAGAATGCTTGGATGCAGGTTAAACAAAGCTATACCCCTACAGCTGATTTTACTAACAACATTCTTTCTTTCTTAAAGAATCCCCATGGCATGATTGGCTATCCCTCTGGCTGGCAATTCCATCTCCATGAAGGAACATAAATGTTTCAGAGAGGATTTCAAATCTTGAAAGGATTTTATGGATGGAGGTGAGTTGTGTTGGAGTGAACAATCTCCAAATCCACCACTTATAGCCCTTCACCATTTCTCATAGAGAATACATCAAAAAATCTCGTCGATGTTTTGCATAAGACCCCATTAGTTTCTAAATAGAATTTCCATAGAACCTAAAACATATAAAACACAAAAGAAATAAAAGAAAGGATATAGATACTTTACGAATTATACTCCTTAAATCATGGCCATCGTATGGATGTGTCAACCTTAAATCAAGGAGTGACTTACAGTTTACGTTTTTTGAGAATAAAGGCAAAGCGGTGAACTTCACCGCTTCATATATCTGTATATAAATCAATCACATCCTAATAGCAAGATTGGGCGACGACATGTTTTCTTATGACATATCTGTACGATCGTCTGCTCCATTGATTCTCTGTCTCTCTCTGTCACATCTAGTTCATCTCTGCATGCATACTGCACTTGCCTTAACTGTTTTGTAATTATGCACAATAGTATAATACTCAGTCTCATAGCGCAACTGATCATACAATCAGAACGTGGGCCATTCATGTATCCAGTTGTTTACTACTCATGTATTCAGTTGTCTCGGGCCGAGAAAACGTAGCGATGCATTACTCACACTACAGTGTCCGTAGAGACTATATGTGTATATTAATATATTCAAAATACTCGCAATATTTTGTCTGCGCTAGTAGCTGTATGTTTTCGATACTACATAATCATAGATGAGATGTTCATATATATGTTCACTCGTTCTGAGTCATGAATTCAATATATATCTTTATGCATTCCACTCATTGTTGTACGTTTCAATTGATGCTACATAATCGTAGATGAGATGGTCATATATATGTTCATTGGTTCTGAGTGATGACTTCATTATATTTTTATATACTAAGTTGTCAAGTTATGCATACAATCACAATTTCGATCTTCATACACTGACGTGGAAGATGAAACTAGTGGCGCAGATACAATATACAGTTGATATAAATATACAATCAGTTTTGCATCACAGTACACGAGTTATTTATGCTAGTGATGAAGTCCTGCAGATGTACATGACTGTAAACTGATGAAATGTGTAAGGTACAGATTCACACGAACAGGCATCATTCAGGTTGCTGCTGACGTTTGAAGCAACACACAGAATTGAAGAGTTGCAGGTTTCAAGTGAAGTCATACTCAACTTCGACTCACATACTTATGAGTATAAACAGATGGGATTACCGATATAAGTCAAAGCTATGGATACGACAGAAGTCAGAAGTCTGCTATCTACTGGGAATGAGCTACTCTTGAACTTCAATATATGTACATTGCCACCTTGGCATTTATCTCATGCAACTTGCATAAGCCATTCAACTCATTTCTTATTAGCAGTACATATGCGTTGGCTCATATTTGATTTCTAAGAAAGGTTATACATAAACCTTGACAATATTCAAATGCACATTAATCAAGTATGAGTGGTTTATGAACTCCTACATGCTCTGTTGCACTTCCTTTGTACATCAAAATGAAGTTGATCATGAGTCTTATGAGTTGACCGGAATGGGACTATACTTCTACTTTTACTTATTTCTTGGAGTCTATACTTCAACACACGTTTCCGCATTATACAATTATTTTCGTCCCCTCACAGTGGTATCAGAGCCATCCAAAGCCAAAGAGAGCTACTCCAACTCTTCAACAACCCTCATCAATAATTCATTATTTGGCAAATGTCTATGGAGCAAGTGGATCAACACTCATTGAAGGAAGGTATTCAAATCGGCTTATGAAGAGAAGAATTGGAAGAAACATTTTTTACTACATCAACGGCCTATACTATGTGTGCTACATGCTACACATATCTTACATGGACTCAACTCAAGTGGACATATAAGTGGACGCAACTTGGTGGTTTCCATTGGAAGATACTTATGTGAGCGTTTGTATGATCATGCTTATGATCATCTTCTAAAGTCAAGTTTCTTGATTTATTCATACTTATTTATCATTTGATTTCATGATTACTCTATGTAATCTTGTTATGTTATGGCTATATGATTTGTAACTTGGAGGGTACTTTGGGCCTCATCCAAGCACTTCATTGCATACTACACTTGATCTACTTGAGGCATGTGAAAGCCTATGTTCATGAAGCTTGTAGTAAACACATTTTACTACACAACTCACCCATATTGGAAATCAAGGGGAGTGTGAAGCAATTTGTTTTGTTCCATGATATTAGAAGCAATATAATTTCAGGAAGGAAGATAATACATGATGCAGGTTTACTTTCTTGCAACATCAACCATGCAAGATGACGAAGAAGTTTCAAGCCCTCGAGCTACACTTGCAGATCAAATTGCTATATGGAAGCATCAAGGAGAATGAGCACTATTCTTCACCAAGTGACATTCAAGCATGTGTTCAATCTTATTTATGTTGGAATCTTTATGAAACCTTATTCGTTGAAAGTATTCCATTATATCTCTTGCACTAAGCAATTGAGATATCATATGTATGATATACTCAATTCTACATTTCAAGGAAGAGCAAGGATTAATCTATCTCTCATATACAACATGTTGTTAGAATGTATTTCTATGATTTCTATGTTAGGAGATGATTGAAGCTTGGAAGATGATTCAAGCAAAGTCAAAGACCGTGAAGCAATGCATTGAAGAATCGGCATCAATGAGGATAGCATCATCAAACTATGAAGAAAGCATAGAATGAAGATGAAAGCTCAATGGACTCAACACTAGAAGATCATTTTCAAGAAGACAAAGAGGGGTTGGAAATCAAGGCTCAAGGCAAGGCTCGTCATCAACTACAAATGATCTCAAAATGAAGATATCAAGAACACCTACACAACCTACAAGCCAAAGGATCAAATTGATGGTAAAATCAAAAGCTCCTATTCACAAGCTCCTAGTGATTGAAGATCAATTAGTTCATTTGAAAAAGGATTTTTTCATTGAAGCACTCATTTGATATTGTTCATCAATTTGGCATCTCTCTTGATAGAGTTTGATTCTCATGATCCTTGTGCACTTAAAACCATGGTTAGCATCAACGCTCTTATAGTTCTATCTAGAGGAATACCCATTCTTTAACATCAAAATCACTCTTATGCCTTCGCTTATTACATGAAAGATTATCACCATTGTAAAGTGAATCTCTATCATTAACTCTTGTATCACAAAGAAGATCTCAGAGATCTTATATCCATTGATATGTACCGCTTAAAGCTCCACATTCTCTTTATTGAGTTTTGAACACAAAGCAAAAAAAATATATGTACTTGTAATTTAGTGCTATTCAAGCACATCAAAAAATTGTATTTGCAGCCAAGTGCTATTTGAGCACTCTTTCATCATTGAAGAAGATTACATGAAGAGATTCGAGTGATCACCTCTCAAGGAAGCTCATTATGAAGCTTACCTATCTACATCAAAAAAAGAACAAGCAAGAATCAAAGCAAAGAAGAAGAAAGTGCATTCAACGCACTCAAAATGAAGACTTCCTTATCATAGGAAGAAGAAGAAAGTGCATCCAACACACTTGAAGAAGACAATGAAGACTTCCTCACAAAAAGAAAGAAAAGAAAAGTGTATTCAACATGTTTAAAAAGGTAAAACATTACTTCAATCTACTTGCAAAAATATAAGCACCCTAGATGTGCTATCATAAGTCATTGTGACTTACATTCATTGGGAAGTTGTATAGACTCTCACTTATAAAGAGTCATTCAAAGGCTGCATATTATCACACACATTGGATCTTATGAAAAAGCAAGTAAAGCACTCAAATCCCCTTCTTTACCAACCATTGTAAATTAAAAGGTTGATCACATATACAAGTGGTGTGAGCACTTGTTTCTACACATAGAAGGTGTAAACAAAATGAAGTTTGATCAAGAAGCTGGGATCTTGATTAACTTCATTTCTTTATGTAAAAGAAGTCATCAAACAAGTGAAGGAATAGAATCACTCTAGAGCTAGAGCAATGCTCGCTCCAAGATGAGTGAGGGAAAACCACAACCTCTGAACTTTGCATTGGACAAAGTTAAGTTGTTATACACAAATGGCAAAAGCCATAGATAAAGCACTTTTGTAGCTTTGTACTTGTTTGAAATCTCCATTATGTATTAAGATAAAAAAGAGCAAATGTATTCAAGCTCTTGTACTTCCTTATCCGAAGTACTATATCTTTCAAAACTCAAATAAAAGGGTTCTCAAATTGAAGGGGAGATATTCTTGAAGGAAGGTTCTACATCAACATAAAGCATTCAAAGAAGAAGATGTTATCAACAAAAAATGGAGCTACTTTTGAAGCAAAGGAAAAAGTGAAGATCAACTACATGGAGCAAAGGACTATGTCAATGGACTACATCAACTCATGAAGGAAAGACATCAACAAGAGGAGAAAAACTAAGCTTGGAAACATCAAACATATGGAAATCAAAGACACTTCAAAAGGAGCACAAAAGCTATTCTACATTTGAAGAAAATTCAACGATCAAAAGCAATTTCAAGGAGCTACTACTTGAAGATTTCAAGAAGAGATCTACATCAAAGGATCAAAGCCATCAAGGTCAATGAGGAATTCATCATCAACATATGGAAGAAGTATTACTTCAATGAAGTAAATGACTACATAAAAAAGAAGAGCATCAACTATGAATCAAACAACTACATCAAAAGAAGATTATGAACTATTAAAAGGCTACATCAAAAGAAGAGCATGAAGCAAAATCACACATGAAGAAAAATGAAGCAAAGAAAAAGGAAGCAGAACCAAAAATAAGAAGAGAAGATTCAAAGGCAAAGGAAAAGTTAGATCAAAATGGAGATAGCGAAAAGAAAGCAAAAAACAGAAAGGAGACAAGATCAAATATGATCGCGTGAATTTGAAGATTGAAGGGGAGCTGTTGGAGCGAACAATCTCCAAATCCACCACTCATAGCCCTTCATATTTCTCATAGAGAATACATCAAAAAATCTCGTCGATGTTTTGCATATGACCCCATTAGTTTTTAAATAGAATTTCCATAGACCTAAAACATATAAAACGCAAAAGAAATAAAAGAAAGGATATAGATCCTTTACGAATTATACTCCTTAAATCATGGCCATCGTATGGATGTGTCAACCTTAAATCAAGGAGTGACTCACAGTTTACGTTTTTTAGAATAAAGGCAAAGCGGTGAACTTCACCGCTTCATATATCTGTATATAAATCAATCACATCCTAATAGCAAGATTGGGTGACGACATGTTTTCTTATGACATATCTGTACGATCGTCTGCTCCATTGATTCTCTGTCTCTCTCTGTCACATCTAGTTCATCTCTGCATTCATACTTCACTTGCCTTAACTGTTCTGTAATTATGCACAACAGTATAATACTCAGTCTCATAGCGCAACTGATCATGCAATCAGAACGTGGGCCATTCATGTATCCAGTTGTTTACTACTCATGTATTCAATTGTCTCGGGCCGAGAAAACGTAGCGATGCATTACTCACACTACAGTGTCTGTAGAGACTATATGTGTATATTAATATATTCAAAATACTCGCAATATTTTGTCTGCTCGTAGCTGTATGTTTTTGATACTACATAATCATAGATGAGATGTTCATATATATGTTCACTCGTTCTGAGTCATGAATTCAATATATATCTTTATGCATTCCACTCATTGTTGTACGTTTCAATTGATGCTACATAATCGTAGATGAGATGGTCATATATATGTTCATTGGTTCTGAGCGATGACTTCATTATATTTTTATATACTAAGTTGTCAAAGTTATGCATACAATCACAATTTCGATCTTCATACACTGACGTGGAAGATAAAACTAGTGGCGCAGGTACAATATACAGTTGATATAAATATACAATCAGTTTTGCATCACAGTACACGAGTTATTTATACTACTGATGAAGTCCTGCAGATGTACATGACTGTAAACTAATGAAATGTGTAAGATGCAGATTCACACGAACAGGCATCATTCAGGTTGCTGCTGACGTTCGAAGCAACACACAGAATTGAAGAGTTGCAGGTTTCAAGTGAAGTCATACTCAACTTCGACTCACATACTTATGAGTATAAACAGATGGGATTACCGATATAAGTCAAAGCTATGGATACGACAGAAGTCTGCTATCTACTAGGAATGAGCTACTCTTGAACTTCAATATATGTACATTGCCACCTTGGCATTTATCTCATGCAACTTGCATAAGCCATTCAACCCATTTCTTATTAGCACTACATATGCGTTGGCTCATATTTGATTTCTAAGAAAGGTTATACATAAACCTTGACAATATTCAAATGCCCATTAATCAAGTACAAGTGGTTTATGAACTCCTACATGCTCTGTTGCACTTCTTTTGTACATCAAAATGAAGTTGATCGTGAGTCTTATGAGTTGACCGGAATGGGACTATACTTCTGCTTTTACTTATTTCTTGGAGTCTATACTTCAACACACGTTTCCGCATTATAGCATTATTTTCGTCCCCTCACAAGTTGAAGCTACATGATTTCTTCAATTGTCTCAGTAACCTTTTTTCTAGCTATCAATAGATCTTGTGCAATCAAAAAAAGATTTTGGAAAGTAGAATGGAGGTATGCTACAACAAGAATCTAAAATTGGAGGACATTGTAGAAGATATGTTGCTTAATTTTAAGAAGAATAAAGGTTTTGTGACCAGCGTTGCTATCAAGCTCAACCAAAGATGGAAGTTGAGTTGGTCCAATGAACAATGGACATATAGGATTAAGAGTATTTGGGCATTGCCTTTTAATATCAAGCACTCATACCTCGAGTGGATCATACTCCACAATGGCCTATGGGTAGGCAAAAAGAAAAACATGATCAAGATTAGTGAACGGCTTTGTACATGCTGTGGCAGGCTCAAGGATTTGACCCACCTTTTTGTTGATTGCTTACATGCCGAGGGGTTTTGGCAATTGGTGCAATAGTTTATGAAAAAGTATAACCTGGATACTCTTGAATATCAAGAGATCATCCTTGGGTGCTGTAAGCATATGGATATTGTCATGTGGCATATATGGAGAGGCCATATTTTATGGCACATTTGGCTTAGTAGGAACCTATTGTACTATAAAGCAGGCAAGAGGGATCTCATGTATTTCCTTAGAAATGTCTTGTACGAGTCTGGAATACACTCTGTGAGAACAAGCCCTTACATAACATCCTATATGTTACCCATTACAATAAATGGAGGGACACCCTTCTCCATATGTACTCAAAAGAGAGATTTCTAATGGTTTTCACACTGTAATTTGTTTATTTTTAGCAAATACAGAGAAAAGTGTTAAAATAATGAAAAAATATACATATGTGCAAGGGGCAAGATCCCTAAGGTCCCTCAAAGCCTTAGAAAAGAAAAACTCAGATATAAGAGAATATCGTGTCAAATCTCTCGGGAACAATCAAAGGAGGGTAGACTTCGATTTATTTGGAGGGGAGGTTCTCATTACATCAGAGATCTAAGAGTTCTTAGGAAGGGTACAAAAAGTAGCTACGATATACTCTTGTTGTAATTACTATTATTTGTGTACCTTCATCATATAATGACGTGGAATCCACCATATGTAACACCTTTTATTAATTTACTACATTTCCTTGTTATCTAAAATAAATAAATAAATACATAAATAAACAAAAATGTTCTCGGGGCTGACACTAAATTGTTAAGTCTACAGCCTACTATGGCGATGTGTCCTCTTTATAGCATGGTTTTTTGAATCATTCAATCTTCAGCCATATGAGGATTACATTCTACGGAATAGTTCAAGTCATCACGGAAAGATAATATACCCTTTTTTTTTTAAGGAAGTTCCGTCTTGGCCTATTCTCCCGGACTTTAATTAAAATAAAGGAGAAAAGTTACAAGTGAAAGCGACTAGTGCCCATGGGACACCGCAAATCCCACAATGTAGGGGACAAGTTCGGTGTGCTAGAGGACATTACAAATGAGGCAAACAAATCTATCATCTCCCTCATGTGGGACCCATTTGGGTTTCAACTTGTTATTTTCAAGGAGATAAATACAGTGATGTCTAAACGGTGGAGATTTTTTATCTCAAAGAGATTCTTTTACCTAGAAGAAATAAGGATTTCTCAATCGACCATTCCTTTGGAGTTTGGCCAAAATTGATAGCACATCGCTCCCTCCAAATCTTCCAAAGAGTCTCACCCCTGTGACATTCCACAGCCTTGATAAGCAGCCAACCGCCTCACCCAAAAGCACCTCTTGCCAATTGATTTGGTTCGTGAGTCTCAATACCCGCATCACGTGATGCTAGATAACACAGGACTTGGGGCAATCGAAGAAAAGGTGAACTAAATCTTTGATGCATCGATGGCAACGCTTGCACCATGGAGGCACACCACAAATTTTGTTAGCCCTTGCATTGGACCAGATACCCTTATGCAAAATCTGCCACATGAGAAGAGAATTTTTTATCTCAATTAGGGGGTGCCAAATAAACATGAACTTTAGTTCCCATCGAAGTTTGGTCCAAGATAGGCACCACCTCTTGTTAAGGGTGTCATGAACATCTAAGTTCTCTTTGAAGATGGGGATTTTGGATATTTTCTAACCATTGCTCCATTTGAGGCCCTCCAGGCAAGGCAGATCCCATCCGTAGAGAAGGCAAGTAGTTGAGCGGGCCCAAGCTAAACACATGTCTAGATGAAGAGTCCATTCCTCGGGGGTAAATCTATGTCTTGGGTGTAAGTCTTCAAACCTGATCCACTAATCGGTCTCTTGTTTCCAGAGCTATTTCCCATGTTTGAACCCCTTGTTCCATAGCCGGTTAGCAGTTTAGAGGTTCCAAGACTCCACCCCCCTAATGCCAATGATCGGAACCAGATAGAGTCATTTTGTCTTATCCCAACCGCCCACTTCCACTGATTCTGATGAATTGTTTGACCTTGTTCCAACTCCTCCATAAGGAACACACAAGGCTAGAGCCTTTAGGGGACACCGCGTGGGGGGAGAACAAAAGTGTGAGAATCCCTATGTCCTTCCAACCAGGATGGCCAACTAAGGTACGGTCTTTCATGTTTCTGAAGATCAATTTAGCCCAAGAGGACTCACTATTGCTCCAAACCTTGATAAACCACTTTGCCACCAACTTGTCAGCCAAGCCCCCGAGTCTTTCAGGCTTATGCAAGTTTCCCATTTGATTTTGGAATCCCCCTCCTATTGGGTCCCGAGTCCAAAGATTCTTTCCACTTTGGCCAACTCTTTCTCCTTAGGTCTCCAACACGAGATAAAGTAAAATTATGGTCCTAGAAAGCATAAATGTGTTCACAACCATTGCACGCCCTGCCAAGTCAACTTGCATACCTTTCCAATGATTTAGTTTGCTATCTAGCTTGGATAACACCCAGTTCCATCGTTGGTCCATTGAGATGTTCAAACCCATCGGAATACCGAGGAGACGAAAAACTTGACCTCTAGGGATAACTTGACACCCTTGATCTAACAACAATTGGGGTGGATGTCCACGGATTGCTCTGAAAGCAGTTTTAGCATGGTTGATTTTTTAACCTGACGCCACAAAAAAGGTGTCGAGGTGACCCCAGAACACCTCAATGCTATTCATATCGTTATGTACAAAGGCATTCATGTCATCGGCAAAGAGTCTTGCAATCAATTGGTCGTAACCTAGAGGTAGGGAAAGACCCTTGATATTGCGAGCGTCCATGTGATGCTTTAATAGGCAATTGACGCCATCTGAGGCAATAGCGAAGAGTAGAGGATCGAGTGGGCAGCCTTGCCTGATAGATCTTTTTAAACGTATGGGCTTAGAGAGCTTACCGTTGATATTTATTCTCGTTGAAGTGTTTTCGAGTAGAGTGGAAACCATCTTCATGAACTTTTGGCTACATCCAAGGTCTTTCAATGATTGAATAATAAAGTTCCATTCGAATCTCTCATACGCTTTGTCGAGGTCGATCTTAATGAATACCAGATCTTGTGCAGACTCCTCAGTAAACGCAAGGCCTTCCCAAATATCGACAATTGCTTCAAGTATAGATCTACCTTTGATAAAACCATGACTTTAAATGACAAGAGATTTTGTTGGCCATAACTTTGGCAATTATCTTGTATCCTGTTTGGAGCATGGTATTCAGCCGCCAATTTTCAGTTTTTTTTTATAAAAGGAAGTTCGGCCTTGGCCTATTCTCCCAGACTTTAATTAAAATAAAGAAGAAAAGCTACAAGTGAATGGGACTAGTACCCATGGGACCCCCCAAATCCCACAAAGCAAGGGGCAAGTTCGGTAAGCTAGAGGGCATTACAAATGAGGCATACAAATCTATCATCTCCCTCATGCGGGACCCATTTGGGTTTCAGCTTGTTATCTACGAGGAGACAAATATAGTGGTACCTAAATGGTGGAAATCTCTTATCTCCGGAGATTTTTTTACCTAGAAGAAACAAGGATTTCTCAATCGACCATTCTTTTGAGCTTTGAACAAAGTTGATTGCACATCGCTCCCTCCAAATCTTCCAAAGAGTCTCGCCTCTGATGGCATTCCACAACCTTGATGAGCAGCAACCAACGGCCTCACCCAACAACGCCTGTTGCCAATTGTTTTGGTTTGAGAAATGCAAAATCCATGTCACGAGATGCCAGATAACGCGGGACTTGGGGCAATCAAAGAAGATGAGGAAGTTGGGTGAGGTAGTTGGGTGCTCATCAATTGGCCAATCGAGAAGATGAGACAGTTGGCCAATTGACCCTTTTGTGAATTAACTTGATGACACCATTATTAAGACACTCAGGGAGGGCACCGAAGGAGAGAGCCTCTTGCCACACCAGACCCAGCGGGGTGGCCACACGTGCTTAAAAGACTTGACAAATACTTGATTATGAATCTTTATAGGCACCATAATCTTCTGTGTTCTTGTAGTTTCAGAAGGCTCGTATATGCCATAACTGATTCTCAGCCACGCAATTTCTTCCAATCTCAAGGATGATAAATCTGTCATAATGGCCTCCAAATACTCTGGTAATCTTCAAAGCTGATTGACTGCACAATGAGATAGCATCGCTTCATTAATGTGTATGTACATCCAAAAACTAAGAAGTTTATATGCGTCCCTTATTCCCTCGTTTGTCATGAACAATGTGGCTCCCCCTCAGTCCGTGTGCCCCCTTGAGATGGATTCCGTCCCAACGGACGTCGCACCCCCAGTGGTCTCTTTATGCAAGGAGTCTGTGGCGGCAAAGCAAGAAGAACTGATGAAAACTTGCCTGATCGGTCAAATGTTTGGCCCTAGGACCCCTCTTGAAAGTGTGAGAACTTGGCTTCGCAAGGAGTGGTTCCCACGTGGCCTAATTGTGAGCAAATGTCAATTTCTGCCGGCAAATCACCTGCTTCTACTATTTGAGAACGAAGAGATGGCTTTCCAAGCCCTACAGGCTGGCTCATGGCAACTGGGCCGGTCCACCCTTTGCCTTTTTAAGTGGACCCCAGACTTTGTTCCGAATAGATCAAAGCCTCTTCGTTACCCACTTTGGCTGGAGCTTCCCAATCTGCCTTTCTTTCTGTATGGATTTCTTCGTGAAATCGTCTCATCGATCGGTCGCCCGATGGCCTCAAGAGAGGATGTTGGGGGATTAATCTACGATGGTGCTCAACATTCTTTCAATACAAGATGGCATCCACAGATCTGCGTTGAAACAGACCCGAACTAGGTCCTACCCTCGAAAATCTCCATAAACTGTGGAGATGGTAAGACCTAGTCACAAGAGGTTACTTACAAGAATTTGCCAAACTCATGCTTCCGATGCGGGCATCAAGGTCATAGGATCAAAGATTGCCCCCTGAAGAAAAGTACCAATAAAAACAAGCTTAAACCAGATGGGACCCTAGATCCTTTCCCCCAGGATGACACTTGGGGTCATCCCCCTCCGATGGAAGAAGAAGAGGGAACTCACGTTGCTGAGACGGATTCAAAAGGATTCACTGAAGTAAGACGTAGGAGGAAAGTTAGCCCTCGAAGATCAACAGCAAGGACCGCTACGACAATTGTCCCCTCGAATAACATATAATGTAACCTAGAAAAAGAGATTAATGACGCCGACTTCCCAGGGGACAACCACTTTGAAGAAGACCCCACTGATAATACCCTTGGGTGCTCTACCAGCAAAGAAGACAACCAAGAAGGCTACACCATGAGTAAAGAGGAGGGCTTCACTACTAGCAATGAAGACAACCCAGACAGTGAAAGCTTCTCCCTTGGTCTTACCCTTCCGGTATGCTTTCCAAGATTACTACAACAAAAGTCAAAACTTAAAGGAAAACAACCTTCCGGCATGCCTTCGAAGAGCCCCCTCAAGAGTAGGATCCTAAGTCAAGAAATTGGGAGGAAAAAAGAAGACCACAAGAAGAAAAAAGATCGGGTCCCTCCCCTCAAAGAGGGCAACCATCATTAATGAAATTCACATCACTAAATGTCAGGGGTCTGTTTGACCCATCAAGAGCTGTGATTCTTGGCCAGTGGTTCAAAGACAAGTGCTTCAGCCCTGACTTTATTTGCTTACAAGAGATTAAAATCGACGGAGAGGATCTCCAGAAACGGCTTAAGTGCATTTCTCCGAACCACCTTTGGTTCTCCACTTCTCACCCTAGGGGGATGGGGGGTGCTTCTATCGGTATTAGTCACTCCTTGTCTGGCAATGTGACCTCGACTTTTGAAGGTCGGAATCATTGCTAGATTGCTGCCTCTATCGGGTTCCCTTTCCAGTTCACCGTGGTCTCAATTTATGCCCCTAATGGAGAAGCATATAGAATGGATACTTGGGCTTCCCTCGACTCCCTTTCAAAGAATGTTCTGATTTGTGGGGACTTCAACATGGTTGAGTTTCCTGAGGACCGATGGAATAACAAAGGGAAAATTATTGATGGTCAGGAGAGAGAGAGATATGGGATAAAATCAAGCTCCATCTCGACCTGGTCGAGGTGAAAGACATGAAGGGGTTCTCCTGGTCAAATCTCCAATTGGGGGACTCTTTGAGAAAAGCAAGACTTGATAGATGTTACATCGATCAGAACACCATCCTTCAGTGGGGTATTCCTTCGATTTCCCAACACATGGACCTGACTATCTCGGACCACTACCCGATTACTTTGTCTTTCAAACCGATTCCCATGTTCCAGAAAGCCCCTTGGTTTCATGCTTGTCAGACATCGTTTTCCCTCCCCTCTGTCCACCAAGAAATTTCTGAGGTGTGGGCGGAAGCCTTTGCTTACTGTAATGAACCGACTAAATGTTGGAGAAGCGCGGTGGAAAGGACTCGAAAAATTCTAATCAGGACCCAAAAGGCTATAAGAGATATCCAAAAAAAAAGGAGAGAAACGGTGTACCGGAGACTCTCACGGCTTTAATAAGAGGTGAACAAAGGTAAGTTATATTGCCAACAAGGTCTTCTGAAAATCAGGGGAAGACTAAGATTAGATGAGGAGGTTCATGTTGGAGTTAGACGTCTGCAGAAGCACGCAAACAGCACAAGGAAGAAGAAGAAGCTTGGAGCACAACACACAAGACTGAATGTATTACTAGAGAATGTACAAAGATAAGTAGCCCATTAGGGCAATAGGCGTATATACAAGCCGGGGGAAAAAAACCTCCTAAAGAGGGAAAAAAGTGCCCCGGAAGTCCTAGAGTGTTCACACACATCACTACCTAAATATATCAACAAATCCCCCCTGGGAGTGATGCGGTGAACAAGAGCTGGCACTCATGTATAAGGAAGTGCCAAGCTATGTGGAAATCACTCCACAAAAGGAAGTAAGCCCAAAGCTTTGCAGAAAGCTTCAAACTTTTCCCTAGGCAGAGCCTTCGTGAAAAGGTCTACAATGTTCTCCTACGTGGGCACATATGCCAAGCTGATCTCCCCAGTAGAGAACCTCTCTGTTGGCAGTAGTCAAGGAACCGAAGGAGTTGCAAGACAAGGTAGCCTACGAAGGGAGTCGGAACGAAGAGAAAGCACAGGCAGACACAGTAGTCAAAGAAGATCTGGCAAGTAGGCCATTTCAATTTTTCAAGCATCAAGGAGCTGGGCACACAAGAAGAAGGAGCAAGTAGGGAGCTCCAAGAAATGTATGTTAGAAGGTTAGAAGAAATCCCTACAAAAATAGTGATTTTCATCACTAAAAACCATTGTAAATACCATTTCATATTTTTGTAGCTCCATTTTGTGCAAGCCAAGGATTCCTTGAGCTTGAGGAGCTTTAGAAGTACTTACCTTTCAGTTTTCACATTTTTTAGACTCCGTTTGAACCTCCAAATAGGGTAGAGAACCTAATTTTTAACTAGGCCGGACACTAGGTCTGGACAAGGCCAAAACCTAGTCAAAAACTATAAATAGAGCTAGAGAGCTCATTTTTGAGGTTAGCTTGTAAATGAATTGAACTTGTAAGAGTTTTTTGAAAGTAATCTAAGAACTCCATTGCTTCTCACTCTTTGTCTTGCCGTGTGTGCGCGTGTGTGTGTATGTGTGTGCATGTTAGTGTGCTTCTCACTCACGCACTTGTGCCTTCACTTGCTCGAGGTCATCTTACCATCCTCTTGTCTTCCCGGATTGACATTAAAGGAGGTGCTACTCATCACGAAGCTACACCAAATTTTGGCGCCGTTGCCGGGGATCGAGCTTTGAGGACGAGCGTGTGATGGTAAGACGTAGAGTTGACGCATTGGAGTTATAGGTATTTTTCCTCACTTTTATCTATTTTCTTTTGTTTTTCTCATCACCATCATCATCCTCACCATCTCCCACATCCATCTCCATCATCGTGAAAATTTTCAATTTTTTGACTATATCACCTTCTCCACCTCATTTCCCTCATTACACTTGTGAGAGAGAGCGAGAGAACAATATTGTGTGCACTGTTTTTGCTTGGTGGTTGAGTTTTCTTGCAGGATTCAGCAGTATCATCATCTCCAGCACTCCGTGCAGGTACGAAACATCTCAGAACTGTCTCGGCGTCGCAGACCCCTGTCAATCGCGACCAATAGAAAAAATGCTCTATTTGCTAAACAAAGTACATATCCATGATCTACAGGCCTAGAGCTTCCCAAAAATGTGTTTAAATTTTTGAAATTCCTCAGATTTTTGTCAATCGCGATCAACAAACCACGACGGACACATGCCGACGGCTCTGTCAATCGCGATCGACACGTCAATCGCGACCGACAGAGTCAACGACCGACTGACCACGATGGACAGAACCTACGCGTGACACGTGTCAATCGCGATCGAGCCATCAATCGCGATCGACCAGTCAATCGCGACTGACAGCCCCGACGGCTCTGTCAATCGCGACCGACACAGTCAACGATTGTTTGACCACGACGGACAGACCCTCGCGACTGACCTGTCAATCACGATCAACCCATCAATTACGACTGACAGAGTCAACGACTCTTTGACCATGACTGACGGGAAATCCGGGCCACGTGTCAATCGCGATTGACCCATCAATCGCGACTGACAACCACGATGGACCTGTCAATCGCGATCGACATGTCAATCGCGATTGACCTATCAATCGCGACTGACAGAGCTTGCGAACGCATAGAAGGGCAAATTTGGCCAATTTTCTAGGGCAAAAAGTAGTGGGCTATTTTGGTCAATTTGTGGGACAAACACTTGGGGTTAGCATTGCATGGTGAGGCCGCAACCCAAGTAATTCAAGAATTCCTGCCTACCTGATTAGACTGTTTTAAATCCTGTTTTAGCCCCAAAACCCTGAACGGACATAGCTTCCTCATACGAAAGCGAATTGCTGTGATTTTTGTTTTGTTGGAAAGCTCGTGGGGGATACAACCAAAACTTCGACTGATTACGGTAGAATTAATGTCAGGATTATTAGATAGGGTAATTTGAAGTTGACCATATCCCGGGGTAGGAAAAAATTGAGGGTCCCTTGGGATTGTTTTCCATAAAGGCAAAAGGCATTTGGGTCTGTGAATTACATGCATGAAAGTGATCTGTCTGTCATCTGAATTCAATTCTGGGGCTAACTGTGGACTTTCTCAGGTTCTTTGAGAGCATAGAAGGGTACTCGAAGCAAGAGTAAGTGCGAGCTTGGGAACACGCTTCCTGGGCATACAAGGGCAACCAAGGGAAGAAACTTAAGGTTGGAAATTCTCAACACCCTCTGTCACTTCCTAGCATAGGCTAAGTACGGATAGAGGTTTTGACTAATTAGGAACACGTTAAGAACTACCAAGTCCAAGAACTCTAATCACTCAAGTGCAAGTGTTAGGAGAGTACAAATTGCGAAACAACCTAAGGGAAAGAAATTAAAGCGAGCGACTGCACTCAAAGTACAAGAAAACTTAAGTATTCCTTGCGATGAAGATTAATTGGACAAGAAGTGACACCATAAGAGCAATTAAAAACGAACAAGTGACTAATACAAAAGAACTCAGCAACGCAAAGTGTACTTGGGAAATTTTGGGATTATTCAATTGGGCTTATGAACCCTAGATCACGGCGACACCTAGGGAGAGATAGACAAAGTCTTAGATCCTCAGAGGCTAGTGTCAATCATACTGCTAGGTCTTGGGCCCAGCAGTTGAGCCATCATTCGTACTACCCTAGCTCTGAGACTAGCGAGTCTGAGATGTCCCACGGTATGGAGAGACCTACAGGAAGTTCTGGGATGCCATATTTACATAGGGTGGAAGGCCCTTACAAGATGCAACTCGAACACCTTAGGACCAACCGATTAGGTGCTAGCATCTATGAGGACGGCCTAGGAAGATCTGTGGTCCAGATTAAAAACCCGGACCAGTCCATTGGACTAGAACGCCCAGCTGTCAAGTTCGAAAACGGAGCATACCTGGATAAAGAAGGGACAATATACGTAGTCACCAGTCACCCGGAGAGGAGAGATGAATTCGGGAATGTGATCCCTGAAACGGACCTAGATGACCTAGAGCAAGGAAACATGGGTGTAGAACCTAGAACCCCCCGAGGCAAATCTGTTCTCACCAGGATTATCACACCAGAGTGGATTCCCCAAGACAATAAGAGCATAGATCTACTCCTGAACCGAGAGACTGATGAAGCCTTTTGGAGATATAGACCTAATCAGCCGAGTGAGGTAGGAACAATCATGATATATGAGTTCAAGGATCCTGATAGCCCAAGTAGAGTGACCTACTTAGATCACGCTTCAGAAAGGATCTTTGTGGTTACAGAAAATGATAGGCATGCTTACACTTGGAAAGGCAAATTCATTTTCCCCCAACCAAGATCGAATGTGTCATTTGGTCACCAAGGAGCGGGAACCTCCCACACCCATGGAACCCAAAGAGACAGACATAGAGATAGACCGGAGGTAAGCTTTGCCAACCCAGTGGAAAGAGACAGAACGAGAACGGAAACAAATAGAGGGGAACCTGAAGGATTTAGAGCCCCAAGGAATCAAAGGAATACGGATGACTTCCCTCTGCCAAGGCCTAGCGAACACACCAAGATTTTGAGACCGGTTCAGTTAGTTAAGTCCATGAAGAATTACTTCGATGGCACAGGAGACCCATATGATCATGTGGCCGAGTTTAGGCAAGTCTTGAGAGCTGAACAAGTTGAGGACCTATTCACGCAGTACAATGCCTTTGGTCTAACACTTAGGAACACAACCCTTACATGGTTTCAACCCTTGAATGAGAGACAGTTCAGGAGCATAGACCAACTCTTGGAGGCTTTCATCACCGAATTCTCCAAAAGTGGCATAAGGCATAACACTTCCTCATTGATATACAGCTTCAAGCAGACCCCTCAAGAGACTGTGAGACTTGCTGGAATAAGATTTAGGCAGTACCTTGAGAGATGCCCTGTTCCTGAGTTACCGACACGTGCCAAACAAGTGGCTTTATTCTTGGATGGATTGCTAAGTACCAAGTTGACATCCTACGTGTACTTGAAGGACCCTAGGACCATAGAAGAGTGTGTACGAATGTGCATCGACATTGAGGATAACCTAGGGGAGGAGTTAGAGCTTTCCAAAATCTACAAAGATTCAGATAGTGCCTCTAGCCTCTCTTCCTCGCAATCAACATCTATTGAGGAACTTGCGGAGAAAGTAGCTCAAAAACTAGGTGTCTCTAGTAAACAAATTCCTAGATTTGCCCCAGTAAAGAGGTGCTATACTTGCGGTGGCGACCATATGGCGAACGCATGTCCCATCATGGGTCAACCCCAAGTGAATCCTAGCAGCCAATATTGCACCATAGAACGGAGATACACAAATCACACAGCACAAGATTGCCCGTACAATAAGCAAGCGGTTAGACAAACCTACCCTCAGCCCTATCCACAACAGGGAAGATACCAGAACCAGTACCCTCCACAACCATATAGTAGACCGCAGCAACCCTATCAACAACCCTACCAAAACCAACAAAGGCCACAACCGGTGTTAGCCCAACAACCTCCAAACCCCGCTAATGTGATTCCTGTAAAGTATGCAGCAGCTGAGGAAAATTTGAATAGAGCTATAGTGCCAGTAACACCACTGCTATCAGAAAGTGACCCAAGCGATCATAGCTTTGATTCTACACATATTGATAGTCCACAGGCTTACTACATGCAATCTCCTGAACATGGTGAGACCTACTACAGTGAAGAACCAGGTGAACCTAGTTGGGAGCCAGAGTACACAAATGTAATGTACACAAACCCTAACTCAAGACCCCAACCTAGGCAGGTAAGACCTCCATTCCCAAGAGGACCATGCTACAGATGTCAGGGAGATCACCTCATTCGTGATTGCCCTTTACCTCCACCTACACAACCCCAGTCAGTAACAATACAAGGCTTTTGTCAAGACTGCGCGAAGGAGCATCTCTTACGAGATTGCCCAAAGAATCCTAATAATATGCCAAAAATAACTCCAATTAACGTTATTGGCTTAGTTGTAGACTCAACAGGAAATGTCACTTCCACTGCACCAGTGCAAGTGGTCACTAGGGCCCAGGCTTTGCAACAAAACACAGGAATAGGTCAAGAGAAGAGTGCAGAGGTTAGTGAAACCGAGAGCATAGCCAAGAAACGGTCGAGAGCCTGGAAGGATAGTCGAGAAAGAATGAAAAGACAATGGTCTAAAAAGATGAGCGACTTAGAAGAAAGCATAAGAGAAACAAAAGCCAAAATTGTGGAACTCACCTCTCAAACAAACTCTCACTTACCACCACCACCCTCACTTCCATCACCATCTAATCCACCATCTGTCCACCTACCTCAGCCCATCCCACCACCCCCTAGAGTAGGATCAGTGTTAGTTGACCCCACTCCTGAAGACATAGACATGATGCTTAAGGCATATCAGGCCAGAATCCAAGAAGGGCCAAATGTGACGGATCATGACAAGTGCTATCCTAGAGCTGACCTAGAAATAGAGAGAACCAAGCTATGTGCGAAAATGGTCGCATTGGCTCAGACCATGTTTGAAGCCAGTCGCCTTTTCAACTACTCAGGCTCAGCTAAGACACAATTGCACTTGGACGGACTCCTAGAGAAGTTAGAGAGCATAATTGCAAGATCTGCCAAGGAAGAAAAAAATCAAGAAAGAGATGAGGCAAGCAAAAACATAAGCCATCCCCCACAGGCAGCTTATGTACCCAATTCCACTGAACCAGACACCTCCTCTTCTATGAATAGGTTCACTCCAGAATTCCTGCGAGAGATTCAAGAAGACAAATGGGCTAAAGAAAGTGAAGTCACTCCTCCCATTGAACTTGTGGATGACACGCAGGATCAATTCCCACAAGATATTCCATCCATTTATGGAGAGCAGGAGAGCACCCAGTCTCAAGCAAGATTAGACTTTGAGTCTAATTCTTTACATGAATTACCCCACTTCACAGGCCCATGGGAAGCCAAGTCTACCTGTATGAGAGCACCCACAGTCATGGTAAGAAATGAAGACTCAGTCATACCTAGGAATACGGAGGTAGTGAAAAAGACTAAAGTGCAGTGCAACCTCACTTTAGAAGAGCTACTCAAAGTTAGGCCAGAGTTATGGAAACATGTAGCCAAACAAGTGCCTGAGATAGCAAAACCTCGTTCCCAGGTAGGTTCTCACAGAACAGTGCCAAAAATTCCTCTAAACAAGATAGGAGAGATGAGTGAAGGTGAGGAAGGAAACACCTATCTTCCCATTACCCATCAAGGATACACCACCAAGGCCATTCTAGACTCAGGTGCAGGAGTTGCTATTGCTACCACTTCCCTATGGAAGCGTTGGGGCAAGCCAGCACTCAGGCCCACAAGGATGAAATTGCAAATGGCTGATGGTCACATAGAGAGGCCTTTAGGACTGCTGGAAGGAATAACCCTCACTACGTGCGGTGTTGAGTTTGAGCATACATTCGCCATATGTGATTTCAGCAAGAATCATGCCTATGAGATGATTTTGGGAAGACCATTTATGCGACAGTTGCAAGTGGTCCAGGATTGGGGAACCAATTCCTTGTATTTGCAACACTTAGGTGTAACAACCAAAGTCAATCTCAAGGATTACTCTCATAGAGATGTACCACCTATTCAATGGAATCCCATCCATAGAGCCAAGAATGACACGGAGTCTGTGCACTCCATAGGATCAGGATCCTCATGGATGCATGAAGACACTCACTTATGGATGTGTAAAGTGGCCGTAGAAGAGGAGAAGAGAGAAAAAGCCAGAGAGATAGGTGCCAAAGAAACCCATAGATGCATTCAAGACCCAGCCTATGCACCTGTAGTCTTTCCTGATGAAGAGTTTGAACCCCACGGCTGGGCAGAAATTTTAGCAACCATGGATGTAGCCATCAATGAAGAACAATGGACACCTCACTGTGATGAAGATGGCTATGACATTTCAGTCTTCTCCATAGAACCGATCATGGGAGAAGTAGTGTTAGAAGAGTGCGAACCTAGCCCTGATGCATTTGAAGACGCGTGCGACTCCGATCTAGAGTCAATCATAATGGACCCACCTTTTGCATCAGATGAAGAAGACTTCTATGAAGTAGAATTTCAACCCCAGAGGCACGGAGAGCTTACAACTGAGGTAAGGCTGGCCACACATGTGACCCTGAAGGAAGAAGGAAAGAAAAGGAAGAAGAAAGAAGTCACACAAGAAGAGGAGGAATCTTTGTTTGAGGTCCCAGAAAATTTTAAGAAGTATGAGATAGATGACAGGAGAGTCATGATCAAAATGCCTAAACGAGAGGTGCAATCGGGGGAGGCCTATGATAACAAAGAAACCACGAAGAAAGTAGTTGTAGCCATCGAAGAAGGAGAAGAAAGATGCACGTACATAGGCCATGACCTGACAGAAGAGGAAGAACAAGAGCTAATAGCCTTGCTAAGAGAATACAGAGATGTATTCGCTTGGAATTACAAGGACTTGAAAGGCATGGACCCTGACATATGCTCACACACTATCCCCATGACCTCAGATGCCAAGCCTTCTAAGCAGAAGCCATACACATATAATGATAATTATGCCGCCAAGATCAAAGAAGAGATAGATTGTCTGGTGGAAGCTGGGTTTATCTATGAAATTGAGCACACTGAATGGGTATCCCCCATTGTAGTGGTGCCCAAGAAGAACGGCAAATTACGAGTATGCATTAACTTGAAGACGGTTAACGCAGCCACTATCAGAGATAATTATCCACTTCCTATCACTGAGCATCTGTTAGAAAGGGTAGCAGGCAAGGAAGTGTACAACTTCCTAGATGGGTTTTCGGGCTACAATCAAGTAGCCATTGCTCCTGAGGATCAGCACAAGACGGCTTTTGCCACGGAGTGGGGCATATTTGCCTTTCGGGTAATGCCATTCGGGCTTACCAATGCACCGGCTACCTTTCAAAGATTGATGTGTCACGTGTTTAAAGAGTTCTTGAGGAAGAACTTAGAAGTCTATGTGGATGATCTTTGTGCTCATTCCAACATCAGACAGACACATATACCAGAACTCAGACAAATCTTTGACAAATGCAGAGAATATCAAGTCTGCTTGAACCTAGAAAAGTGCGTTTTTATGGTCAGGCAAGGCAAGATTCTAGGACACATAGTGTCAAAGAATGGCATATCCACCGATGAAGAGAAAGTGAGAGCCATAGTCGAGTTACCTAAGCCAAAGAATGTCAAGGAAGTACACGTTTTCATGGGGCATTGTGGTTATTACCGACTGTTTATACACATGTATGCCATCATAGCAAAGCCTCTGTATGGACTTTTGACCAACTTTGAGTGGACTGATGAATGTGAAAACTCCTTCAACGATCTCAAAAGACGATTGTGTTCAGCACCAATCTTGACCACCCCGGATTGGAACAAGCCATTCCATGTTCATGTGGATGCATCCAATTATGCTATTGGGTGTGTACTTGCGCAGCCTACAGGTGAAGGTAATATGGATCTTCCAATTGCCTATGCTAGTAGACAGTTGAATGCGGCTGAACGAAACTATACAACCACTGAACGAGAGGGATTAGGCATGGTATATGCAGTCAAAAAGTTTAGACACTATTTGCTTGCAAATAAGTTTAAATTTTTTACTGATCATCAAGCACTGTTGTACTTGGTAAACAAGCCATGTAACACAGGCAGATTAGTAAGATGGTTTATCTTACTAATGGAACATGACTTTGAGGTAGTAGTGAGGAAAGGCAGAACTCACTTGAGAGCCGACCATCTCTCTAGACTCACATCGGGAGAAGCCCCACAAGGAGTATCTGATGACCTTCCTGATGCTTACTTGTTTAATTTGGAAGTTGTACCTCAGTGGGCTAAGCCATTAGTGCCAGTACTAACCTACGGGCCCAATCACCCAGTCATAAACACTCAAGGTAGAGAAGTAGTGAAAGCCCAGAAGTACCACATCATGGCAGGAAGCATGTACAAACAGACAGACCAAGGGATATTGGCTTGTTGTGTGGAAGAGGATGACTACGCCAAATGGTTGCAATTGGCACATGTAGGTGCATTAGAGCAACACTACTCAAAACAACGAACCCTACAGACACGAAGGAGACTCGGAGTGCATTGGCCTACTATGGAAGCTGATGTACATAAGATATGTAAAGAATGCCCAATCTGTTGCACTAAACCACCTGTGGAACATGCCACTCTATATCAAGTGTGCATAGTGCCAGATTGGAGTGAACCACTAGTATCCTTCCTAAGGACGAAAACATTTCCTCAAGATATGACCCTGACGAGACAAAGAAGTCTAGAACAAGAAGCCCTAGATTACTCACTCATAGGTGATAATCTATACAAGCGTGGTAAAGATGGTTACCTGAGACTATGTGTCCATGAGAGTGAATATCTAAAGATCTTGGAAACTGCTCACCAAGGTGTAGCAGGAGGACACTTTGGACCAGATCGGGTGATCAAGGCAATACTATTTGCGGGCTTCTGGTGGCCGGCCCTGCACATGGATGCACATACCTATGTGAAATGGTGTGATGTTTGTGAGAGAACTCAGTATCCTATACGCAAAGATGAGATGCCACTAAAACCTATGATGGGTGGACGTGCATTCTCTAAGTGGGGAATAGACTTCGATAGGTCCTATTAATCCCCCGGCTAAGGGTTCCCATGCCGAATACATCATTGTTGCCACTGACTATCTAACCAAGTGGGTAGAGGTAAAAGCCACAACGAAGAATGATGCTCAAACAACAGCTAAGTTTTTGTTTGAGAATGTGTTCACTAGATACGGGCTACCTATAGAGTTGGTAAGTGATAGAGGCACTCACTTCTTGAACGAAGTTATTGAAAATCTACTCAAAGAGTTCTTGGTAGTGCACAAGAAGTCTGCCCCCTGTCACCCACAAGCCAATGCCCAGGCCGAAAGCACAAACAAGATTTTATGCAATGTGCTTACCAAATTGGTGAATAATAAACGCTCTGATTGGGACAAACAGCTACATTATGCTGTTTGGGCTTACCGAGTGGCCTATAAAACGGTACTCCAAGCCACACCCTTTCAGATGGTATTTGGCCAAAATGCGGTGCTACCTTTGGACTTCTTGATTCCCACATTGAGAGTAGCACAGGAGCATGAGTGGACGGGCCATGAACTCTCTTCGAGAATTTTTGACCTTGAACGACTAGGTGAAACCAGACTAAGAGCTGCAGCAGGAATATATGCAGCTAAGAAACGATAGAAGGCGTACTTTGATGCGCATGTTAAGGATAAAGGATTAAAGGCCGGAGACATAGTTTTAGTCTACACTTTGAAGCAACATGCAAGAAAATTAGAGAAACATGGCTATGGACCTATGATTATAAATAGAATTTCAACGAGTGGAGCAGTACAACTAGCCACCTTAGAAGGTGATATCCTTCCGAGCTACATCAGCGGGTGCAGAGTCAAGTTGTATCAAGAACCTCTCACAGAAGAAATGCTCAGTCGACTCAACACTGCTAAGAAACGCAAAGAAGAAGAAAAACGAGTTCGAGAAGAAGCTCAAGCAGAAGCTTTAGAGCGCATCAGAAGGATGAAGTTGCGATGGCAAGGTAGGGATCAATCTAGGACAGGTCCCTATGAGGATCCAGGATATCATGTGGCAATGTGTGAAGTCTCAGGAATAAGTTCCCAAAGAATAATAGACCGACGTCCTTTTGCGACTTTAGAGATAGGACAAGGAGTTAGTGCAAAAACTGTGCGAGCATTGGTCGACTCAGGTGCAGCCACTAGTGCGGTGAGACTTTCTTATTGTCGAGAATTGAAATTAAAAGTCAATCCTATAGAAGCATATCTCATAGGATTGGGAGGTGTGGAAACCCCTTGCCTGGGCGAGGTGGAACTTCCCCTCTCCATTAAAGATGTTCCAATGACAGTTAAGGTACTAGTGTGTCAAGATGAGGATCTCACTGAGCCTCTAGTCTTGGGTCAAGACTGGATCTATGACAATGCAGTCAACTTAAACCTAAGAAGTGGACTTCTTCAGGTATGGGTAAATCAGAGTCGAATTACAGTTGAGTTAGATAAAGGAGCACTCAAGGAACTAGGAAAGACACAGACTCTTGGTCCTTCCAGGGGTACACATGAAGTTGACCATGTTGTTCTTGTCCAAAGCTATGTGATGCAGAGGAATGGAGATTTCAATAAAGAAGTCAAGGCCTCGATGGAACTACCTTCTTTTCCAAAAGCCAGAGGGAGGCAGCAACCAATGGCAGATCAATTACGGAAGACTACCTATGCTGGAGGCCAAAAGAACGTGCGAAGCAGAACGACTCAGCCATTGAAACAATTGTGGGTGCGAAAAGGTGAGCTGCCTATTGCAGTCAAGTCACAACAACTATCTCAACTTCCTATTAGTAATCAACGACATGATACTAATAAGAGGACTTTCAAACCTTCTTTTGAGAGAGTGAAATCTATCTGGGTGCCCAAGAGTCGATGAAGGCTGGCCCACAATCAAGACAAATGTGGGTGCCCAAGGCTTGCTTGCGGGCTCAACTAGTCCCGCACGAATCACATCATACACGACACGGTTCACTCACTCAAGGAGCCGCTACCCACTCTTGTTTAATACGCTCGAACACACAGTCACCCAGAAGCACACACAGACTCACTTGTAAATGGGTTCCAAAAACGTATCATCCCCAAGAAAAATTACTCATAAAACCCTCCAGAGTCTCCACAAAACCAAACCCGAAAGCCATCCATTGTGTTTGGCAATCTAAGACTTGTAATAAACCCCCTGACCCCCATTTGTAAATTCATCTCCACTTGCTAACTACATCACTCATACACTGCATCTTTCCATCTAGCTCCTAGGACTATCCATTCATTAACTACACACACAGTCATCGAGCACTCACTGATGCACTAACCCATTACTCACCTCATGATAATGTTGTAACGGGGACAGAAAGTGTTCAATCTTGTCCATTATAATATTAACGCATGATCTATGTGCTCACAGAACCAGCAAACCAGCGATAACAATGGCAGAAGCAGGAGGCATCAGCTCCCAGGCAGGGTCTAGCGCATAGATTGTGGACATAGAAACCCTCCTCCTGGAGCCACCACTCACTGAAAGGCCTCAAGAACTTCAGGCGGTGCATGTTCTCCCGATTCAGGACCCTCCTCAGGGACACACTTCTCAAGTGGGGAAACATGCTCATTGGTTTAGTGATGTCGCAGGGCCATTGGGTGATGGCACCTATTTCTGGGAGGCAGAAATCGAATTCAATGGCAAATGGGGACATTATCATTTTTTCACTCGAGAATTTGAAAACTATCAGAATGCAGAAGTAATGCGATCGGTTTGGACCAAAGCGGGATTGGATAGCTACTTCAGAGCACATTTGCCTAAGCCAGATTTTCTTCGCTGCTCCTACTTAATCAGCACCATCACTCCTAGCAGGGCCAAAGGGGGCGATAGTACTTTTGTGCTACCCTCACTATTGCCAAGCCACGAACTCAAGAGATTCAAACTGACCCTCAATTTGGTACGAACAGCATTGAACATGCAAGGAATGCATATTCCCATTGAGAAAGAAACAATGGTTCCAGGCTAGATGAAGCATAAAGACCTCAACAAATTGAAGGACATGGTGGCAATGACGCCCACCATTGCTCTCCACTTACGAACTATTATGCAACATTTTTCTTTTCCCGCACAAGAACAATTCACTATGCCACCAAAAAAGATATGGTTCAGCTTGTACTTGGCGGAGACAGAGAATCTCACCATCAACATACCGCACTGGATCATCGATCAGATACACCTAGCCCATCAACGGTGGAATAAGAAGCAGAAAAATGTACTTCATGGATGTTGTGCTCTCACAAGAATAATTTACAGGTGCTTAGCGTAGGACGTGCCCATTCAACGAGCACTAGTATGGTCCAGGGCCCAAGAGTTCCAAAGACGACTATCAACGGTGGGCCCTCCCTCGAAGAAGATGAGAGGGGGAGTTCAATTACCATGCGCTCAACCAAGGGGAGCCACTACCACACCCGAGGTGACTCCTCCACAAACGAGGCGTGTCCGACCGTTTACCATTCGCTTACCCAGACCAAGTGCAGAAGGACCCAACTTGGTGTTCCCTCCTATTCCAGCAGACTTGGAATTCCCTCAAGGGTACACCCTTGATGATCTAACAGATGAAGAAATTGCCCGTTTGATCAATGAACCTAACTTGGAGACAGAAGCAGCGCAGACCCAAGGACAACAACCCACGACTACCACTTCAGCCCCGACCCAACCGAGGGTAGTAGAAGTAGAAGATGATGAAGAAGAGACAGAAGAACAAGAGACACACGAAGAGTATGATCAAGAATATGAAGAACTTTCGGAACTAGCAAGTGCACCGGCATACTCGGCACAAATGAAAAGACTATATGAAACCATGAAGTGAGTCCAGGAGCAACACAAGCTATCGCTCGAAACAGGAAAGATGATCATGAGCCAAATGTTAGACGAGGAAGGAGTGGATGACATGTTCATTGAATCAATGAACCTGCACGCTGACGCAGTGGGCTTAGATGAGGCTGTTCATGTAGCCATGGCTTATATTCATCGATCTGAGAAGGGTGTGCCTACCCGTCCTATGCGATCTGGAAAACAAATACACATCAATGTATCAGAACCAGGAGGCAACGCACAAACGGAAGAACATCAGGAGGAACCACTCTCACCACCCACCTCACCTCTCACTACACATGTCACCTCACCACCTGGCACTACCACACCTATTTTTGCCATTACCACAGTTGTCATGGGAATTCCTCTCTCTCCTGGCATCCAATTCGGAGGAGTTACCATGCCCATCTTCACGACACTCTTCACAAATATCACATCCACCCCACCCACTGTTCCCATCTACACAGTCACACACACATTCGACACAATGGAAACATCACCAGCCACAGCACCACTCCCACCTCCCACGCAACCTCAATCTCCCATACCCCCTCCACCTACCTCACCACTTGACTCCACAGCATTCACAACTCCCTTTCCCTTCTCTATCCCCCCTGCATCTTCATCTCTCCCTGCATTGTTTAATGTAAATAGTATATTCCTAGCATTACATCAATGCGTGTATCAACTTCAGAGTGAGTATCGGGATCTAGAAGACCGTCATCATCAGCTGACGACGAATCATCAACAACTACAAAGATGGCTTACAAGTATAGAAGAAGAAAATGCAGAACTCAATCAACGCTACACCACTCTCAGGCAAGCTCATCAAACCCTCCTGGAGACACCCCAACCATCACAAGAGTCAGGTGTTAAACAACTCGAAGCCTTACTGGAGGTTTACCAAACAGATAATCTGAGAGTCCGATGAAACTTAACTCTACTCCGAAAACACATGGCTACAGCCCTTGAAGAAAACAAACGTCTGCAAAAAAAAAACGAAGAAAACCTGGAAGCTGCCATGGAAGGCTCTCCCCATGAAATTGACCCAGAACAATTCAAAGCAGTTCCCTCAGAAACAATGAAAACAATCTTGGAAAGCTATGCGGATTTATTAGAAGCACATGATGATTTGGAAAGGGAACGAGATGCACTACGTAGCCAGCTCAGGGAACAGGAGGCACAACCTAAAGTCATAGAAACGACCTCGACGTCAGTGGAAGTAAAGGCATTGACAGAGCAGGTGGTGGAGCTACAGAAAAAGTTACTGGAATATGAAAGGCCGCCCTCTCCAGTGGTAGAACCAGAGCCTGAGGATTTAGTACCCATTGAGGTGGACGAAACGTATGAGGAACCATATGTTCCTATGCCGATGCCAGGTGGTGCACAGACCTCAGAAGGAATGGACACCTTAGAATTTGAAGTACCTGAATGGCTCCAGACACCAGAGAAAACAGCAACAGCCCATGAGGATCGAGTGGCAATTCAAATCCAATCAATGGCAAAGTTAGAAGACACCATCATAAAGTCTGAATACTTCCGCAGCATGTCTCATCATAGATGGATCGGCACCAACGACGATCAATATGTGCCATATTGTGTACTCCTTGCAGATTACAACGCGGAGATCCAACGCAGATGTGGCAAACCTCCAACTTTCGCCACACAATTTGGGCATGATGATATCCCAGAAAGTGCTAAGAAAGGATCCATTCATCAACCCACCTGGAGAATCCGTCTTCTTGAGACCTACCCAGAGATGGTTCGTACTTGGACTAACATGCCACTTTTTATTAAATACAATCCTTGTTATGTTCCAGTCTTCCCCAGGCGCACCTGGCCAGAGTTTACAATCGCTGTCAAGAACATCAAAGGTTGCGCAAAGTGGTTAAACTATGTTTATCTAACACCTCCTCAAGGACCTCCCACGATGAATTACATGATTTCTACCATCCGTCACTGGAGCATTCGACTACGGAACACCCCCGATGTGATGGCCCAAATGTGCATGAAAATCTTTGAACTAATGCTAATCACATTCACGACATTCAAGAATATTAAAGACCCCCACTTCTCAAGTGTCGGATTTCTTACAGGAAACCAAGATCTGGTATACGACATGAGCACCACCCCATCAATAGAGGTAATATATGCTTGGCACGCCAGAATAAAGTACCTCCCAGCTTGCTTTAAACAGACATTCGAGGAGATGTTCATAACAAGATTCTGGGAATATCACTCAGAAATATTTGTACCCAGGCCCTCACATCTCCTCCACTTATTCGATGTGGAGAGAACCATCCATTCAGAACAACTGCGGGTGCCACATCCGGACGTACCACGACCAGTGAATTGGGATGCATTGTTAACAGATCTAGCACGGGGGCTCCGATTAGAAGAACACCACCTCGCTGCCGATGTCGTCCAATATTATGTCCAACGCACAGCTAGACAAGGGTCTGTCAGAGACGACAGACGCGAGAGGGGGGGTGTTGGCATTAGTCAAGGAACCGAAGGAGTTGCAAGACAAGGTAGCCTACGAAGGGAGTCAGAACGAAGAGAAAGCACAGGCAGACACAGTAGTCAAAGAAGATCTGGCAAGTAGACCATTTCAATTTTTCAGGCATCAAGGAGTTGGGCACGCAAGAAGAAGGAGCAAGTAGGGAGCTCGAGGAAATGTATGTCAGAAGGTTAGAAGAAATCCCTACAAAAATAGTGATTTTCATCACTAAAAACCATTGTAAATACCATTTCATATTTTTGTAGCTCCATTTTGTGCAAGCCAAGGAGTCCTTGAGCTTGAGGAGTTTTAGAAGTACTTACCTTTCAGTTTTCACATTTTTTAGACTCCGTTTGAACCTCCAAATAGGGTAGAGAACCTAATTTTTAACTAGGCCGGACACTAGGTCTGGACAAGGCCAAAACCTAGTCAAAAACTATAAATAGAGCTAGAGAGCTCATTTTTGAGGTTAGCTTGTAATTGAATTGAACTTGTAAGAGCTTTTTGAAAGTAATCTAAGAACTCCATTGCTTCTCACTCTTTGTCTTGCCGTGTGTGCGCGTGTGTGTGTATATGTGTGCATGTTAGTGTGCTTCTCACTCACGCACTTGTGCCTTCACTTGCTCGAGGTCATCATACCATCCTCTTGTCTTCCCGGATTGACATTAAAGGAGGTGCTACTCATCACGGAGCTACACTCTCCCTGACATAGTGATAATGCACCTCAATGTGCTTAGTGCGAGCATGGAACACAGGGTTCCTCGCAACTGCCAATGCGCTCTGACTGTCAGTGAAGATGGTGGTGGCAGAAGACTAGCCAACACCCAAATCAGCCATAAGGCATCTGAGCCACACACACTCAATAGTCGCTGTGAAAGCTGCCCTATACTCAGCCTCACAACTGGAAGTGGCCACAGTAGGCTGCTTCTTGCTCAACCAAGATATACATGAGCTACCAAGCATGAAGCAAAAGCCATTGGTGGACACACGAGTGTCATAGCAACCAACCCAATCTGAGTCAGAAAAAGCATGCAAATCTGGCGGTAGTGATCCCCCCTTGGGATAAAACAACCCAAGTAGCCGAGTACCACTCAAGTAGCGAAAGATGCGCTTAACCGCCTTCCAATGCATGACTCCTGGGCAATGCATAAACCTGCTCATCTGTGAGACAGCAAACTGAATATCTGGTCGAGTAATGCATAAGTAAATCAAGCATCCAACAGCCTGCTGATAGAGAACAGCATCAAATGCATCTCCAGCATCATGAAGACTCAATCGTAAACCTGTCTCCATAGGAGTGGCAATAGGCTTACAGTCTTCAAGGCCAAAACGCTGCAATAATGTGTCAATATATTTTGTTTGACACAAAGCCATTCCACCATCAACTTGCATAAACTCAATGCCCAAATAGTGATGCAAATGCCCCAAATCAGACATCTCAAATGAGGCATGCAAATCAGCCTTGAAATCAGCAATATGCTTCGCAATAGGAACAGTGAGCTGCATGTCATCTACATAGACAACAATGATCAGAATTACATCATTAGCACACTTAACATATAAGGTGCTTTCAGTTGGATTGTTCTCAAAACCATGTGCAATTAGATAGGCATGTATCTTCTCATACCAAGCACGTGGTGCTTGCTTTAAACCATATAATGCCTTCTTTAACCTGCACACCTGGTTTTCATACCCTTTCTGCACAAAGCCACGGGGCTGAAAAACATACCCTTCTTCATGCAAGTCACCATTCAGAAATGCTGTTTTAATGTCCAACTGATGTACATTCCAACCATGATGGGCTGCAAGTGCACAAATGCTCCGAACAGTAGTCATACGGCATGTAGGTGCAAAGGTCTCATCAAAATCAATGCCTCTTTCCTGCGCATAACCCTTTTCAACAAGCCTAGCCTTATACCTGTCAACTGTACCATCAGGTTTACACTTCAGCTTGTATACCCACTTAGTGCCAATGGCCTTCTTGCCAGGAGGCAAGTCACATAACGACCATGTACCATTCTTCATAATAGCATCATATTCAGATTGCATAGCAGCCATCCAATTTTTTGAATTCTGTGCTTCATCAAAAGAAACAGGCTTATTCTCATCACAGAGACTAGATGCAGCCATAGCATAGCAATCTGATGCAAAGGAGGCACTATGAGAGCCTGAACGAGTACGATATGACAAAGGCGCATCTAATTTGCTGTCACGCAAAGTCTGCACCAGCCATTTTGGCATAGTTTTTGCCTACTCAATATCAGCTCTCTCATCAGCAAGTGCATCATGTAAATCTGCATCAGAAATGGAATGATCTGCATCATCATATGAAACCTGCAAAGGCTCAGAAGTTGCCTCATTAGGACCAGCACTAGACTGTCCACCTGTAAAAAGAGGCATCAAAGTATCATACATGTCTTTGGAGCTAACAGATGTCTCCTTAGTACATGAAAGCAATGGCTTAATAGCATCTTTCACAAAGACAACATCACGGCTAACCAGAATGCATTTAGTCTGTGGATGATACAGACGATAGCCTTTACTTTCAGAACTGTACCCAACAAAAATACATTTTACTCCCTTATCATCCAATTTTCTGTGATGTTATTCAAGCACTAATGCATATGCCAAACAACCAAAAACACGCAGATGAGCAACAGATGGCTTGTGGTCATGCCAAGCCTCATATGGAGTGATAGACTGCAATGCTTTAGTGGGACACCTGTTCAGTACATATGCTGCACACATGACAGCCTCAAGCCAGAAACTATGAGGTAAAGCCTGACTCTTGACCATACAACTCGCCATCTCCATGAGAGACCTGTTCTTCCGTTCAGCAACTCCATTCTGTTGAGGTGTATAGAGCACTGTACGCTGGTGTTTTATCCCACGTTCAGCCAGAAATGCATTAAAATCTGAAGACATATATTCCCCCCCTCGATCAGAACGGAGGGTGCCCATTTTACATGCTGACAGATTTTCAGCGAAAATCAAAAACTGTTTAAAGCACATGAACACTTCGGACTTTGCTTTGAGTGGATATACCCATGCATGCCTGGAAAAATCATCAATGAAAGTCACGAAGTAAAGGTAATTTCCAAAAGAGGGTGTCTGCATAGGACCATAGACATCACTATGTAAAAGCTGCAATTTCTGTGTAGCCCGAACTGAACCATCTTTTGGAAAGGAAGAACGCTGCATTTTGCCCAAAATACAGCCTTCACAAACATGTTTTCCAAGTGCCTCAAGTTTGGGCAAAGAGGACACCATTTCAAATTTCTGCATGCGTAACAAAGTAGCAAAATTCAGATGACCAAAGCGTGCATGCCAAAGCTTTGCATCTGACATAGCCTGAGAATCATGAACTGCACATGCCGAATCATTCACAGATCTTTCATAGTCTATGAGCTTATACAGCCCACGACATAAAATGCCACAAGCAATAATCACATCGCCATTTGAGAGATCATGGACTGTACACATGTCATCAACAAATTTCACAACCAAGCCAATCTTGGCTAATGCAGAAACTGATAACAAATTCTTTTTTATCCCTGGCACAAATAAAGCATCTGACAAAGTGAAAGAACTACCATCAGCACTAGTCAAAATGATCTTACCAACTCCCATAACAGGATAAGAGGAGTTATTGGCGCATGTGACAGTATTCCCTGTAGGGGCAGGCTCGAGTGAAGAGAAGAAACTGCGCTGCGAGGTAATATGTTTGGTCGCCCCACTGTCAAAGTACCAAACATCTGAGTCTACTGCAGACATGCACTGATCATGAGAAGATGGGTCAAAACTGCAGACAGTAGTAAACGCCCATTCTTCTTCCTGCACAAGATTTGTACACTCTGTTTTTGGTGTAGAGGCCTCTGCAACAACCATTCCAGCCTCTTTCTTCTTTGCCTCTTTAGCAGCCAGTTTTGGACAGTTCTTTATGATATCATCATTGCCTTTACAGTACTTACAAAACAATTTCTGCTTTTCTAATTTTTTCTCGTCTTTGTCTTGGTTCTTTGAATGTGCAGCATTTGCAGATTTTTGCTTACTAGTAGAAGAGCTCCATTTTCCTTTGCCCTTATGACTAGCCAGGAAAGCTTGATCTGCAACTCGCATAATGGACCTGTTCTGCCTGGACTGATCTTCCTGCAATAGAACAGAGACTAACTCCTCAAATGATAAGGCATTCGGATT
Source organism: Ceratopteris richardii (assembly GCA_020310875.1). Taxonomy (NCBI): domain Eukaryota; kingdom Viridiplantae; phylum Streptophyta; class Polypodiopsida; order Polypodiales; family Pteridaceae; genus Ceratopteris; species Ceratopteris richardii. Next base: position 20,227,403 of record CM035417.1, on the reverse strand, counting down.
GCCTTTCATCATCAACCGAAGAGTAGAAGCAAAACTCTGATATGAGTCAGGAAGACCATTCCAAAGGGTTTGTACAAGTGAGCTATCTGGTATAACCTCATCAGCAGAAATCAACTGTTCCTTCAAATCTTTGATCTTCGTTAGGAAACTGTCCATAGAATCACCTTCATTCATGTGCTCACTCTCCAACTGTTTTCGGAGATAAGCAACACGAGCTTCATTCCTAGCTTGGTACAATGTGGTAAGTGTATCCCAAGCATCCCTAGCTATTCTGCAAGAGCGTATGTGAGGAATAATGGCACGTTTGACAGACAAAGCTATCAATGCATGTGCCTGGGCATCTCTGCCATCCCAACGAATCTGCTCTGCAGTAGGTGCAACAGAAACAGCAGCACGAACAGGAATCTGCACAATATCATCTTCGACATCATCTTCATCAGCTCCAGCACCTCCAGCACCTGTATTTGTAGTACCTGTAGTCAAGGGTGTAACAGGACGTCTTTCAACACCCTGCACAATGTTCCACAGTCCTTTTGCAACCAATACATGTTGCATCATATAAGCCCATAATGGGTAGTTGGTACCATCCAACTTATCCTCAATAGCCAACATACGGAATACATCACTGCTTTCAGCCATGGCCGGTGACTAAAATACCTTGATGCAGAAAATTAACTGTATCTCAAAAAGTTGAACGAAACTGCCCAGACAAGTTCTGCTAGACCTGTAGCAGACTTCGAGACGCTTAAACTGGCGAACAGAAACTGGTATATACCTTTGGCACAAAAGGAAGAAATAGCCTGCACAAGCACTGTGATAGTGCGTTCGGAGGCCGAAACGAGCTCAGATTGCGATTTCGGCACCACGAGGCGAAGCTGTTTTGATCTCGAAAACACCCTGAGTATGCTCACCAAATTTCGTACGAATCTGAGACTGCAAACGGAGGAGTGTCGACGGTGCCCTAGAAGAAGCGACAACCTGCTCTGATACCAATTGTTGGAGTTAGACATCTGCGGAAGCACGCGAACAGCACAAGGAAGAAGAAGAAGCTTGGAGCACAACACACAAGACTGAATGTATTACTAGAGAATGTACAAAGATAAGTAGCCCATTAGGGCAATAGGCGTATATACAAGCCGGGGGAAAAAAACCTCCTAAAGAGGGAAAAAAGTGCCCCGGCGGTCCTAGAGTGTTCACACACATCACTACCTAAATATATCAACAGTTCAAAGGAAAAATCTTCAAATTTTCTTCAAAGACTGGTGGGCAGGGAAGGCCGACAAACCATCGAAAGAGATGTGTAACATCCTCAAAAGGAAACAATCTAGGGAATCCATCCCCCTATTGGTCAATAACAATAGAACCGAATGCTGCACGGAAGTGGAGAATAGATCTATCATCGTCGAGCACTTTACCAATCTTCTCGGGGTCTCGACTCCTCCTTCCCCCCACAGGCGCGACTCCATGGCAACCATCTCAAGGGTTGCTCAAACTAGAATCCCACAGAACTTGATTGCACTGCTGGATGCAAACATCTCTAAGAATGAAATTATCGAGGTTATTGATGCCCTTCCCAATGGGAAAAGTCCGGGTCCAGATGGCCTCACCAATGAGTTTTTCAAGTCCTTCAAACATGAGGTGGCCACCCCACTACGTCTCGTATGGCAAGAGGCTCTCTCATTTGGTGGCCTCCCTGAGTGTCTTAATAATGGCGTCATCAAGTTAATCCACAAAAGGGGAGATAAGAACAAAATTGAAAACTGGCGTCTGATTACCATGCTCCAAACAGGATACAAGATAATTGCAAAAGTTATCGCCAACAGAATCTCTTGTCATTTAAAGTCATGGCTGTGTGAGGACTAGAAAGATTTTATCAAAGGAAGATCTATACTTGAAGCAATTTTCGATATTTGGGAAGGCCTTGCTTTTGCTGAGGAGTCTGCTCAAGATCTGGTATTCATTAAGATCGACTTCAACAAAGCGTATGACAGATTGGAATGGGACTTTATTCTTCAATCATTGAAAGACCTTGGATGCAGCCAAAAGTTCACGAAGATGGTTTCCACTCTTCTTGGAAATGCTTCAACTAGAATAAATATCAACGGTAAGCTATCTGAGCCCATTCGTTTAAAAAGATCAATTAGGCAAGGCTGCCCTCTAGCTCCTTTACTATTCGCTACCGCCTCGAATGGACTCAGTTGCCTATTAAAGCATCACATGGACACTGGCAATCTCGAGGGTCTTTCCTTACCTCTAAATCACGGCCAAATGATTGCGAGACTTTTTGTTGATGACATGAATGCCTTTGTGCATAACGATATAAACAGCATTGAGGTGTTTTGGTGGTGCCTCGACACCTTTTGTGTGGCATCAGGCTCAAAAATCAACCATGCTAAAATTGCTTTTAGAGCAATCAGCGGACCTACTCCCCAATTGTTGGTGGGTCAGGGATGTCAAGTTATCCCTAGCAGTCAAGTCTTTCGTCTCCTTGGCATTTTGATGGGATTCGACATCTCAATGGACCAACGCTGGAACTCGGTGCTATCCAAGCTGGATAGCAAGCTGAATCATTGGAAAGGTATGCAAGTCAACTTGGCAGCGCGTGCTACGGTTGTTAACACATTTATGTTGTCTACAATCATTTACTTTATCTCGTGTTGGAGTCCTAAGGAGAAAGACTTGGCCAAAGTGGAAAGAATCTGCAGAAAACTTCCTTTGGATTGGGGACCCCAACAGGAGGGGGATTCCCAAAATCAAATGGGAAATTTGCATTAGCCCTAAAGACTCAAGGGGCTTGGGAATTTTGGATATTGTTGTGTCGGCTGACAAGCTGGCGGCAAAGTGGCTTATCAAGCCTTGGAGCAATAGGGAGTCCTCTTGGGCTAAATTGATCTTCAGAAACACAAAAGACCTTACCTTAGTTGGCCATCCTAGTTGGAAGGACATAGGGATTCTCATGCTTTTGTTCTCCCCCCACCCGGTGTCCCCTAAAGGCTCTAGCCTTGTGTGTTCCTTATGGAAGAATTGGAAGAAGGCCAAACAGTTCATCAGAATCAGTGATGAGTGGAAGTGGGCGGCTGGGATAAGACAAAATGACTCTATTTGGTTCCCGACCAGCGGCATCAGGGGGGTGGAGTCTTGGAACCTCCCAACTGCCAAGCGGTTATGGAACAAGGGGTTCAAATAGTGGAAACAACTCTAGAAACAAGAGACCAGCCAGTGGATTAGGTTCGAAGAATTGGATCCGAGGCTTAGAGTTACCTTTGAGGAATGGAATCTTCTTCAAAGCAGGTGTTTAGCTTTGGACCACTCAACTACCCGCCTTCTCTGCAGTCAGGATCTTCCTTGCCTGGAGGGCCTCAAATGGAGCAATGGTAAGAAGCTATCCGGAACCCCCAACTTCAAAGAGGATTTAGATGTTCACCACACTCTTAACAAGAGATGGTGCCTTTCTTGGACCAAACTTCGGTGGGAACTAAAATTCATGTCTATTTGGCACCCCCTAATTGAGGTCAAAAAATCCGTTCTCATGTGGCAGATCTTGCATAAAGGTACCTGATCCAATGCAAGGGCTAACAAAATCTGTGGTGTGCCGCCATGGTGCAAGTGTTGCCATCGGTGCATCGAAGATTTAGCTCACTTGTTCTTCAACTGCCCCAAGTCACGTGTTATTTGGCATCATGTGACTCGACTATTGAGACTCACGAACCAAATCAACTGGAAACAGGTGATGTTGGGTGAGGCGGTCAGCTGCTCATCGAGACTGTGGAATGCCATCAGAGGTGAGCCTCTCTGGAAGATTTGGAGGGAGTGATGTGCTGTCAATTTTGGCCAAACTCCTAAGGAATGGTCAATCGAGAAATCCTTGTTTCTCCTAGGTAAAAGAATCTCCCGAGATAAGAGATCTCCATCGTTTAGACATCATTGTATTTATCTCCTCGAAAACAACAAGTTGAAACCCAAATGGGTCCCACATCAGGGTGATGATAAATTTATCCGCCTCATCTGTAATGCCCTCTAGCTCGACTTACTCCTCCCCTGCATTGTGGGATTTGGGGGGTCCCATGGGCACTAATCCCATTCACTTGTAACTTTTTTTCTTTATTTTAATTAAAGTCCGGGAGACTAAGCTAAGGCCGAACTTCCTTTTATTTGAAAAAAAAAAGAAGTTTATATGCATAATAATGATGGACACACTGCCCAACGCTGTAAATCTTGTGCAACAACTCTTCATCCATTAAGAGCTTCTTCAACCAATTATTTCTAACTACAAAAAGAGTGGCGCAAATGTGGGCTTCTAAGTTTGGGCTGAAGAGCCTACTAATGAGCTACCATCATACCCAGTGGGGTGGCCACCACGAGGTTTTTTTTTTTTATAAAAGGAAGTTACAAGTGAATGGGACTAGTGCCCATGGGACCCCCAAATCCCACAATGGAGGGGAGGAGAAATCCCACAAGCTAAAGAGCATTACAAATGCGGCGGACAAATCTATCGTCTCCTTCGTGTGAGACCCATTTAAGTTTCAACTTGTTATTTTCAAGGAGATAAATACAATGATGTTTAAACGGTGGAGATCTCTTATCTCGGGAGATTCTCTTACCTAGAAGAAGCCACCACGTGCTTAAAAAACTTGACAAATACTTGATTATGAATCTTTATAGGCACCATAATCTTATGTGTTCTTGTAGTTTCAGAAGGCTCGTATATGCTATAACTCACTCTCAGCCGCGCAGTTTCTCCTCTCGCACATGATAAATCTGTCATAATGGCCTCCAAATACTCTCGTAACCTTCAAAACTGATTGATTGCATAGTGAGACAGCGTCGCTTCATTAATGTGTATGTACGTCCAAAAACTAAGAAGCTTATATGATGTTCCGGTTCGCTGGCCTGGTGGTTGGGCCTCTCGCCTCTTGAGGCGGGGGCGAAGGTTCAACCCCTGGCAGCAACATGTAGGGACATATGAATTCCAAAAACTGTTGTATGTGGCTGTTGGCCACCGTTTGACCATCCTCGCGGTAGTTGTGACCGCCGTTCAACCCAGTTGTAAACCCCTGTTCTTGTGGGATAAGGGGGGTCCCATGGGTACTATGCCCTTCCTTGTACAGTTGCAATTTCAAAGTTAAAGTCCGGGGGAGTAGGCCTTGGCCGAACCTCCATTTAAAAAAAAAAAAAAAAAAAGAAGCTTATATGATCCTATATAAAATCCCACAAAACATGATTTCGTTGTTGGATGCTAACATTTCTGAGAATGAAATTATCGAGGTTATTGATGCTCTTCCCAATGGGAAAAGTCCGGGTCCTGATGGTCTCACCAATGAATTTTTCAAGTCCTTCAAACATGAGGTGGCCACCCCACTGCGTCTGGTGTGGCAAGAGGCTCTCGCCTTCGGTGCCCTCCCTAAGTGCCTTAATAATGGTGTCATCAAGTTAATCCACAAAAGCGGAGATAAGAACAAAATTGAAAACTGGCGACTTATTACCATGCTTCAAACAGGATACAAGATAATAATTCTTATCGCCAACAGAATCTTTTGTCATTTAAAGTCATGGCTTTGTGAGGATCAGAAAGGTTTTATCAAAGGTAGATCTATACTTGAAGCAATTATCGATATTTGGGAAGGCTTAGTGTTTGCTGAGGAGTCTGCACAAGATCTGGTATTCATTAAGATCGACTTCGACAAAGCGTATGACAGATTGGAATGGGACTTTATTCTTCAATCATTGAAAGACCTTGGATGCAACCAAAAGTTCACGAAGATGGTTTCCACTCTTCTAGGAAACACTTCAACTAGAATAAATATCAACGGTAAGCTCTCTGAGACCATTTGTTTAAAAAGATCAATTAAACAAGGCTTCCCTCTGGCTCCTTTACTCTTCGCCATCGCCTCGAATGGACTCAGTTGCCTATTAAAGCATCACATGGATGCTGGCAATCTCAAGGGTCTTTCCCTACCTCTAAATCACGGCCAAATGATTGCGAGACTTTTTGCCGATGACATGAATGCCTTTGTGCATAATGATATAAATAGCATTGAGGTGTTTTGTTGGTGCCTCGACACCTTTTTTGTGGCGCCAGGTTCGAAAATCAACCATGCTAAAACTGCTTTTAGAGGAATCAGCGGACCTACACCCCAATTGTTGTTAGACCAGGGGTGTCAAGTTATCCCTAGAGGTCAAGTCTTTCGTCTTCTTGGCATTCCGATGGGATTCGACATCTCAATGGACCAACGATGGAACTGGGTGCTTTCAAGGTTGGATAGCAAAATAAATCATTGGAAAGGTATGCAAGTCAACTTGGCAGGGCGTGCTATGGTTGTTAACACATTTATGTTGTCTACAATTATTTACTTTATCTCATGTTGGAGGCCTAAGGAGGAAGACTTGGCCAAAGTGGAAAGAATCTGCAGAAACTTCCTTTGGACTGGGGACCCCAATAGGAGGGGGATTCCCAAAATCAATTGGGAAACTTGCATTAGCCCGAAAGACTCAGGGGGCTTGGGAATTTTGGATATCGCTGGATTGGCTGACAATCTGGCGGCTAAGTGGCTTATCAAGGCTTGGAGCAATAGTGAGTCCTCTTGGGCTAAATTGATCTTCAGAAACATAGAAGACCTTACCCTTTGTTGGTCATCCTGGTTGGAAGGACATAGGGATTCTCACGCTTTTATTCTCCCCCCACCAGATATCCCCTAAAGGCTCTAGCCTCGTGTGTTCTTTATGGAAGAGTTGGAACAAGGCCAAACAATTATCAGAATCAGCGATGAGTGGAAGTGGGCGGCTGGGATAAGACAAAATGACTCTATCTGGTTCCCGATCTGCAGCATTAGGGGGGTGGAGTCTTGGAACCTACAAACTGCAAAGCGGTTATGGAATAAGGGGTTCAAATAGTGGAAACAACTCTGGAAACAAGAGACCAGCCAGTGGATTAGGTTCAAAGACTTGGACCCAAGACTTAGAGTTACCCTAGAGGAATGGACTCTTCTTCAAGAAAAATGTTTAGCATGGGACCGCTCAACTACCCGCCTTCTCTACGGTCAGGATCTTCCTTCCTTGGAGGGCCTCAAATGGAGCAATGGAAAGAAACTATCCAGAATCCCCAACTTCAAAGAGAACTTAGATGTTCATCACACTCTTAACAAGAGATCGTGTCTATCTTGGACCAAACTTCGATGGGAACTAAAATTCATGTCTATTTGGCACCCCCTAATTGAGATCAAAAAGTCCGTTCTCATGTGGCAGATCTTGCATAAAGGTATCTCGTCCAATACAAGGGCTAACAAAATCTGTGGTGTGCCGCCATGGTGCAAGCGTTGTCATCGATGCATTGAAGATTTCGCTCACCTGTTCTTCGATTGCCCCAAGTCCCGTGTTATCTGGCGTCACGTGACCCGGGTATTGAGACTCACGAACCAAATCAATTGGCAACAGGTGCTGCTGGGTGAGGCGGTCGACTGTTCATCGAGACTGTGGAATGCAATCAGGGGTGAGACTCTTTGGAAGATTTGGAGGGAGCGATGTGCTGTCAATTTTGGCCAAACTCCTAAGGAATGGTCGATCGAGAAATCCTTGTTTCTGCTAGATAAAAGAATCTCCCGAGATAAGAGATCTCCACCGTTTAGACATCACTGTATTTATCTCCTCGAAAACAACAAATTGAAACCCAAATGGGTCCCACATGAGGGTGATGCTAGATTTATCCGCCTCATTTGTAATGCTCTCTAGTTTGCCATACTCCTCCGCTGCATTGTGGGATTTGGGGGGTCCCATGGGCACTAGTCCCATTCACTTGTAATTTTTCTTCTTTATTTTAATTAAAGTCCAGGAGAATAGGCTAAGGCCGAACTTCCTTTTATTTAAAAAAGAAAAAGAAGCTTATATGCAATTTCAAAGTTAAAGCCTGGAAGAGTAATAAGCCTGGGCTGAACCTCCATTTAAAAGAAAAATAAAAAACTTATATGTATAATGATGGACACACTGCCCAACGCCGTAAATCTTGTGCAACAACTCTTTATCCATTAACAGCTTCTTCAATTAATTATTTCTAACTACAAAAAAAGCGGCGCAAATGTGGGCTTCGAAGTTTGGGCTGAAGAGCCTGCTAATGAGCTACCATGCGTTACCATGCTCGCAGGCTCTGAAAGAGTTAACCCGATCATGCAGCAAAGTGGCAAATCCTACCATTCGCTCGATGTGAATCTGCGCAATGAAAGAAAAAAGATGTTATTTGAGTGCGTGCGCGCGGCTGATGTGAATATCTCTCACGTGGACGACAAAGATGTCCTCATAGCCGCTCAGCGTGTGTAGGTTCAAAGTAAGCGATGGCACCAATGATCAAAGTCGGAAACGAAAAGTTATAAGAACACATTTCAAGTCGTGGGCGGGTCCGCCACATATCTTTGATTTTCCTGAATCCGTGAACATGTTAAGGTCTCTTCAATTCCCTCTCTTGCAACTCGCAAATCATTGCACGCAGCTGAGTCCATCTGCTGCTAGATCTTACTCGAGATTCAAGCCGTAACGCTATGCCCCAGATAATCGCAAGTTTACCAAAGGAGTCGCATTCGACAACCGATAAAATGCACAGGGTTCCAACTTCCTCTTAAGCTCTTGAAGAAGGCCGGCCGAGTCACCGACTCGGTCGACTCCCGAGTCCTGAGTACAGATGATCGCCTTCAAGCCCATTCCGAGAAATGAGTTTCTGCACTTTCAAAGCCCAAATCATCTTCTCTACTTAATAAAGCAGACTAGCTGTACATTGTAGCACGCCCCGAGTGTCCCTCACCCTTTTACACGTAATCTGACCCTGGGGCCCGTGCCATTTCCTAAGGACATGATGTCATGGGTCCTCACTCCTCAGCCCTAATTCCTCAAGGCTGGGATATGATTATTTTTTGAGAAGAAATAGAAAGTATAAAATTGATGCAGAAAAAGAAAAAAATACAAGGGGAGAGGACACCCAAGTGGTGGGATGTCGAGTTACATAAAAAAAAGCCACCAGGAAGAGGAACCCTCACTACTCATGTAGTGATCATTACATCAATTGGCCCTCAATATACAAGTTCAAAAATTGGACCATACTCACTCTAGGTACAGAGTAGACTTTCAGCATTTTAGCTCTGCAAGTATTATAGGGGTTGTTTCTAATTACTAGCGCAGGGTTAGAATCCTCATGAAGGGAATCAATGAGGAAGGAATCATAGAGGTTCATAATTCTCTTCATTCCCACCAAGCAAGAGAAGAAATGATTCTTCTTCTTGTTGGTGGCAAAAAACTTATTGTTTGTGATTTTCCATATCGACCAAAGGGTGTGAGCTATGAGCAGTTGCCATAGTACAATATCCATCCTGTTAGATTCTCCAAGAAAAAGTTCTGTGAATCCAGGTCGCTTCAAACCCAAATTAGTGCATAACAGATTGATAACTTTCCAAAACCTTTGGGAAATCCTACAATTCAAGAATAAGTGCTCCAGATCTTCAATAAGTCCATAGTGGAAACATTTTCCTACATCAATTTTATACTTCGTTGCTTTGCTCCCAGTCCAAATTCCTTTGTGAAGTATCATCCACAACAAGCAAGACAATTCGATGGAGAGAGGAAAAGACTAGGTGCATTGGAACCTATATCTCCACTGTTGGGGGTTCCAAGAAATATTCCATTTTTTATTCAATCTTCCTGTGATAGTCTTGATACTGGTATAGGTGCTTTTGAAATTGCAGAACATGTCATGGACCACTTCACAAGCAGAGACTTGTTTCTCTAGGAGAGTGCTATCAAGCTTATCCAGGGGCTTCACCTTCTTATCTTTTATCAATTGTTTACAAAACACATACAAAGAATCAATTTCCGTTATGGCATTGTCATCCAACACAGCTGCATTCCTGAAAAGACTCAACTACTTAATAAAGCCATGTTTTTTGCATTTATTCATTCTTATAGATAAGGTGACATTGTTAGGATTATCAAACCATCCTATCCATAGAGAGTCATGTAACATAAAGGAAAGATTATTAGAATACCAAACAGGCAAAGAATAGCATTCTTTGACTTTCATCGAGGCATTCCAAAAGTTGCAGACAAGATTGCTTCCTTTGGGGACAAAAACAACAGGAGAAATCACAATATCCCACATCTGAAAATTAGTCCAATTTTTATTGCTTCTTAAATATAAGTTTTTAACATTTCTCTTAATCAGACAAGCCCAATAATCCTCAGAGTAGGTAGCTCTGAGAATTCACTTGGCAGCCATCTGAGTGAAAAAGCCTTATATATTGACATATTGAAGAAATAAGCTTGCACATCCACTAGTGATGATGAGTCCTTTGATGTGAGCTTGATGTTTGGATCAAGTGGTGTAGATACTAATCAATATTGGTCAATGTTATATATGAAAAGAAGATCATAGTAGTACTTTTTCAAGGAGAGATATGTACTTCTTTTGTTTTCCAAACTTATGTGCCTAAGAAGTACTGAAGTAGGCCAAGATCTGTCATTGAGTACTCAAGTTGAAGTTGTGTGATGATGAATTGGATATGTTCACCATCTGAAACTATCAAAATCAAGTCATCTACATAGATCATAATTACTGAAACTAAGGAAGCTTTTTGGTATATGTATAAGTTAGCATAAATAATGCTCCCTTGAAAACTTTAGCTTCGATGAACTTGTGGATCTTTTCATACTAGGCCTTGGGAGTTTGCTTAAGTCCATAAAGTGCCTTGTGAAGTTAGTATATATGATCTTCCTTTTCTTTGATCTTCAAATCTTCCAGCTCTTTAACATAGACCTCTTCTTGTTCGTGCTCCTCGACGAGCCTTCAAGCTCTCCTAGGTTCTTGAGAAGCACTTGCTTCTAAGTTTTGCTTACAAATAATTGTGCCCCCCTCTGAAGTGTAGATGGGTAGACCCAAACTTGAACTTGGATCTTTGGTTAAGTACTTTGAAGCTTCATCAATGATGACATCTTTTGAAATGGTGATGGAGTGGTTCTCAAGGTCATACAATTTGTATGCCTTAGATTGTTCACTATAGCCAATGAATAGATGTTTCGTGTGTAGAAAGTACACGGGCATAAGCAAAGTGAAAAGAGGAGTGTACTCACAAAAGAAAGAGTATGAGAGACTTAAAGTGAGTAGACCAAGAAATGGGTAAACTCATGTGGATTTGAAATGAGATTGCCAAGAGCATGGAGTAGCCTCCTGTCACTCTAGCACAATGGTGAGTACCAACGTGAGAAGATTCACCTCATAATTGTCAATCCGTGGAGACGTGAGGACTAGTATGAAGACTATGAGCAAGTGAAGGCACAAGTGTGTGAGTGAGAAGCACACAAGCATGCACACACACACACACACACGCACACAAGGCAAGAACAAGGAGAGGAACAATGGAGTTCTTTGCATTAGTCAAAAAGTCTCTTACATAAGCTCAATTCACAAACAATCCAACCTCAAAAATGAGCTCTCTAGCTCTTTTTATAGTTTTCTCACTAGCTTTGGCCTTGTCCAGACCTAGTGTCCGGCCTAGTTAAAAATTAGGTTCTAGAGCCTATTTGGGGGCTCAAACGAAGTCTAAAAATTATGAAAATTGATATGTAGCTAATTCTAATACTCCTCAAGCTCGAGGACTCCTCGGCTTGAACAAAATGGAGTCCAATCTACCAAAAACGGAATTTACAATGTGTGTGTAGTGATGATAATCACTTGATTTGGAAAATGTTTATAAAAAAAAATGATTGGGCCTTGTTGCCATATTGTGCATGACTTCTCTATTGTACCTGTATTCTCTTCAATTGACTAGTATGCCAACACTTTGGTGTCACTCTAGCACAATGGTGAGTACCAACGTGAGAAGATTCACCTCATAATTGTCAATCCGTGGAGACGTGAGGACTAGTATGAAGACTATGAGCAAGTGAAGGCACAAGTGTGTGAGTGAGAAGCACACAAGCATGCACACACACACACACACGCACACAAGGCAAGAACAAGGAGAGGAACAATGGAGTTCTTTGCATTAGTCAAAAAGTCTCTTACATAAGCTCAATTCACAAACAATCCAACCTCAAAAATGAGCTCTCTAGCTCTTTTTATAGTTTTCTCACTAGCTTTGGCCTTGTCCAGACCTAGTGTCCGGCCTAGTTAAAAATTAGGTTCTAGAGCCTATTTGGGGGCTCAAACGAAGTCTAAAAATTATGAAAATTGATATGTAGCTAATTCTAATACTCCTCAAGCTCGAGGACTCCTCGGCTTGAACAAAATGGAGTCCAATCTACCAAAAACGGAATTTACAATGTGTGTGTAGTGATGATAATCACTTGATTTGGAAAATGTTTATGAAAAAAAATGATTGGGCCTTGTTGCCATATTGTGCATGACTTCTCTATTGTACCTGTATTCTCTTCAATTGACTAGTATGCCAACACTCCCCCCTTCCTAGCGTCTGTCGCCCCTGACAGACCTCTGTGCTATCGGGTTGTCGATATAGTATTGGATGACATTGGTGGCAAGTTCATGTTCTCCTATGCGTAAGCCTCGTGCCAGATCAGCTTCCAATGCATCCCAATTTATTGCACCAGGGGCATCTGGCTGCGGGGTGGTGTAGTACTCAGAGTACATGGCCTGTTCACAAGCGAAGAGGTGGAGCAGGTGTGTTGGCTTCGGTGCAAAGACCTCCGAGTGATACTCCCAAAAGCCTGATCTGAACATTTCTTCGAATGTTTGTTTGTAACAGGCGGGGAGGTACTTTATCCGTGCATGCCAGGCATAAGCTACACGAATTCCAGGGGTGGTGCTCATGTCATACACCAGATCATAGTTTCCATTAGTAAACCCCGGTAGACGTACCTGTGGTGCTGCTGCATTTCGAAAGGTTTTCAGTACTACCTGCATCATATCGAGAATCTTAAGCATCATTTGAGCTGCCACATCTGGCATGGGCTTCAATCGTGGCATCCAATGTCATATTGTTCCCATCATGTATGCGACCGACGGTGGTCCCTGTGGTGGCGCAATGTACGGGTAGTTTAGCCATTCCTTGCATTGCGCATTGTTCTGTACTTTGATATTGAATGCCTTCCAAGACCTGCGGCGTGGAACTGGACCGTAGCATGGATTGTATAGGAGATGTAAAGGCGCGTTGTTCCATGTGCGTAGCATTTCTGGATATGTCTCAAGAAGTTTCTGCCGCCAGGTGGGTTGACGAATTTTGCCTTTTTGCACGTCTGGAGGAAGGTCTTCGGGTTGAAATTGGGTAGCAAAGGTAGGAATTTTACCCGTGACTCTCTGTATTTCTGCATTATAATCAGCCAGAACAATATAATAAGGCCTGTATTGGAGTTCAGATGAGAGGATAAGGCGTCTCGATGACAGGTTCTTGAAGTAAGCAGATTGTAGTACAGTTTCCTCTATGACCCTCATGGCCTGATTTTGCACTACTGTGCGCTCTTCGTGAGAACTCCCGATTTCCTCCACTTGACGTAGCCATGGAGGCCGTGGTGCTTCGAATGTGTCCTGAGCTTCTTCCGTTTGTTGGCCTCCTGGGAAGGGTTGTGGGTCGTATTCTTCTTCAAATGTTTGTTCCACCGGAATTTGTACTACTTCTTCGTCGGTGGGAGCCTCTGGAGGGGAAGGTGGTCTCTCATATTGTAGTAGACGTGCTTGTAATTCGGTGACCTGTTTCTGGAGATCTTTTAAGGCCTCTCAGTCTGTGAGAAGTGAAGCCGCGGAGGGGGTGGCTTGAGAGGCTGTTGTTGTTTCTTTTTGGTGTTTCTGCTTTAGTTGACCCAGTTCCTCTGATAGCTGGTCATGTGCTTCAAGCAACATGGCATAGTCTTCCAATATGGTCTTGATATTGTCGGGGGTCACTGCTTGAAACTTTGATGGGCTGAGGGGTGCCCCTGGTGTGCTTTCGATAGCTGCTTCTAGGTTTTCCTGATTTTGTAATTGCAGGCGTCGATTCTCTTCATGAGCGGCAGCAAGATGTCGCTTGAGTAGGGCCATATTTCATTGAAGCTTTGAATTGCGTTCCAGCTGTGTTCGTAGATGACCTTCTACCACTTGTATTGCTTCTTGATCTGTGTTATGTAACTGTACCTCCAATATGCTATGAGCCTCTTGGAGAGTTTGGAATTGTGTGTGGAGGCGAGCATTTTCTTCTTCTAGTGCAGCAAGGCGGTGTTGTAGTGTTTCCGAGTGCTCTTGCAGGCGTTCATTCTGTTGCTGAAGCTGATTGTAATCTGTCCTTAAGTTTGATATACAAGCTAGCATGGTGTCCAATGCATTGCCTATAGATGAGGGGGTGGTGTTTACAATGGAAGATGCATGGGAAGGGAATTGGGGAAGGGGAAGAGTGAATGATGTGCCTATTGAAGATGTGTTTGTGGGTGAGATTGGTGGAGGGGGAATGGGAGGAGGTGGAAGCGTGGGGGGAGGGGGAGGTGCCGTGGGTGGTGAAATGTCCATACCTTCAGGAGTGGGTGCGAGTGTGGGGTCTACCATATACATTGGGATGGTAGGTGGTGTGTGTGCAAAAGTGGTGAATAGATGAGAAGTGGGGTGGGGAGCTGAAAATAAAGGGAATGGTTGAGACCTGGGTTGAAAAGTTCTAGCAAGGAAGTTATGGAGGGATTGGAGAAGTGGAGAGATGGAGGTTGGGGGTTGAGGTTGTAGAGTTGAGGAGGGCATGAAGGGTTGCGTGGTAGTAGGGAAACCCATGAATATGGATCTAGGATCAGGATGACCTACGGCTGAGGGCATGGGGGATGGTTGTCCTAGGGCAGGCTCTATGAGCGATTCGGTGGATTGTGTAGTGATGGGGGTTGCTTCATAGATTGGGTTATCAGAGGTGGAGAATAGGGTTGAACTAGAGATGGGAGTACGGAAGATGAAGGTTGGTTCGGTGGGTTGAGTGGTCGAGGTGATTTCCACGGTTTCTGCTCTAGGAGGCGATGGTGGGGGTGTGGTTGGTAGTGGCTCGGTGGATTCCTCATGGGTGACTGGGTGCTCGTGGCTAGCAGTTTCTGTTGCTTGGGAGGTTGTCCCAATGGGTTCGGATGTACTAATTGGCCCTTCTGCCGTTGTAATGGGGATCTGGATATTCTTACCTGACCGTGGTCGTGTCTGGAATCTTCGTGGATCATATTGAACTGGGGACCTCCTAATGGCGGTCCGCACTGCTTCTACTACCCCATATGTTTCTGCCATCAACAAGAGACCTTCACTAAACTCTGAGTCAACTCCTGCTTCTTCCAACAGCTGAGTCATGAGTACTCTACTGCTCTGTTCGGTGAGCAGTTGTTGCGATCGCACTCGTTCCATGATTTGATATAGCCTTCGCAGTTCTGTTGTATAGGCTGGGGCTTCAGTGGTCTCCTCTTCATATGCTCCTTCTTCTTCTAGATTGTTGGAGAAACACTCACTAATTAGACATATATTTGAAGGTCAAATCTTAGGAAGAAAACCCCATGCCTATGTGAAGGGACAAATTCACAAATGTATCATACTTGTAAAGTTAGTTCACTTTAGTTCTAGAAGTTTTTTAAAATCACGGGAATGAGAAAATCTATATAAGTTAGTTTGTATCAACTGACGCGGAGAGAGAAGAAGAAGGAGGAAGACAATGAGAAAGTGAGAAGAACTAATTTTTGTATGACTGAGTATAGTCGGGCTTCTCTGAGTGAGAAAGCATCTGTAAAACTTTTGAGTTTTTTATAGTTATGAGAAGAACTGAGTAAAGTTCTGTGTATGAGCCTCTCTCCATCATCTCCATGATTACCTACTGTGTGATGAATTCAAAAGTTCAAGTTTTCTGAGCAATTCGATGCCTGGCATCGAATCTTGGCTCAAAAGTCATTTTTTCATTCTCTGTGTGTTAACTGTTGTTGAATCTTTTAAAAATATGAAGTTTGTGGAGCAACTCGATGCCTGGCATCGAGTTTGAGCATAAAGTCGATGCCTGGCATCGACTTCTAGCATACAAGTGGTCTTCTTCATGTGTGTGTAAAAGAGAGTATTTCTGGTGCAGAAAAAGGGCCTAAAAAAGCTCAAAGTCGATGCCCGGCATCGACTTGGACTGAAATTCGATGCCAGGCATCGAATTTTTTATTTTTGGACATCAGGAATACTAAAACAGGCAAAAATTTCCAGTTTTGGAAGGTCATACAGGGTCATCTTGTGAAGGCCATAACTTGAGTTCTAGAGATCTGTTTGATGCATATGATAGCTTGTTGGAAAGCTCTACTCTTCTAGTTTCATCCTATAAAGTTTCATGGAGAAATAATACTTGAGCTAGGAGAAATTAGCAAAATACTGAAGGTATGTCATTTCGGTGACTAGGAATTTCTGTAGAAGCAAAGTTCTCACTTTAGGCTATCATTTCTCAAAGTTTGGAGTGGCAATGAGTTAATGGTGACCATAGAGGTGTTCTAGTGTCACATTAATTCATTTCTTGTGGTGTTTTATACATCAACAAGTGGTATCAGAGCAGAAAGATTCTCGAGAGCAGAAGACGACAAAGGTACGAGAAGTTTTGTAAAGTTTTCCATTAAAGTTTGAAAGGTGAAGCATTTGAAGACACAAGGCATCAAAAGATTACTTTCGAAGTATCCTCATACACAAAGAACTTCAAAAGGTATTATCCTTTATCCTTTAAGCTCACAGGTTGCAGCAGAAGGAAAGAACTATGGCAGATCATATCTCCATTGACAAACTGGACAGAGATAATTACCCCGCATGGGTAATGAGAATGGAAGCCTTACTTATGAGTAAGGATCTCATGGTATATGTAACAGGTGAAGAAGAGAAGCCAGTATTTGAAGATGAAAGCCGACCAAAGAAAGAAGAACTTGATGCTTTAAAGCATTGGCAGAAGAAGGATGCAAGTGCAAAAGCCTACATCTACAATACAATCTCAGATCATTTGCTACCACACATCAGAGGATTGGAATCATCAGAAGATATATGGAATGCATTGGAATATCATTTCCAAAGCACTACTAAAGCACGGAAAGCAAGTCTATGGTCAGAGTTTACAACATTCAAGAAGAAGCCAAGTCAAACCATTAGTGATTATGTCACTAAGATGAAGGATCTAGCAGATAGTCTTGGATCCATAGATGAAGATGTTGAAGATCACAGATTGATTGCTCAACTACTTGCAGGTTTGAGAGGGGATGAAAGGTGGAAACCTTTTGTCTTATCAACAGAACTTTCATTAAATCATTATGTTCCAGATTTGAACCAGTTGCTTGGTTTGATGCTCACATATGAGCAAGACTTGAAGGGAGATGGAGATAAAGGTCAAAGTTCTGCAATGTACATGAAGAATAAGAAGAAAGGAGATAAAGGTAAAGCAAAGGATGAAGAGGAGTCTAGTTCTCAAGCTTATTATGCAAGAGGTAAAGGCACTGGTAGAGGAAGAGCAAGAGGTTTTGGAAGAGGTAGAGGTAATCAAAATAATAACAAAAAGGCTTGTTGGATCTGTGGATTGAGTAATCATTTGGCTCATGACTGTTGGCACAACCAACAAGGATCAAACCAGAATCAAAACAACAATAGCAGAGGCCGAGGTGGAAGATATCAAAGTAATTTTCAAAGAGGTAGACAAAGTCAAAGAGGAGGCTATGGTAGAGGTGGAGGAAGAAGTTGGGGACAGAATCAATCCTACAACACCACCTACTACAACTATGCAAATGACACACAAAATGAAAGTCATACATCATTGATGATGAATTCAATCAGCACATCAGATAAAGAAGATCTAAAGGTATTTTACATTGACTCTGGATGTTCTAATCATTTGTCAGGAAACATAGAATTGATGTCAGATTTGGAAAAAGGCATTTCTAGTCACACAGTTCAAACTGGTGATAATACAAGACATAGTGTACATTCAATTGGAAAAGTGAAATGCAAGAGTGGAGCAGATTTGCTAACCAATGTTTTGTATGTTCCTACAATACCTAAAAACTTGATTAGTGTGGGACAGATAGTTGAAAAAGGTTTTCAAGTCAGGTTTACAAATGAAGGAGTATTTGTGGAAGATCCAGAGAATGGATATAATCAGATTGTCTCTGGTAAGAAAGAAGGTAGACTCTTTACTTTAAGAGTGCAAGGGAACATTGGTCAAGCTTTGCTCACACATGGTGAAGCAGTGATTACAGAACTTGATCTCTGGCATAAGAGATTAGGTCATTTCAATGAAAGAGGAATTAAAGCTATGGTTGCTAATCAGTCTGTACTAGGATTACCAAATGTGCAAAGTCAACATATGGTTTATAAATGTGAAGCATGTCAAATGGGTAAAGCACACAGGTTACCATTTCAAAAGAAAGGATTCAAACATGATGGACTACTAGAGCTCATTCATACAGATGTATGGGGACCAACAAAAGAAGGCTCTATCAGTGGCTCAAGGTATTATGTTCTTTTCATTGATGATGCTACAAGATGGATAACATTATATGTTTTGAAGGAAAGATCAGAAGTGTTTGGAGCTTTCAAGCATTTTCATGCATATGCAGAGAGAGTCACAGGTCAAAAGCTTAAGAGACTGAGGTCTGATGGAGGGGGAGAATACTTCTCCCAAGAGTTCAATGATTATCTTTGGAATGCAGGTATTAAGAGAGAAATAACTTGCAGGTATACACCACAACAAAATGGTGTAGCAGAAAGAAGGAACAGGACTTTGGTTGAGTTTGCTAGAGCTATGCTAAAGGAGAAGAACTGTCCAAATTATCTTTGGGCTGAGGCTGTAAATACAGCTACATATCTTGTGAATAGATTACCATGTGCAGCTCTGAATGGAATGACTCCATATGAAGCTTGGTGGGGTAAGAAACCAACACTAGATCATTGTAGAGTGTTTGGATCAATTGCATATGCTTATGTGCCATCACAACTTAGGCATAAACTTGAACCAAAGGCAGAAAAATATGTGTTCATTGGTTATGATGAAAAGCAGATGGGTTACAGATTGTGGAATCCTCTAACCAAACAATTTATTGTTTCTAGAGATGTTACATTTGATGAACAGAAAAGTTGGTATGCAGATCAAAGTCATACAGCTGAAGAATTTGAAGAAGAGGTAAGAAGATGTGAGAAAGGAAAATCAATTGTGCAGGTGAATAGAGATGAAGACTATATGCAAGCAAGTACATCCAGAAGTGGATTAACAAGAATGAATGAAGAAGCTCCTATATTTGATGAAGAGGTGTATCCAGAAACTTATGAAGAATGTGAACCAAGAAGGTCAAGCAGGACAAGGAGACAACCAGAGAGGTATTCTTATGATACTTCTTACATAACTCAGAAGAACTATGCATATATGGTCAAAGATGATGAAGAACCTCATAACTATGATGAAGCTAAAGGTAAAAAGCAATGGGAAGAAGCAATGAAGGAAGAGTTCAATGCACTGGAGGAGAACAAGACATGGGAACTTGTTCCTAAACCAAATGGTAAGAAAGTTATTGGAAATAAATGGGTTTATAAAGTGAAGAAGCTTGCAGATGGAAGTATAGCCAGATACAAAGCTAGATTGGTGGTGAAAGGCTATGCCCAGACTTATGGCATAGATTATGATGAGACATTCAGTCCTGTAGCTAAGATGTCAACTATAAGGACAATCATTGCTATTGCAGCTTCAAAAGGATGGACCCTAAGTCAATTGGATATAAAGAATGCGTTCTTGAATGGATACATATCAGATGAGGTATACATGGAACAACCTCAAGGGTTTATAGATTCCAGGTATCCAAATTTTGTTTGCAGGTTGAGAAGAGCATTGTATGGATTGAAGCAAGCTCCAAGAGCTTGGAACTATAGACTCGTAAAGTATCTCAATGATCTTGGATATCAAAGTTCAAAAGCAGATTCAAGCCTACTTATCAAAAGAACAGAGGAAGGTACAATCTACATTTGTATTTATGTAGATGACATTATAATCACAGGTACTTCAGATGAAGGAATCAAGGAGGTAAAGAGATTACTTGAGAAAGAGTTCAAGATCAGTGACCTAGGAAAGTTGTCATACTTTCTTGGAATGGAAGTCACTTATACAGATCATGGCATATATGTGTCACAAGAAAGGTATCTTCTGAACTTGTTGAAGAAGTTTGATATGGAAAATTGCAGAGAAGCTTCAACTCCACTTGAAGTTAATCACAAGCTCAGTAAATATGATGGTGCAGACTACAAAGATATGAGGAAGTATCAATCTCTTGTGGGTAGTTTGATTTATGCTACACTAACAAGACCTGATCTTAGTTATGCAGTGGGAGTTTTGTCACAATTCATGCATTGTCCAAAGGACCCACATTGGATTGCAGGTCAAAGAGTTCTCAGATATATCAAAGGAACTATAAAGGAAGGATTATATTATCCTTTTACATCAGATTTGAAGTTGAGAGCCTACAGTGACTCAGACTGGGCAGGTAATCAAGATGACAGAAGATCAACTCATGGTTACATGATATACATTGGTGATAAGCTTGTAAGTTGGTGTTCAAAGAAACAACATACAGTAGCATTATCATCAACTGAAGCAGAGTACAAAGGACTTGTGGAAGCAGCTAAGGAAGTCATATGGATGCAGACATTGTTCAAGAGCTTAGGCATTGATCAAGGTACACCTACAATACATGGAGATAATATGAGTTCACTTTATCTTGCAGCAAATCCAGTATTTCATGCAAGAACAAAGCACATAGAGATACAGTATCATTTTCTCAGAGAAAAGGTAATGGAGAAGGAGATTGAAGTGGAATACATTTCTACTAAAGATCAATTAGCAGACATAATGACAAAGAGCTTGGATGGTGTGAAGACCAGCAGATTCAAAAGCATGGCAGGAGTAAAAGAAAAGAAGATGATATGAAGAAACAGGGAATGTCAATTAGTGATTGAGGGGGAGCTGTTGGAGAAACACTCACTAATTAGACATATATTTGAAGGTCAAATCTTAGGAAGAAAACCCCATGCCTATGTGAAGGGACAAATTCACAAATGTATCATACTTGTAAAGTTAGTTCACTTTAGTTCTAGAAGTTTTTTAAAATCACGGGAATGAGAAAATCTATATAAGTTAGTTTGTATCAACTGACGCGGAGAGAGAAGAAGAAGGAGGAAGACAATGAGAAAGTGAGAAGAACTAATTTTTGTATGACTGAGTATAGTCGGGCTTCTCTGAGTGAGAAAGCATCTGTAAAACTTTTGAGTTTTTTATAGTTATGAGAAGAACTGAGTAAAGTTCTGTGTATGAGCCTCTCTCCATCATCTCCATGATTACCTACTGTGTGATGAATTCAAAAGTTCAAGTTTTCTGAGCAATTCGATGCCTGGCATCGAATCTTGGCTCAAAAGTCATTTTTTCATTCTCTGTGTGTTAACTGTTGTTGAATCTTTTAAAAATATGAAGTTTGTGGAGCAACTCGATGCCTGGCATCGAGTTTGAGCATAAAGTCGATGCCTGGCATCGACTTCTAGCATACAAGTGGTCTTCTTCATGTGTGTGTAAAAGAGAGTATTTCTGGTGCAGAAAAAGGGCCTAAAAAAGCTCAAAGTCGATGCCCGGCATCGACTTGGACTGAAATTCGATGCCAGGCATCGAATTTTTTATTTTTGGACATCAGGAATACTAAAACAGGCAAAAATTTCCAGTTTTGGAAGGTCATACAGGGTCATCTTGTGAAGGCCATAACTTGAGTTCTAGAGATCCGTTTGATGCATATGATAGCTTGTTGGAAAGCTCTACTCTTCTAGTTTCATCCTATAAAGTTTCATGGAGAAATAATACTTGAGCTAGGAGAAATTAGCAAAATACTGAAGGTATGTCATTTCGGTGACTAGGAATTTCTGTAGAAGCAAAGTTCTCACTTTAGGCTATCATTTCTCAAAGTTTGGAGTGGCAATGAGTTAATGGTGACCATAGAGGTGTTCTAGTGTCACATTAATTCATTTCTTGTGGTGTTTTATACATCAACATAGATGTTCTTGTTGTTGACCTTGCTGCGCGTCACTCCAATGTACATGGCGGTCGTCTGTAGATTTTCTTCTTCTTTGTGAAGATGTGCCTTGTTCTTCTGCATCTGAATAAAACTCTACATCAGAGAGTTGTGTGCTTTGTAAGAATGCTTCGAAGTCCTGGGGATCCATTCCTTCAACATCTCCAGTTGTAGCAAATTCAAATTCAGATGGAGCGGGAGGAGCTGATGGGGTAGCTTGTGTCGTAGTTTCAGATTCAGACCGGGGTATCCTAATGGTAAAAGGAGGAACAGTGGCCTCCCTTCGTGGCGATACTTCAGGAGTAGTCAGAACTTCCCTTGTCTGGACACAAGGGATGGCACCCCTCATGCGCTTGGATTGATGTGTGGACGTCTTGAGCTTCTTGAACATTTGTAATTGTGCCCAAGTTAAGGCACGTTCAATGGGAACATCGTATGCTAGGCACCGGTAAATAATGCGTGTGATTGCACAGCAACCATTCACCACTAATTTCCTAGAAGACCTTTTATTTGCTTCGTACAATTGATCTATAATCCATACAGGCAGTTTAATTGGTAACGCACCTGCCTCTGCTAAGTAGAGAGCGAACCAGATTCTTTTGTGTGGTTGTGTGAAGCGGTCTTGGCCGGGGAAAGCAAAATGTTGCATGCACATACGGAGAGGGATGGACACGTTTGGTGTGAGTGCTGCCATGTCTTTAAGCTTCAGTAGTTTCCTGTCCTTCATGTTAGTAGGAACGAGAGCATCCTTCTCAGATGGTACATGTGTGCCGTGCATATTCAAAGCAGAGCTCACCAACTCCACTATAAGTTCAAACCTCTTTAACTCGTTGTTGCCCAGCAAGGAAGGAAGAACAAATGATCCTGGTTTGTCCTTTTCTTCATTAGCTTGTAATGTGGAGACCAAATAATAGCATCGGAGGAGATCCGGTTTCGGTAGTGGTGCTTCAAAGTATTCTGCTAGCCCTGCACATTGCCATATGGTCTGGAGATCCTCTGTGTTCTGTAGAGTCTCAAACTCCTTGGAGAAAAATTGGAATCGAACCCATGATCTCTCATACTCGCACTTAGACTCCCATATATACTTGGCCTCTCCTAATGGACCTGGCATGCCATTGAACCAATGAGAATTGGCATGGACTCTTTCGGTGATCCCTGTGGGTGGATCCGGTACCGGAATCTGCTGAAGGTGTTGCAGCTCCACAGGTCGTTCAGTTGGTGGCACATCCATAGGTAGACTATCCACATCAATTCCTGCAGTAAGTATTCCTACTTGTGAGCTCGGACCTGTCGCTTCTGCCATGTTACTTCTTGCCTCCTGATTCTGTGAGAATATAGAAACATGTGTTAACATTGTAAAGGACAAGATAGAACCGTTTTTGTCCCCATTACAACATTAACATGAGGTTCGGGAGAGATTAGTAGGTTAATAAGTGCTCGGTGCTTGTGTGTGTAGTTATGAATTGGGTGGACCTAAGAACTAAGTGGAATGATCTAGTTTGAGAGTGACGTAGTTAGTAGGTGGATATGGATTTACAACTGGGGTCCGGGGGTTTTTTTACAAGTTTTAGGTTGCCAAATGCAATGGATGGGCTTCGATCTTGATTTTGTGGAGACTCTAAAGAGTTTGATAGGGTTTTCTGCTTGAAGATGAGGCTTTTTAGGGACCCATTTACAAGTGATTCTACTTGTGCTCATGGAAGAATATGTGTTCGTGCATGATGTGTAAGACGGGGCCTCAGATGTTCGAGTGAGTGAAACATGTTGTACCAGTTGTGGCCTTGGTGTAGCTATTTGAGCCCGCAAGCAAGCCTTAGGCACCCAGATTTGTCGTGATTGTGGGCTGGCCTTCATTGACTTCTTGGGTACCCAAATAGACTTTACGTTCACAGAAGAATTAATGAAGGACTTCTTATTAGTGTCGTGTTGTTGACTACTAATAAGAGGTTTTGGCCGTGGGGTCGGCCTGATCTGAACAGGGTATTCGCCTTTTCTCCTCCATACTTGTTTCCATGGCTGAAACAATCTGCTTTGCTCCTTTTTTTGGCATCCAGTATCGGTGGTGTTCTGCTTCTTTTGTATTTGATCTGCCGTTGGTTGTTGCAACCTGCTGGTCTTTGGAAAAGAAGGGAGTTCCGTCCTCTCCCTGACTCCGTTGTTGAGACAAGTCTCTTTCTGCATCATACAATTTTGGACAAAAATAGCATTGTCAACATCATGTGCGTCCCTGGAAGGACCAGGAGTTTGTGCCTTGCCTAGTTCCTTGAGTGCCTCATTTTCCAATTCAACTGTAATTCGGCTATGATCTACCCATACCTGAAGAAGTCCACTTCTTAGGTTGAGGTTGACTGCATGATCATAGATCCAGTCCTGACCCAAGACAAGAGGCTCCGTGAGGTCCTCATCTTGACACACTAGTACTTTGACTGTCATCACTTCGTCTTGAATGGAGATGGGAAGAATCACCTCGCCCATGCAAGGGGTTTCCACACCTCCCAATCCTATTAGATATGCTTCTATAGGATTGACAGTTAAATTCAATTCTTGGCAGTAAGACAATTTAACAGCACTAGTGGCTGCACCTGAGTCAATCAAGGCTCTTACAGTCTTTGCACCTTTTCCTTGTCCTATATCTAAGGTTATAAAAGGACGTCGATCAATTATCCTATGCGAGCTGATACCTGAAACTTCACACATAGCCATGTGATATCCTTGATCTGCATCGGCATCTGGCCTAGGTTGCTCTCTACCTTGTCTTCATTTCATTCTCCAGATGCGTTCCAATGCTTCTGCTTGCGCTTCTTCGCGAATTCGTTTTTCTTCTTCTTTGCGTTTCTTAGCAGTGTTGAGTCGACTTAACATCTCTTCTGTCAGAGGTTCCTGATATAATTTGACTCTGCATCCGCTAATGTAGCTCGGGAGAACATCACCTTCCAATGTGGCTAGTTGCACTGCTCCACTTGTTGAGATCCTATTAATGATCATGGGTCCGTAGCCTCTTTTCTCTAATTTCCGTGCATGCTGCTTCAATGTGTAGACTAGGACTAGGTCTCCTGCTTTCAAGCCTTTATCCTTGACGTGGGCATCAAAGTATGCCTTCTGTCGTTTCTTAGCTGCATATATCCCTGCAGCTGCTCTTAGTCTTGTTTCTCCTAATCGTTCAAGGTCAAAAAGTCTCGAGGAGAGTTCATGACCCGTCCATTCATGCTCTTGTGCTACTTTCAATGTAGGTATTAAAAAGTCCAACGGTAGTACTGCGTTTTGGCCAAATACCATCTGAAAGGGTGTGGCTTGGAGCACCGTTTTATAGGCCACTCGGTATGCCCAAACAGCATGGTGTAGCTGTTTGTCCCAATCAGAGCGTTTATTATTCACTAATTTTGTCAGCACATTGCATAAGATCTTATTAGTGCTCTCAGCCTGGCCATTCGCTTGTGGATGATAGGGGGCCGATTTCTTATGTATCACCAAGAATTCTTGGAGAAGATTTTCAATTACTTCATTCAAGAAGTGTGTGCCTCTATCACTGACTAGCTCTAGGGGTAACCCGTATCTTGTGAACACATTCTCAAACAAGAATTTAGCAGTTGTTTGAGCATCATTCTTTGTTGTAGCTTTTACTTCTACCCACTTGGTTAGATAATCCGTGGCCATAATGATATACTCTGCATGGGAACCCTTAGCTGGGGGATTAATAGGACCTACGAAGTCTATTCCCCACTTAGAGAATGCACGTCCACCCATCATAGGTTTCAGTGGCATCTCATCTTTGCGTATAGGATACTGGGTTCTCTGACAAACATCACACCGTTTCACATAGGCATGTGCATCCATGTGAAGGGTTGGCCACCAGAAGCCCGCAAATAGTATAGCCTTGATTACCCGATCTGGTCCAAAGTGTCCCCCTGCTACACCTTGGTGAGCAATATCCAAGATTTTGAGATATTCACTCTCGTGGACACACAGTCTCAGGTAACCATCTTTACCACGCTTGTATAGATTATCACCAATGAGTGAATAATCATGGGCTTCTTGTTCTAGACTCCTTTTCCTAGCCAGAGTCATGTCTGGAGGAAATGTTTTCGTCCTTAAGAAGGATACTAGTGGTTCACTCCAGCCTGGCACTATGGACACTTGATAAAGTGTGGCATGTTCTACAGGTGGTTTAGTGCAACAGATTGGGCATTCCTTGCACAACTTTTGGACATCAGCTTCCATCGTCGGCCAATGCACTCTGAGTCTCCTTAGTGTCTGTAAGGTTTGTTGCTTTGAGTAATGTTGCTCTAATGCACCTACATGTGCTAAATGCAACCATTTAGTGTACTCGTCCTCTTCTACACAACAAGCCAAGATCCCTTGATCTGTGTGCTTGTACATGCTTCCAGCCATGATGTGGTACTTTTGGGCTTTCACTACTTCTCTATTCTGTGTGTTAACCACTGGATGGTTAGGCCCCTATGTCAATACTGGCACTAGTGGCTTGGCCCACTGTGGCACCACTTCCAAATTAAACAAGTAAGCATCAGGAAGGTCATCTGACACTCCTTGTGGGGCTTCTCCAGATGTGAGCCTAGAGAGGTGGTCTGCTCTCAAATGAGTCCTACCTTTCCTTACCACTACCTCAAAGTCGTATTCCATTAGTAAGAGGAACCATCTTACTAATCTACCTGTATTGCAAGGTTTGTTCACAAGATATAGCAGTGCATGATGGTCAGTAAAAAATTTAAACTTATTTGCAAGCAAATAATGTCTAAACTTTTTAACTGCATATACCATGCCTAATCCTTCTCTCTCTGTAGTGGTATAATTTCGTTCAGCAGCATTCAATTGTCTACTAGCATAGGCAATTGGAAGATCCATATTACCTTCACCCGTAGGTTGTGCGAGTACACACCCAATAGCATAATTAGATGCATCCACATGAACATGGAAAGGTTTATTCCAATCTGGAGTGGTCAAGATTGGTGCTGAACATAGTCGTCGTTTAAGCTCTTGGAAGGAATTCTCACATTTGTCAGTCCACTCAAAGTTAGTCAGAAGTCCGTACAGAGGCTTAGCAATGATGGCATACATGTGAATGAATCGGCGGTAGTAACCACAATGCCCCATGAAAGCTTGTACTTCCTTGACATTCTTTGGCCTAGGTAATTCGGCTATAGCTCTTACTTTTTCTTCGTCAGTGGAAATGC
The DNA here is from genome assembly GCA_020310875.1 of Ceratopteris richardii. Classification (NCBI taxonomy): domain Eukaryota; kingdom Viridiplantae; phylum Streptophyta; class Polypodiopsida; order Polypodiales; family Pteridaceae; genus Ceratopteris; species Ceratopteris richardii. Next base: position 20,200,215 of record CM035417.1, on the reverse strand, counting down.
CGTTCTTTGACACTATGTGTCCTAAAATCTTGCCTTGCCTAACCATGAAAACGCATTTTTCTGGGTTCAGGCAAACTTGATATTCTCTACATTTGTCAAAGATTTGTCTGAGTTCAGGAATATGGGTTTGCCTAATGTTGGAATGAGCACAAAGATCATCAACATATACCTCCAAGTTCTTCCTCAGGAATTCTTTAAATACATGGCACATGAGTCTTTGGAAGGTAGCAGGAGCATTAGTAAGCCCAAATGGCATTACTCTAAAGGCAAAAATGCCCCATTCAGTGGCAAAAGCCGTTTTATGCTGATCTTCTGGAGCTATGGCTACTTGATTGTAGCCCGAAAATCCATCAAGGAAGCTGTACACTTCCTTACCTGCTACTCTTTCTAATAGATGCTCAGTGATAGGAAGCGGATAATTATCTCTGATAGTGGCTGCGTTAACCTTCTTCAAGTTAATGCATACTCGCAGTTTTCCATTCTTCTTGGGCACCACTACGATGGGGGATACCCACTCAGTGTGCTCAATTTCATAGATAAATCCCGCTTCTACCAAGCGGTCTATCTCTTCTTTAATCTTGGCAGCGTAGTTATCATTGTAGGTGTATGGCTTCTGCTTAGAGGGTTTGGCATCTGAGGTCATGGGTATCGTATGTGAGCATATATCTGGGTCAACACCCTTCAAATCCTTGTAACTCCAAGCGAATACATCTCTGTATTCCCTTAGCAAGGCTATTAGTTCTTGCTCTTCTTCTTCTGCCAGGTCATGCCCTATGTACGTGCATCTCTCTTCTCCTTCTTCTAGGGCTACTACTATTTTCTTAGTGGTCTCTTTGTTATCATAGGCCTCCCCCGATTGCGCCTCGCGTTTAGGCATTCTGATCATGACTCGTCTATCGTCGATCTCATACTTCTTAAAAATTTCTGGGACCTCAAACAAAGATTCTTCCTCTTCTGGTGTGACTGCTCTCTTCTTTCTTTTCTTCCCTTCTTCCTTCGGGGTCACATGTGTGGCTAGCCTTACATCATTTGTCAGCTCTCCGTGCCTTTGGGGTTGAAATTCTACTTCATAGAAATATTCTTCATCTGATGCGAAAGGTGGGTCCATGATGATTGACTCTAGATCGGAGTCACTTGCATCCTCAAATGCATCAGGGCTAGGTTCGCATTCTTCTAACACTGCCTCTCCCATGATTGGCTCTATGGAGAAGACTGAAATGTCATAGCCATCTTCATCACAATGGGGTGTCCATTGTTCTTCATTGATGGCTACATCCATTGTTGCTAGGATTTCTGCCCAGCCGTGGGGTTCAAATTCTTCATCAAGAAATACTACAGGTGCATAGGCTGGGTCTTGGATTGATCTATGGGTTTCTTTTGCACCTATCTCCCTGGCTTTTTCTCTATTCTCTTCTTCTACTGCTACCTTACACATCCATAAGTGAGTGTCTTCATGCATCCATGAGGATCCTGATCCTAGGGAATGCACCGATTCCGTATCCTCTTTGGCTCTATGGATGGGGTTCCATTGGATAGGAGGGACATCTCTATGAGAGTAATCCTTGAGATTGACTTTGGTTGTAACACCTAAGTGCTGCAAATACAAGGAATTGGTTCCCCAATCCTGTACCACTTGCAACTGCCGCATAAATGGTCTTCCCAAAATCATCTCATAGGCTTGATTTTTGCTAAAGTCACAGATAGCAAATGTGTGCTCAAACTCTACACCACAAGTAGTGAGAGTTATCCCCTCTAGTAATCCTAAGGGTCTTTCTATGTGACCGTCAGCCATCTGCAATTTCATTCTCGTGGGCCTGAGTGCTGGCTTGCCCCAACGCTTCCATAGGGAAGTGGTGGCAATTGCAACTCCTGCACCTGAGTCCAAAATTGCCTTGGTGGTGTACCCCTGGTAGGTAATGGGAAGATAGGTGTTCCCTTCTTCACCTTCACACATTTCTCCTATCTTGTCCAAAGGTATCTCTGGCACTGTTCTCTGGGATCCTACCTGGGAACAAGGCTTTGCTATCTCTGGTACTTGTTTGGCTACATGCTTCCATAATTCAGGTCTAACCTTAAGTAGCTCTTCTAACTTGAGATTGCATTGCACTTTAGTGTTTTTCACTACCTCCGTGTTCCTAGGTATGACTGAGTCCTCGTTTCTTACCATAACTGTAGGTGCTCTCATACAAGTGGACTTTGCTTCCCATGGGCCGGTGAAATGGGGTAGTTCCTGTAAAGAATTAGACTCGAAGTCTAATCTTTCTTGAGATTGGGCACTCTCCTGCTCTCCATAGATTGAGGGAATATCTTGTGGGAATTGATCATGTGCAACATCCACAAGTTCAATGGGAGGAGGGACTTCACTTTCCTTAGCCCATTTGTCTTCTTGAATCTCTCTTAGGAATTCTGGAGTGAACCTATTCATAGAAGATGGGGTGTCTGGCTCCGTAGAGTTAGGCACATAGGCTTCCGGCACATAGGCTTCCTGGGTAGGAAGACCTGCTCTTTCACTAGCCTTGTCATGGTGTTGAGGGGCGGGTTTCTTTTGTGCTTGTGCAATTAGCTTCTGTATTCTTTCTAGGGAGGGGGGGTTGTCTGGTTCAGTAGAATTGGGCACGTAAGTTTTCGGAGGGGGATGGGCCATGTTTTTGCTTGCTTTATCTCTTTCTTGATTTCTTTCTTCCTTGGCAGATCTTGCAATTATGCCTTCTAACTTCTCTAGAAGTCCATCCAAGTGCAATTGCGTCTTGGCTGAGCCCGAGTAATTGAAAAGGTGACTGGCTTCAAACATAGTTTGAGCCAATGCGACCATTTTCGCGCAAAGCTTGGTTCTTTCTATCTCTAGGTCAGCTCTAGGGTAGCACTTGTCATGATCCGTTACATTTGGCCCTTCTTGGATTCTAGCTTGATATGCTTTAAGCATCATGTCTATGTCTTCAGGAGTGGGATCAGCTAATACTGATCCTGCTCGGGGTGGTGGGTGGGTTACGTGGGGTGTATTAGAGGGTGGAGGGATGGAGGGTGATGGGGATGATAGCGGTGGGACTATGTGAGAGTGCGGTTGAGATGTGATCTCTATGATTTTGGCTTTGGTTTCTCGTAAACTTTCCTCAAGTTCACTCATCTTCATTGCCCATTGCCTTTTCATGCGTTCACGGCTATCTCTCCATGCTCTTGTTCTCTTCTTATTTTGGCTCTCAGTCTCACTAACCTCCGCATTATTTTCCTGGCTTACCCCTTGGTTTTGCTGCAATGCTTGAGCTCTAGTGATTACTTGCACTGGTGCAGTGGAAGTGACACTTTCTGTGGAATTGACCACTAATCCAATAACGTTAATCGGAGTGATTTTTGGCATATTGCTGGGATTCTTGGGACAATCTCGTAAGAGATGTTCCTTTCCACACTCCTGGCAAAAGCCTTGGATCGTCACTGATTGGGGTTGTGTAGGTGGAGGTAAGGGACAATCACGGATGAGGTGATCTCCCTGACATCTATAGCATGGTCCTCTAGGGAATGGAGGTCTTACTTGCCTAGGTTGGGGTCTAGGGTTGGGGTTTGCATACATGATGTTTGTGTAATCAGACTCCCAACTAGGTTCATTTGGCTCTTCACTATAGTAGGTCTCACCATGTTCAGGAGACTGCATGTAGTAGGCCTGGGGGCTATCAACATGTGTAGAATCGAAACTATGGTCACTGGGATCACTTTCTGAAAGCAATGGTGTTACGGGGACTATAGCTCTATTCAGGTTTTCTTATGCAGCTGCATACTTTACAGGGATCACGTTGGATGGAGCTGGAGGTTGTTGGGCTAACACAGGCTGAGGCCTTTGCTGGGCTTGATATTGTGGTTGGTAGGTTTGTTGAGGTCTAGCATACTGCTGTGGTGGATATTGGTTCTGATATCTCCCTTGTTGAGGGTATGTCTGAGGGTAGGTTTGCCTAACTGCTTGCTTGTTGTATGGGCAGTCTTGTGCTGTGTGATTTGTGTATCTCCGTTCTATGGTGCAATACTGGCTACTAGGATTTACTTGGGGTTGAGCCATAATGGGACATACATTCGCCATGTGGTCGCCGCCACAAGTGTAGCACCGCTTAACCGGGGCAAATCTCGGAATTTGTTTGCTAGAGACACCTAGTTTTTGAGCTACCTTCTCTGCAAGTTCCTCAATGGATGTGGATTGACCAGATGTGAGGCTACTAGAGCTATCAGAATCCTTATAGATTTTTGATAGTTCTAATTCCTCACCTAGATTGTCCTCAATGTCTATGCACATGCGCACGCGATCTTCTATCGTTCTGGGGTCCTTCAGATACACATATGACCTAAGCTTGGTGCTCAACAATCCATCTAAGAACAAGGCCACCTGTTTGGCTGGTGTGGGTAATTCCGGCATCGGGCATCTCTCCAGGTATTGCCTAAATCTTCTTCCAGCTAGTCTGACCGTCTCTTGAGGTGTTTGTTTGAAGCTATGAATTAGTGAGGAAGTGTTGTGCCTGATTCCACTCTTAGAAAACTCAATGATAAACGCCTCTAAGAGCTGGTCTATGTCCCTGAAATGCCTCTCGTTCAGTGGTTGAAACCACGTAAGGGCAGTGTTCCTAAGGGTTAGACCAAAAGCATTATATTGTGTGAATAGGTCCTCTACCTGTTCCGCTTTCAAGACTTGCCTAAATTCTGCCACATGGTCATAAGGGTCTCCAGTGCCATCGAAGTAATTCTTCATGGACTTCACCAGTTGAGTTGGTCGCAGGGTCCTAGTGTGTTCTCTCGGCCTTGGCAACGGAAAATCGTCAGCATTCCTTTGATTCCATGGGGTTCTATGTCCCTCAGTTTCCACTCTATTCCTTTCCGTTCCCGTTCTTCCTCTTCCCAGGGAGTTGGCAAAACTTACCTCAGGTTTGTCTCTACTTCTATCTCTTTGAGCTCCATGAGCTTGGGAGGTCCCAGCTCCTTGGTGACTGTATGACACATTCGATCTTGGTTGGGGGAAAACGAATTCACCCTTCCACGTATAAGCATGTCTGTCATGTTCTGTAACCACAAAGATCCTCTCTGAGGTGTGATCTAGGTAGGTCACTCTGCCTGGGCTATCTGGATCTTTAAACTCATAGATCATGATTGTTCCTATGTCATTTGGCCGCTCAGATTTATACCTCCAAAAGGCTTCATCAGTCTCTCGGTTCAGAAGCAGATCTATACTCTTGTTGTCTTGGGGAACCCACTCAGGATTGAGAATTCTCGTAAGAACAGATTTCCCTCGAGGGGTCCTAGGTTCTACACCTGTGTTTCCTTGCTCCAGGTCACCTATGTCCGTCTCAGGGATCACATTCCCGAATTCATCTGTCCTCTCCGGGTGACTAGTGACCACATATATGGTTCCCTCTTTATCAAGGTATGCACCATTTTCAAACTTGACAGCAGGGTGCTCTAGCCCAATAGATTGGTCTGGGTTTTTGATTTGGACCACAGATCTTCCTAGGCCGTCCTCATAGATGCTAGCACCTAATCGGTTGGTCCTAAGGTACTCGAGTTGCATCTTGTAAGGGCCTTCCACCCTATGTAAATATGGCACCCCAGAACTTCCTGTCGGTCTCTCCATACCGTGGGACATCTCAGACCCGCTAGTCTCAGAACTAGGATAATAGGAATGATGGCTCAACTGTTGGGCCCAAGACCTAGCAGTATGATTGACACTGGCCTCTGAAGATCTAAGACTTTGTCTGTCTCTCCCTAGGTGTCTCCCAGACCTAAGGTTCATATGCCCTTCGTACGTTGCTGATTCTTTGATACCAATCACTTGTTCCTTTTGAGTTCCTTTGTATGTGTTTTCTTGTTTTTAATTAGGCGTCGTCAGGAGCACTTATGTGTGTCGTACTTGATGTTCTGTGTCCGCTTAGTTTAAGTTCTTTTCCTTTAAGTTATCCCTTGACTGCAATTTAGCCTATCCTTGCACTTGAGAAATTAAAGACTCTTCCAACTTGAGTGTTCCTATCGTACCCCTAGTCAATCAGAACAACTACTCGCACTTAGCCTATGCTAAGAATAGACTGAGGAGTTCAGTGATGTTCCAACCTCAAGTCGCTCCTCCTGGTGGTGCTCGTCTACCCAGGAAGCACGTTCCCAAGCTTGTTCGCCCTGGCACTTACTTTGCTTTCTCCAAAAGCGCTCGATGATCCTGTAAGAATCCCAAGTTTAGCTTCAATTTGATCCTTCAATAGACAGACAATTTATTTCAGACACTTTTTTAATGACCCTTGTTCCCCCCTTTTGCATTGCTAAAAAATTTTCTCTAGAGCTCCCTTGGTGTGCCTACCCCTCAGTGTGTCAACTTCCAAATATCCTAACTGAAAATCAACGCATTATTCTTATCAACTGTAGTATATGCCACGAGCTTTCTGACAAGCCCTAGAGCTCAAAAAATGGATTTCGTATGAAAAAGTTACGACAGTTCAGGGTTTAGGGGGTTAAACAGACAGACAGAACCTTTTAGGTGTTTCAATGCATTTTTCTAAGGCCTTTGCAAGTATGTGAGTAGTTGAGAGTGCAAATATGCCCAAATTTTAGCCTAAATTTCCAAAAAAATTTACCCCTTAATTTTTGCCGAAAATGTCTGTCTATCGCGATAGACGGTGTCTGTCGCGATAGACACTAATTGTCGTGTGGGGCTGTCTGTCGCGATAGACGGTGTCTGTCGCGATAGATGGGTCTGTCGCGATAGACGGTGTCTGTCGCGATAGATGGTGTCTGTCGCGATAGACGAGTCTGTCGCGATAGACGGTGTCTGTCGCGATAAACGGTGTCTGTCGCGATAGACGGTGTCTATCGTGGATTTCTGTCTGTCGCGATAGACGGTGTCTGTCGCGATAGACTAAGTCTGTCGTGGATTTTGGTCTGTCGCGATAGACGGTGTCTGTCGCGATAGACGGTGTCTGTCGTGGATTTCTGTCTGTCGCGATAGACGGTGTCTATCGTCTGTCGTGGTTTTTGGTCTGTCGCGATAGACGGTGTCTATCGTGGATTTCTGTCTATCACGATAGACGGTGTCTGTCGCGATAGACAGTGTCTATCGTGGATTTCTGTCTGTCGCGATAGACGGTGTCTGTCGCGATAGACGGTGTCTGTCGTGGATTTCTGTCCGTCGCGATAAACGGTGTCTATCGTCTGTCGTGGTTTTTGGTCTGTCGCGATAGACGGTGTCTATCGTGGATTTCTGTCTATCGCGATAGATGGTGTCTGTCGCGATAGACTGAAAAAACGCAAATTTTTGAGAAACTTCTAGTGATTTGGAGTGCTCTAATGGTGTAGATTACCGTGCCAAACACGCATTCACAAAATATCAAGTTTTTCTGTCTGTCGCGACAGACAGAGATCTTCGTCTCGGGACCTGTGCAGAGTCTGTCGTACCTGCGCAAGCTGCTAGAGATGGTAGTACAGCTAGTTCCTGCAACAAAAGCTCAAAAAACACACAAAAGCAGATTGCATGCAAGCCCTCTCTCGCTCTCTCTCACAATGGAATGAGGGAAATGAGGTGGGGAGTGGAATATGACCAAAAAACTGAAATTTTTGTGGAGATGGAGATGGAGGTGGGAGATGGTGGGGATGATGATGGTGATGATGGTGATGTAAGAAATAAGAAAAAATGAAGAAAAAAAAATAAGGAAAAGAAAGGATATTACCTATAACTCCAATGTCTCAACTCGACGTCTTACCATCACACGCTCATCCTCGAAGCTCTCTCCCCGGCAACGGCGCCAAATTTGGTGTCACTCTAGCACAATGGTGAGTACCAACGTGAGAAGATTCACCTCATAATTGTCAATCCGTGGAGACGTGAGGACTAGTATGAAGACTATGAGCAAGTGAAGGCACAAGTGTGTGAGTGAGAAGCACACAAGCATGCACACACACACACACGTGCACACAAGGCAAGAACAAGGAGAGGAACAATGGAGTTCTTTGCATTAGTCAAAAAGTCTCTTACATAAGCTCAATTCACAAACAATCCAACCTCAAAAATGAGCTCTCTAGCTCTTTTTATAGTTTTCTCACTAGCTTTGGCCTTGTCCAGACCTAGTGTCCGGCCTAGTTAAAAATTAGGTTCTAGAGCCTATTTGGGGGCTCAAACGAAGTCTAAAAATTATGAAAATTGATATGTAGCTAATTCTAATACTCCTCAAGCTCGAGGACTCCTCGGCTTGAACAAAATGGAGTCCAATCTACCAAAAACAGAATTTACAATGTGTGTGTAGTGATGATAATCACTTGATTTGGAAAATGTTTATGAAAAAAAATGATTGGGCCTTGTTGCCATATTGTGCATGACTTCTCTATTGTACCTGTATTCTCTTCAATTGACTAGTATGCCAACACCTCCTCAAGCTTCTAACCAAGTAAAAATGGGTGGAGAGGCCCTCCTTATATAGATTTGGGAGGGGCTCTCCAAAGTACATCTCATGTGGGATAATTCCCATTAAAGGAGAATAAATACAATGGTAGAAGCAAATGGCAAGGTACCCAAATACAAAAGAGATATAATATATAGAAGTAATCATGTCATCAACACCCCCTTTGTAGCTCCATTTTGGAGTGGTTGAATGCTATAGAGGTCCACTAAGCACTAGAGCTAAACTAGAGGTAAAGCCTTCGTGAACATGTCTGCTAGGTTCTCCTAAGAGGTACACTACTACAGAGCAATCTCCTGAGAGACGAGTTTCTCACATACGAAATGATACTAGATCTTGATGTGCTTCACCCGAATGTGGAACACTTGATTCTTGGTGATGGCCAAGGCTGGCTCGTTGTCTGTGTGGATGCATGTTGGAGTAACCTACAAAATACCAATGCTAGATAATAATAATCGAAGCTAGATGGCCTCACATGTTGCAAAGTCGGATGCTTGTTACTCTTTCTTGGTGGATGATAAAGCAACTGTAGGCTACTTCTTACTTGCCCAAGAGATAGTCCTAAGCCAAACAAGAATATTTACCCAAAAGTAGACCATCGAGAATCAGGATCACTTGCCCAATGTGAATCTAAATATCTGGCGAGCTCGATGCCCCCTCCGTACCAAAGACCATGATGTCAATTGAGGGCAAAGTATGTTAGTAGTCTTTGATCAACATCCCAATGTGTCTGACAAGGCTAATGTGAAAACTGATTGAGGTTATCAACTGCATAGGCAATATCTGGTCTAGTGTTGGAGAGGTAGAGTAATGAGCCAATAAGCTATCAATAAGTATGCACATCCACAAGTGATGATGAATCCTTGAATCTGAGCTTAATGTTTGGATCAAAAGGTATAGATATTGAGTGACATTGGTCCATGTTATATCTGGAAAGAATATTAGAGCAGTACTTCTTCTATGATAGGAATATACCTTCTTTGGTTTGCCAAACGTCTATACATAAGAAGTAGTGGAGTAGTCCAAGGTCTATCATAGAGTACTTAAGATGAAGTTGTGTGATAATGAATTGGATGCATTCTTCATCTGAGGCTCTCAAGATGAATTCATCTACATAGAGAATGATGATGGCTACTAAGGACTCTTTTTGATAGATGAATAAGTTAGCATCGACACTTCTTCTTTGAAATCCTTTATCTTTGAAGAACTTGTGAAGCTTTTCATACTAGCCCATGGGATCTTGCTTAAGTCTGTAAAGTGTTTTGTGAAGTTTGTAGACTTGATCTTCCTTTCCTTTGATCTTGAAACCTTCAGTTTGGTCGATACATACTTCTTCTTGAAGATCTCCATTGAGGAAAGCACTTTTGATGTTGACTTGGTACATAGGCTGTTTCAAATGTGCACTTAGTGCTAGAATGATTCTTATGGTGATAAGCCTTGTAGTAGGGGTAAATTTTTCTTCATAATCAATGCCATGTTGTTTTTTATATCACATAGCTACAAGTTTGGCTTTGTACATATCTAATGTGCCATTTGATTTGTACTTAAGTTGTCCTTGAGCTTCTTTGGAGTTGGAAGGCTCTAGAATCTGTATGATTTGATGCATCAATGCATAGTTTACATAATGAATTTTTTCTCACTACTGCTTTTCAATGAGCCATTGTGATATTCTTGGTTGATTTGAAGTACTTGCCTTTGAGTTGTGCTTGGAAAAGACTGTGTGCCCCTCTAAAGTGTAGATGGGTGGACTAAATCTCGTATTTGAATCTTTAATTGAGTATTTTGAAGCTATATTAAAGAGTACATCTTTTGAAATTGTGATTGAGTGGTTCTCAAGATCATACAATCTATTCTTTTGATTGTTCACTGTAGCCAATGAAGATATGCTTCTTAGACTTGGATTGTACCTTACTTTGATCTTCTTTTGGCACATGGGCAAATGCGCACTTCCAAATACTCAAAAAGTAATTGACATTAGAATTTCTTTCATAGTAGGCTTCAAAGGGGGTCTTTTTGTTCAATGCACTAGTGAAGCCTCAATTGAGTATGTGCACGGCCCGGTGTACTACTTCTACCCAAACGTTGAAGGATAATTCTTTGTTGTGAAGCATGGTTTGTGTCATTTCCATCAGAGTTTGGATCTTTCTCTCAACTACTCCATTCTGGGATGGAGTGTGAGGTTGAGTGACTTGTCTTTTTATCTCTTTTTTTTTTAGAAATTATGAAATTCGTGTTTGATAAATTCACCACTGCCATATTATCAAATATTCTCGACTACCTTGGATGCTTCATTCTCAACTTGAGTGATCCATGTTGGAGTTAAACGTCTGCGGAAGCATGCGAACAGCACAAGGAAGAAGAAGAAGCTTGGAGCACAACACACAAGACTGAATGTATTACTAGAGAATGTACAAAGATAAGTAGCCCATTAGGGCAATAGCCGTATATACAAGCCGGGGGAAAAAAACCTCCTAAAGAGGGGAAAAAGTGCCCCGGCGGTCCTAGAGTGTTCACACACATCACTACCTAAATATATCAACAAATCCCCCCTGGGAGTGATGCGGTGAACAAGGAGATGGCACTCATGTATAAGGAAGTGCCAAGCTATGTGGAAATCACTCCACAAAAGGAAGTAAGCCCAAAGCTTTGCGGAAAGCTTCAAACTTTTCCCTAGGCAGAGCCTTCGTGAAAAGGTCTGCAATGTTCTCCTGCGTGGGCACATATGCCAAGCTGATCTCCCCAGCAGAGAACCTCTCCCTGACATAGTGATAATGCACCTCAATGTGCTTAGTGCGAGCATGGAACACAGGGTTCCTCGCAACTGCCAATGCGCTCTGACTGTCAGTGAAGATGGTGGTGGCAGAAGACTGGCCAACACCCAAATCAGCCATAAGGCGTCTGATCCACACACACTCAACAGTCGTTGTGAAAGCTGCCCTATACTCAGCCTCACAACTGGAAGTTGCCACAGTAGGCTGCTTCTTGCTCAACCAAGATATACATGAGCTACCAAGCATGAAGCAAAAGCCACTGGTGGACACACGAGTGTCATAGCAACCAGCCCAATCTGAGTCAGAAAAAGCATGCAAATCTGGCAGTAGTGATCCCCCCTTGGGATAAAACAACCCAAGTAGCCGAGTACCACTCAAGTAGCGAAAGATGCGCTTAACCGCCTTCCAATGCGTGACTCCTGGGCAATGCATAAACCTGCTCATCTGTGAGACAGCAAATTGAATATCTGGTTGAGTAATGCATAAGTAAATCAAGCATCCAACAGCCTGCTGATAGAGAACAGCATCAAATGCATCTCCAACATCATGAAGACTCAATCGTAAACCTGTCTCCATAGGAGTGGCAATAGGCTTACAGTCTTCAAGGCCAAAACCTTGCAATAATGTGTCAATATATTTCATTTGACACAAAGCCATTCCACCATCAACTTGCATAAACTGAATGCCCAAATAGTGATGCAAATGCCCCAAATCAGACATCTCAAATGAGGCATACAAATCAGCCTTGAAATCAGCAATATGCTTCTCAATAGGACCAGTGAGCAGCATGTTGTCTACATAGACAACAATGATCAGAATTACATCATTAGCACGCTTAACATATAAGGTGCTTTCAGTTGGACTGTTCTCAAAACCATGTGCAATCAGATAGGCATGTATCTTCTCATACCAAGCACGTGGTGCTTGCTTTAAACCATATAACACCTTCTTTAACCTGCACACCTGGTTTTCATGCCCTTTCTGCACAAAGCCACGAGGCTGAAAAACATACACTTCTTCATGCAAGTCACCATTCAGAAATGTTGTTTTAATGTCCAACTGATGTACATTCCAACCATGATGGGCTGCAAGTGCACAAATGCTCCGAACAGTAGTCATACGGCATGTAGGTGCAAAGGTCTCATCAAAATCAATGCCTCTTTCTTGCGCATAACCCTTTCCAACAAGCCTAGCCTTATACCTGTCAACCTTACCATCAGGTTTACACTTCAGCTTGTATACCCACTTAGTGCCAATGGCCTTCTTGCCAGGAGGCAAGTCACATAAAGACCATGTACCATTCTTCATAATAGCATCATATTCAGATTGCATAGCATCCATCCAATTTTCTGAATTCTGTGCTTCATCAAAAGAAACAGGCTCATTCTCATCACAGAGACTAGATGCAGCCATAGCATAGCAATCTGATGCAAAGGAGGCACTATGAGAGCCTGAACGAGTACGATATGACAAAGGTGCATCTAATTTGCTATCACGCAAAGTTTGCACCAGCCATTTTGGCATAGTTTTTGCCTGCTCAATATCAGCTCTCTCATCAGCAAGTGCATCATGTAAATCTGCATCAGAAATGGAATGATCTACATCATCATATGAAACCTGCAAGGCTGAGAAGTTGCCTCATTAGGACCAGCACTAGACTGTCCACCTGTAAAAAGAGGCATCAAAGTATCATACATGTCTTTGGAGCTAACAGATGTCTCCTTAGTACATGAAAGCAATGGCTGAATAGCATCTTCCACAAAGACAACATCACGGCTAACCAGAATGTGTTTAGTCTGTGGATGATACAGACGATAGCCTTTACTTTCAGAACTGTACCCAACAAAAATACATTTTACTGCCTTATCATCCAATTTTCTGCGATGTTGTTCAGGCACTAATGCATATGCCAAACAACCAAAAACACGCAGATGAGCAACAGATGGCTTGCGGTCATGCCAAGCCTCATATGGAGTGATAGACTGCAACGCTTTAGTGGGACACCTGTTCAGTACATATGCTGCACACATGACAGCCTCAAGCCAGAAACTATGAGGTAAAGCCTGACTCTTGACCATACACCTCGCCATCTCCATGAGAGACCTGTTCTTCCGTTCAGCAACTCCATTCCGTTGAGGTGTATACGGCACTGTACACTGGTGTTTTATCCCACGTTCAGCCAGAAATGCATTAGAATCTGAAGACATATATCCCCCCCCTCGATCAAAACGGAGGGTGCCCATTTTACATGCTGACAGATTTTCAGCGAAAACCAAAAACTGTTTAAAGCACATGAACACTTCGGACTTTGCTTTGAGTGGATATACCCATGCATGCGTGGAAAAATCATCAATGAAAGTCACGAAGTAAAGGTAATTTCCAAAAGAGGGTGTCTGCATAGGACCACAGACATCACTATGTAAAAGCTGCAATTTCTGCGTAGCCCGAACTGAACCATCTTTTGGAAAGGAAGAACGCTGCATTTTGCCCAAAATACAGCCTTCACAAACATGTTTTCCAGGTGCCTCAAGTTTGGGCAAAGAGGACACCATTTCAAATTTCTGCAGGCGTAACAAACTAGCAAAATTCAGATGACCAAAGCGTGCATGCCAAAGCTTTGCATCTGACATAGCCTGAGAATCATGAACTGCACATGCCGAATCATTCACAGATCTTTCATAGTCTATGAGCTTATACAGCCCACGACATAAAATGCCACAAGCAATAATCACATCGCCATTTGAGAGATCATGGACTGTACACCTGTCATCAACAAATTTCACAACCAAGCCAATCTTGGCTAGTGCAGAAACTGATAACAGATTCTTTTTTATCCCTGGCACAAATAAAGCATCTGACAAAGTGAAAGAACTACCATCAGCACTAGTCAAAATGATCTTACCAACTCCCATAACAGGATAAGAGGAGTTATTGGCGCATGTGACAGTATTCCCTGTAGGGGCAGGCTCGAGTGAAGAGAAGAAACTGCGTTGCGAGGTAATATGTTTGGTCGCCCCACTGTCAAAGTACCAAACATCTGAGTCTACTGCAGACATGCACTGATCATGAGAAGATGGGTCAAAACTATAGACAGTAGTAAACGCCCATTCTTCTTCCTGCACAAGATTTGCAGACTCTGTTTTTGGTGTAGAGGCCTCTGCACCAACCATTCCAGCCTCTTTCTTCTTTGCCTCTTTAGCAACCAGTTTTGGACAGTTCTTTATGATATGATCATTGCCTTTACAGTACTTACAAAACAATTTCTGCTTTTCTAATTTTTTCTCATCTTTTTCTTGGTTCTTTGAATGTGCAGCATTTGCAGATTTTTGCTTACTAGAAGAAGAGCTCCATTTTCCTTTGCCCTTCTGACTAGCCAGGAAAGCTTGATCTGCAACTCGCATAATGGACCTGTTCTGCCTGGACTGATCTTCCTGCAACAGAACAGAGACTAACTCCTCAAATGATAAGGCATTCGGATTGCCTTTCATCATCAACCGAAGAGTAGAAGCAAAACTCTGATATGATTCAGGAAGACCATTCAAAACGGTCTGCACAAGTGAGCTATCTGGTATAACCTCATCAGCAGAAATCAACTGTTCCTTCAAATCTTTGATCTTCGTTAGGAAACTGTCCATAGAATCACCTTCATTCATGTGCTCACTCTCCAACTGTTTTCGGATATAAGCAACACGAGCCTCATTCCTAGCTTGGTACAATGTGGTAAGTGTATCCCAAGCATCCCTAGCTGTTCTACAAGAGCGTATGTGACGAATAATGGCACGTTTGACAGACAAAGCTATCAATGCATGTGCCTGGGCATCTCTGCCATCCCAACGAATCTGCTCTGCAGTAGGTGCAACAGAAACAGCAGCACGAACAAGAATCTGCACAATATCATCTTCGACACCATCTTCATCAGCTCCAACACCTCTAGCACCTGTATTTGTAGTACCTGTAGTCGCAGGTGTAACAGGACGTCTTTCAACACCCTGCACAATGTTCCACAGTCCTTTTGCAACCAATACATGTCGCATCATATAAGCCCATAATGGGTAGTTGGTACCATCCAACTTATCCTCAACAGCCAACATACGGAATACATCACTGCTTTCAGCCATGGCCGGTGACTAAAATACCTTGATGCAAAAAATTAACTGTATCTCAAAAAGTTGAACGGAACTGCCCAGACGAGTTCTGCTAGACCTGTAGCAGACTCCGAGACGCTTAAACTGGCGAACAGAAACTGGTATATACCTTTGGCACAAAAGGACGAAATAGCCTGCACAAGCGCTACGATAGTGCGTTCGGAGGCCAAAACGAGCTCAGATCGCGATTTCGGCACCACAAAGCGAAGCCGTTTGGATCTCGAAAACACCCTGAGTATGCTCACCAAATTTCATGCGAATCTGAGACTGCAAACGGAGGAGTGTCGACGGCGCCCTAGAAGAAGCGACAACCTGCTCTGATACCAATTGTTGGAGTTAGACGTCTGCGGAAGCACGCGAACAGCACAAGGAAGAAGAAGAAGCTTGGAGCACAACACACAAGACTGAATGTATTACTAGAGAATGTACAAAGATAAGTAGCCCATTAGGGCAATAGGCGTATATACAAGCCGGGGGAAAAAAACCTCCTAAAGAAAGGAAAAAGTGCCCCGGCGGTCGTAGAGTGTTCACACACATCACTATCTAAATATATCAACAATCCATTCTCGGATGTTAGAGAAGGTTTATGCCTTCGACTTCAAAAAATATACCCAAATGTGTCATGAGTGATCATCCACTAGAAGAAAGAAGAAGATTGATCCACTAAGGGAAGGGGTATTCATGGGTCCACATAGATCCATGTGGACTAGGGCTAAAGGGTTACTAGCTCATGTGGAAGCCTCCTTGGGAATAGAACCCCTATCTTGCTTGCTGCAAGCTTGGTAGAAATCGTTGACTTGCCCAATCTTCTGTAATCCTTTAACTATTTGGGATGCAAAAACCCTTTGCAAATATGAGGTGTACCTTTGATGCCAAAGATTGAAAAATGACTCCTTAGATAGAAAGCAAGAGAGTTTTTAAAGCCCTTTTTCTTCTATGCCTTTTGCAATGCTGTCTTTGGTTTTAGGGTCAATCATCTTTAAAGAAGTGTTATCAAATAACACTTGTTTATCATGGTTGATGATGGCCTTAACTGATAGTAAATTCATGCACAAACTAGGGAAATACAATACATTTGATAATGATTTACACTCCCCTTGATCATTGGTGATTTTTACTTTGCCTTTCCCTTCAATGGATAGACGCTTATTATTGCCTACATAGACTTTGCCAGCATGGTCCTCAATCTCTTGAGAGGATGCTCGGCCTTTGCACATCTGAGAGGTGGCTCCACTGTAAAAGATCCACTCTTGAGATGAACTCGAAGTCACTAAGGCATTGGCTTTTATTGAAATGAACAGGTCTGCATTGGAATAGTGAGACCTATGTTGGGAGGGTTTTGAAGGATTCCTAGAGCTATGAGGTTTTGAGCTGTGCTTCTTTTTGCAGCAAAATTTCTCCAAGTGCCCCATTTTGCCACAATAATTACAACTAAACTTCTTTGATGAGTTTTTTATCCTTATTTGGATGTGGAGCTAGTCTTATGACCAGGATGTTATCCCTTTTGGAAGGGTCCCTTAGCCTTCATCATGGTCTCTTGTGAGAAAGCCGACTTTTCTCGTGATTCATGGAGGAGCAAAAGTCATCGAACTTCTTCCCAAGTTAGAACTTGGAGGGGATTATAAAGGGTGGTTACAAATGTCTCATATGATCTAGGGAGTTTATTGAGAAGGCAGATGGTCATATCTTCACTAGAAACATGATAGCCACATAATACTATTTTACATTGATAGTCCTTAATGTGACAATGACCTTGGAAATAGGATCCTCGGGCCCAATAGGTTATGAAACTCCACCTCTAGGGTGTAAATCTTTGAGGGAGTTTTGTCATCATAGAGGTCTTGGCGGATCTTCCAAGCCTCAGAGGAAGTTCTATAGGAGGTTATATGGCCGTTGGTTAACTCCTCACAAGCTAGAAGTAATTCACCTAAGGCTCACTTACCTTTCATGTTTCACATATTCTAGGCTCCTAAATCACTTTCTTTGTCTAGCCCTTGCTTGGTTCCCTCAACTACTTTATAAGAGGTTTGTATAAAGGTAAGCCCTAATGATATCCTTCGAAAGACTATAGTTTGTGTCATTGAGTCACTCATCTTTTGGCATAAAGATTGGCATGAATGAGGGTAAATACAATTGAATCAATGATGTTGCATTCAAAGTTGTTGACATGGTCATCATTGAAAATAAGATACCATGCTTGCAAAGATGAAGTCAAAATTTGCACAAAAAATTTCAGTTGGGATGGGGGGGGGGGGGGGGGGGGAGGGGCTTAGAGTAGGCCTACACTTCCAAATGAGATAGACACCTTGGAGAGAGGAGAGGGGCTTAGAATAGACTTAGACTAAATAATGTGAGAGAGATGCCTTGGAGATGGGGGGCTTAGAATAGCCCTACACCTACACAAAAAGCTGAGATGAATCGATGCGAGAGGAGGGCTTAGAGTAGCTCGTTGCACACCAAATAGCCTTATATTAGGCTTAGGAACTTGAGAGATTTTTGTGGGTGCACTTAGACTAGCTTCCAACCCATAGATGCACAACACACACACGCACATAGTGATCTCCTTATATTGCTGGAGTTACAAAGTTGGGCACTTTGTGCCAAATGACATTCCCAAGAGAGAGGGTTGAGACCTTTGGGAAAATGAATCAAAGCATTTAGTGATGGATTTACAATGTTGGGCAGAGAGTATTACTAAGTGTGTTCAACTTGAGGTTCAAAATAACCCATGATGTGTACAAGATAATGCAGTGATTTTCTATGCCCTTAATGCCAAATGTTATGCCACAAAGTAAGAGTGGAACCATTGTTGCAATAGAACTATTTGGATGAGAGGGAGTACAATGAGTACTTAGTGCCAAACATAGCATCAAAGGGCGTTTTCTTTTTACCCTGTGGAAAACTTTTAAATTAATGCTATTAAGGAAGGGTTATATTGGAGAGATTAGAAGGAAATAGAAAAAAACTTAGGAAGGATTAAAACCTTATAATTAGATAGCTTTAAAAAAAAATCTAATATGATGCCATTAATAGGACACTTTAAAAAAAGAAATTGATCACATGTGACTTACAAACACATCACATAGCCAATGATCGAGCACAGGGGAGAAAGGAATTTGTGTTTTTTTTGCTACCTTTCAAGAAACTTGTAGATTTACTAGTGTAGCTAAAAACATAGCCCCAAGTTGAATATTCATTGTCGAATAATTACAAAGAACACCCCTCTTGATGTTCTTGAACTTGTGTAAAGACAACTATGCATGAAAGTACTCCAACATGGCTCCAAGAATCACTTCAAAAGTGCTTCAAAATAGGCTTTGAAAGAAAAGAATGAATCTTTGAGGGCCCAAAGCATGTTCAAGGTAATGCAAACCTTAGTCTTTCCCCTTCTTCAATCACCACAAGATTGTATCTTACTAGCAAGAGATTTCCGGCTATGCAAGCTTCGGGAGGAAAAAATTAGGATAGATGACCTCTGAGGAAGTATCAGGAACCTCTATCTTTGTTGATCATTGAGGTCCTCCGTCATGCACAACCAATGGTACCAACGATGACTTTGTTCACTCAAATAACAAGGCATGCCAAGTCCTATGGCTTGTTCACCACATTAGTCCTAAGCCTTGGAGAAAGCCTTGGGTGGGTGGTCGAACCTACTATCTATGGCTGACCAGGCCACTATATGTTTTATTAAAAATCATATACAAAAGTGTTCCGTGGCCATTTGGACTTTCACATGGACACTAATGGTAATTGTACTTTAGCTAGCTCATCACAAGATAACAATACTTATCATAGGGCTCAATTATCTTTTACATTCCAAATATTCTAGGTTGTCACTATCCTTGTTGGGATCCGATTCTGTAGCATCTGCTACTTCATATATCAAGTTTCTATATAGATAAGGCCCAATCATGTCCTTCCACAAATTGTAGTTCATGACATTTAACCACTCATCCTTGAGCATGAACATAGGCATAAATGATGGCAAGTAGCATTGACTAGAATGATGCCAAATTTCTCCCCCTATGCACAATAAAAAGCTTGGACCCTGCCAAAGACCTAGTTGTTCTCATATGAGTACTCACTAAAATGTGTATAGCTCTCAATTCCTAAACTGCAATTAACAAACCCTTTTAGACACATAACCTAGACACTAAGGTTTCCCAATGAGCTATCAATCACTAGAATTGGACACCTATATACTAGTCAACTCAGTCCCACAAGATAGAATAATTTTCCTAACAGGATTTGAGACAGACAAGTAGAGAAAGCAGCAGTTATAACTCACACTACAAGAAGAATTTCTCAACATCCTTTTTGTCATAAAATCCATGATTTATAAGCTCTCTAAAAAGTACAAGAATTATGAAAATACAAAGATAAAATGAAGTCCCATCAGGCTCCCATAGAAATTCAACACCTTTTGCAAAGGGCAATAGAGATATACAAGAGAATATGAACTCCTATGATACGAAATTGCTAAGTAGAACATGTACAAGGAGCACCCTAACTTCTTACCATCCACACACACTTAGAATGAGTTTGGATGGTACTTAAATAGCAATGGGAGCCTTCCATGACTCTTCATATGACTTCCATGTCTCTTCACATGCCCTCCTTGTCTCTTTAGCTACCTTGTGACTTTGTTTCTTCATTGGAGTGTCTTTTGGTGGTTCATGTTTGAGTTTGGGATCTGTAGAAGCACACAAAAAGCACAAGAAAGAAAAAGAAGCTTGGAGAACAACAGACAATACTGAATGTATTACCAAGTGAGTGTACAAAAATAAGGAACCCGTTAGGGTTATAGGTGTATATACAAGCCGAGGGAAAAAACATCCTAAAGAGGGAAAGAAGTTCCCAAATTGTCGTGAATGTGTTAACACACATCACTATGAGAATATATCAACAAATCCCCCCTCGGAGTGATGCGGTGAACAAGGAGTTGGCACTCATGTATAAGGAACCGCCAAGATATGTGGAATCAATCCACAAAAGGAAGTAAGCCCAAACACTACAAGAAATAGGGGGCGTCGCGACGTCCCTGAATTGAAAAAAAGAGGAGCACTGTCGCTCATGAGACGCTAGCATTGCATAAGCAACGGTGCTATTCTTTTATTTTTTTTACGGGCATTCCTCGCATAAGCAATGCCTGCATCGCTTATGCAACGCTAAATGTGTGCATCGCAAATAGTGTTGCTAACTAGCGATGTTGGCAAACTGGATAGCGTCGCATATGCGATGCTCTGGAATGTTAAAAAAAAAAAATCGATTTCTCTCGGTGCATTTGTGCTGGGATTTGGACGTGAGAGCAAGAAGAGAATGAGATAGAGAGAGAGAGAGCGCGAGAGAGAGACAGAGAGAGCGAGAGAGAGAGAGAGAGCGAGAGAGAGAGAGAGAGATGCATCTCGTTGAAGCCAGGTATGCGCACACACACACACACTTACACACACATACATATGCATACACACACACTTACACACACATACATATGCATACACACACACATATACACATACAAAAACACACACACACATACACATAGACACACACACACATACACACACATATATACACATACACATAATGTTGCATACACACATGCACACATAATTCATACACATGCACACACATATACACATACATATACACACACATACACACATACACACACATATACATACACACACACATACACACACATATATGCATACACACACACATAGAGAGACATGCACAGACATACACATACATGCATACATAATGCATATGCATATGCGTACATACATACATACTTACATGCATACACACACATATGCATACATAATGCACATCCATACATACACATACATAATGCACATGCATACATACACATACATAATGCATACACACACATATGCATACATAATGCATACATAATGCATACACACATACACACACATATGCATACATACATGCATACACATACACACATAGACACATACACACACATAGACACATACACACACATAAACACATACACACTCATAGACACACACACATACACATAGATGCGAACACACATACACACACATATACACATACACACATAATGATGCATTCACACACATACACTTGCATACACACATACACACACATACACACACACATACACACACATATATGCATACACACACATAGAGAGACATACACACACATACACATACATGCATACATATGCATATTTAATGCATATGCATATGCATACATACATACTTACATGCATACATAATGCACATGCATACATACACATACATAATGCATACACACACATATGCATACATAATGCATACACACACATATGCATACATACATGCAGACACATACACACATGCACACATACACACACATAGACACATTCACACACATAAACACATAGACACTCATAGACGCATAGCGACACATACACATAGATATAAACACATACACACACACATATACACACACATAGACACATACACACATAATGATGCATACACACACATACACATGCATACACATACATATGCATACATACATGCATACACATACACACATAGACACATACACACACATAGACACATACACACATACACACTCATAGATACACACACATACACATAGACACACACACATACACACATATACACACACACATACACACATAATGATTCATACACACACATACACGTGCATACACACATACAGACACATATACACACACATACACACATACACACACATATATGCATACACACACACATAGAGAGACATACACACGCATACACATACATGCATACATAATGCATATGCATATGCATACATACATACTTACATGCATACATAATGCACATACACACACATAATGCATACATACACATATGCATACATAATGCATACACACACATACACACATATGCATACATACATGCATACACATACACACATATACACATACACACAATAGACACATACACACACATAAACACATACACACTCATAGACACACACACATACACATAGACATGCACACACATACACACACATATACACACACACGTACACACATAGACACATACACACATAATGATGCATTCACACACATACACATGCATACACACATACACACACATATACACACACATATACACACACATACACACATACGCACACATATATGCATACACACACACATAGAAAGACATACACACACATACACATGCATGCATACATATGAATACCTAATGCATATGCATATGCATACATACATACTTACATGCATACATAATGCACTTGCATACATACACATACATAATGCATACACACACATATGCATACATAATTCATACACACACATACACACACATATGCATACATACATGCATACACATATAGACATAGACACATACACACACATAGACACATACACACACATAAACAAATACACACTCATAGACGTTTAGCGACACATACACATAGACACACACACATACACACATAATGATGCATACACACACATACACATGCATACACATACATATGCATACATACATGCATACACATACACACATACACACATACACACACATAGACACATACACACACATAAACACATACACACTCATAGATACACACACATACACATAGACACACACACACATACACACACATATACACACACACACATACACACATAGTCACATACACATAATGATGCATAACCATGCATACACATATACAAACACATATACACACACATACACACACATATATGCATACACACACACACATAGAGAGACATACACACACATACACATACATGCATACATATGCATACATAATGCATATGCATATGCATACATACATACTTGCATACATAATGCACATGCTTACATACACATACATAATGCATACACACACATATGCATACATAATGCATACACACACATACACACATGCATACATACATGCATACACATACACACATAGACACATACACACACATAGACACATACACACACATAAACACATACACACTCATAGACGCGTAGTGACACATACACATAGACACATACACATACACACACACATATACACACACACAAACATACACACATAGACACATACACACACATAAACATGCATACACACACATATGCATACATACATGCATACACATACACACATAGACACATACACACACATAGACACATACACGCACATAAACACATACACACTCATAGACACACACACATACACATAGACAAACACACACACATACACACACATATACACACACACATACACACATAATGATGCATACACACACATACACATGCATACACACATATAGACACATATACACACACACATATACACACATACACACATACACACACATATATGCATACACACACATAGAGAGACATACACACACATACACATACATGCATACATATGCATACATAATGCATATGCATACATACATACTTACATGCATACATACACATACATAATGCATACACACACATATGCATACATAATGCATACACACACATATGCATACATACATGCATACACATGCACACATAGACACATACACACACATAGACACATACACACACATAAACACATACACACTCATAGACACACACACATACACATAGACACACACACATACACACACATACACACATAGACACATATACACATAATGATGCATACACACACATACACATGCATACACACATACAAACACATATACACACACATACACACATACACACACATATATGCATACACACACATAGAGAGACATACACACACATACACATACATGCATACATATGCATACATAATGCATATGCATATGCATACATAGATACTTACATGCATACATACAAATACATAATGCATACACACACATATGCATACATAATGCATACACACACATACACACACATATGCATACATACATGCATACATACATGCATACACATACACACATAGACACATACACACACGTAGACACATACACACACATAAACACATACACACTCATAGACGCATACACATACACATAGAGACACACACATACACACACACATACACACACACATATACACACATAGACACATACACACATAATGATGCATACACACACATACACTCATACACACATATGCACACACATACATGCACATACATACACACACACATGCATACATACACATACTTAATGCATACACACATACATATATACACATATATATATTGATTTCTAACCCATTTTGTTTTATATGTTAGGTATTATGGATCCTAGTAGAGAGAGAAAGGCAAAACTCACTCTCATAAAAAGTCTTATGAGAGCAAGAGTTCCGTCTGATACTCTAGGGGCCATCATGCGTGATTACTCAAAGATGTCTGACGATGAGATGGACTATACGATCCAGACGCTTACCCAGCGATCAGAGGAGGGCTCTTCTGTGGCTCCACATGTAGGAAGATAGCTATCTGCTCATAGGTATGTTTTTTTTTCATAAACTTTTTTAATGATATTATAACACACATTTTTATTTATTTTTATCTATCTATTTTCAGGACACCTATACCACCTCCAGATCGTGATAGCAGAGCAGAGTTGCCTATGAGGACATCCATAGATGCCTTAGGACTAGAGCGTGAGATAGAGCCAGAGGGGAACATTGTGTACATAGGGAATGTATTGGAGTTCAAGAGAAGAATGCGGGCACTATGCGACTCTTACCTGCGCCTTGTTCACTTACCGTGGAAGTAAGTAAAAATTTTACATATAAATTGAAATAAATATCTTATGTTTTATTTACATTATTTTTTTTATTTTTGTAGTGAGCATGATGAGAGGGATAAAAAATACGTACTTAGTTCACTTGAGACAGAGTTTGGGACAGGATGGTCGCTTAAGTGGTGTCTAAAAGAGATGCGGACACTTATGGATCATCGTCGCGATAATGCACGATATGCACTGCTTTTATGTATATATATGTGGATATGAGTATGTGTGTTTATGTATGTATGTATGTATATGAGAGAGAGAGAGAGAGAAAAGAGTGAGACTAGAGGTACAAATACACGCATACACACACATATACATCATACATGCACATTTACACGCATACACATACATGCACATTTATACATACACACACATACATGCGCATTTTTACACACACATACACATGCATGCAGTTACACACATATAATGAATACACATAGACACATACACATACTCACATACATGTACACATACTCACATACACATACACATGCATAATCATATGTACACACACATAGACTCATATAATCATATTTACATGCATATATACATATACACATGCATATATATACACACACACACAACACATGCATATGCACATATAGATACACATACATACACAACACATGCATACACATAAATAAATAAATAAATAAATCCTATTTCAAAAATCGTAAATCAAAAACACCAATTTTGATATTAGGGTTTTAAAACCCCTAAATTCAACCTTTTAGCCATATGTCTGAAGTATATGTACACATTGCATCTATTCCTCCGACGTCCTACTAGAGAGATGTCTCTCCTCCCAACCTTATGCCTCTATATATAGCTACTGGAATCAACGAGGATCATAATATATATAAAGATATATACACATCATGTATATACACATACATAAATATAAAATGGTGTAGATATATTATGCCTCACACATACATGCCTAAATGCACACATAAATATACATATATATACATGCATACATATTTACATGTACACATCAAAAGGTGTGTATATGTGTGTGTATGTTTATATGTGTGTATGCATTCATGTATATTATGTGTATGTTTATATATGCATATATACATATATATATATATATATATATATATATATATATATATATATATATATATATATATATATATATATATATATATATATATATATATATATATATATATATATAGATAGCAAATTGAAAATTATACCTTAATAGTGTCGAAACAGATGCATTACTCCATCCAAAACGATTTTGAAGATTGAGAATAATTAAGCTCGCACTTAGTCGTGTCAAACGACTTCTTTCATATACATGTTTTAGACATTCCTCTCGAAGATATTTCTCATTTTTAGAAATATCAATGCTCTCACTGTCATTTTGATACCAATCCTCAATAAAATCTGCCATGCCATCATCTTCATAATTGTCACACAAATCTTGTACTTTATTGTCTTTTGAATATAGATCTTTCAACCTTGCATATTCCACAGGATTACTGTTGCGTAGCTTCCTCTTAGAAGCTTCTGATAAATGAGGTCTTAATGGAAATTGTGAATGCTGTGGAGGAATATCATCAACATGTAAATAAAATTCATTAGTATTCCATAAATGAATAAAAAGTAAACTTTAAATATAAAATTAAGTATATAGCAATATATTGGAATCTACACATATAAATAAAATTCATTAGTGTTCCATAAATGAATAAAAAGTAAACTTTAAATATAAAATTAAGTATATAACTTATTAAATATGGATAGAAATTTTTTTTTCTCTTTAGCTAAAAGCTGCTCTTGGAGGTCTAGGCCATCCATAATTCACTAATAGTTCATCGCCAACATGTAATGTAGTAATAGCATTGACAACTATGTATCTTGATACATCTCTACTCATGTATGGTAATTCATGACTATTTTCACGCTCCTCAAATGTGCAATTAGTCCTTGAACTATTATGTAACCCTGGACTACTATTTATTAAACCTGCTATATTTCCATGTGTGTAAGGTCTTCCATCAATATATAATCTTTCATTTTCTGCATGTAAAATCCTTCTACTAGTAAGGGATGCTGCATTCAAGCATATTCCATAAGTACTCATGCTTTGAGCATAACTTGAAAGTCGATGCCAATCTCCCCATCCATATATAGGACCACAAAAGGACATAAGGGTGACTTCAGAGTTTGGAGGCACATACAAATCCTCTACAATAAAGAGACCATGACCAACATTAGTAATAGTGGATGGAGCAATCATATAGTGATTACCCCAAAAGTTGAAAGCCTCTCCATCTAAAGGAAGTGGTCTTCTATTCCATCCTCCATATCTTCTTCTATCATATGTTTGTACTAAAGAATGATCATGAGCTGGCAATGGATGATCTCTAGCCATTTCAGTCTCTAAACCAGGAGGTAGAGGATTTCTAGAAACCTCCTCCTTGTAATTGATGAACAGCAATTCCATGACGTGTACGAGGTATATTTACATTATGAGAAAAATTATCATCATCATCATCGAGCAAGTATTCTTGTATATCAACAGTAATTTGATTTTGTATATGGTTTTTAAATAAAATAATGACATTAATATATATAAAAAATACATACCCAAGCATTATCACGTTGACCAGGTGATTGTGCATGCTCAAAAGTACCATACTCTACCTCATGTTCAATACATTCCAATCGTGGCCTTCGATACGTGCCATAACAAGAGTTACACC
Organism: Ceratopteris richardii; assembly: GCA_020310875.1. Lineage (NCBI taxonomy): Eukaryota > Viridiplantae > Streptophyta > Polypodiopsida > Polypodiales > Pteridaceae > Ceratopteris > Ceratopteris richardii. The sequence continues at coordinate 20,172,342 of CM035417.1, read as the reverse complement.
AACATATAATATGCTCTTGATAGTAAAATGCATCATAATTCCCATCGGAGGACACATGTGAAGTCGTTGCATGGGTAGGAGGTGGTGGAGTACCCTCTGATTGATCAGAATCTGCACATAATAAGAAACAAAAGAAAATATAAGTTATGTATCCATCAAATATATTTAAAATTAAATGTTTGATATACTTACAATATATAGTCATTGCACGATGAGGAGACGGTGGTGGAGTTCCAACTGATTGATCAGAATCTACAAATAATGGTATTTGATATTAATAATCTGATTATCTACATACACAAAGAATTCACATATACATATTTACACATACACACATATTCACATATACACAACTACACATTATTGTGGGATAAATGCATGTATTTTGTATGAATGAGTGTATATGCATGCATGTGTGTGTACGTATATATGTGGATATGTATATGTGTTTTTATGTTATATGTATGTATATGTGTATATGTATACATATATGTATGTGTATATGTTTGCATGTATATGTGTATGTGGGTATGTGTATGTGTATGTGTGTGTATATATGTGTATGTATTCTGATTTTATTTTCTATTTGAGATTAAGTTAACAGGAGATATTGTATGGTGAAAAAAATAAGAGGCAACCTAACATACCACCTGAGATGTGGTAGTTTTTTCGTAGAGAGCTACACCTTGAGGAGTCATTTCCTCAGCAGAAGGTACACAAATTAATAGTTTATATTTATAATTTTTATATATTTTAGTAATTTTTTTCATTTAATTTATGTATTTTTTTCTTAAATAAACAGGTTGCTGCAAAGAAGAGAGTGGAGTCGGGCCACACATCGCACCTAGGCCAAATGGGCCATAATGTTTTTGTAGCTACGTTTGTAAGTATATGTGTTATTGTGAGTATATTTTTATTTTAGTTAAAATGCAAGCAACTAATCTTTTTTATTTGTTTCAATGTAGCGGAAGGATTATGGCCGATATCCTACGAAACATGAGATAGAGTATGCTACACATTTTGGATATCGGCGTTTGAGCGAGTATATGTGAGATCATCCTGATGCCTTTGTAAGTATTATTAAATTTTATATAATTATTTTATTTTTATGAATGGTTTAATTGTTTTATTTATTTATGTTTGTTATATGTAATACAGGAGTATTATGGAGAGAGAGATATGGATAAGGTGGAGAGACAGACACAGGGGGGACGATCTCAATCGTCACAGGGTGATCATGACGATGAGGATGAGGATGATCAGGATGATCAGGATGATCATGATACTGCTGATGATGATGATCATGATGATGATGATAATGATTAGGATTTTAGTTGATTATGACATTGAATTATATGTATTTATATTGATATATATATATATATATATATATATATATATATATATATATATATATATATATATATATATATTTTTCATTTCAGTTATGTTTTGAATTGTGTGTATGGTATTAAGTAATGAAGAGTTCTGTTCTATTGATTGTTATTATTGTTTATATTAAGCATGTGTTTTAATACTTTAATTATATAGTTCATTCATATGTGTGTACCTAAGTGTATATGTATGTGTGTGTATATGTATGTGTGTGTATATGTATGTATGTGCATGTGTATGTGTGTGTATATGTATGTATGTGCATGTGCATGTGTAAGTGTATATGTGTGTATGAGTATGTGCATGTGCATGTGTATGTGTGTGTATATGTATGTGCATGTATATGTGTAACTCTATGTGTATATGTGTGTATGTGCATGTATATGTGTATATGTAGGTATGTGCATGTGTGTGTCCATGTGTATATGTGTTTTAATACTTTAATTATATAATTCATTCATATGTGTGTACCTAAGTGTATATGTATGTGTGTGTATATGTATGTATGTGCATGTGTATGTGTGTGTATATGTATGTATGTGCTTGTGCATGTATAAGTGTATATGTGTGTATGAGTATGTGCATGTGCATGTGTATGTGTGTGTATATGTATGTGCATGTATATGTGTAACTCTATGTATAAATGTGTAGGTGCATGTATATGTGTATATGTAGGTATGTGCATGTGTGTGTGCATGTGTATATGTGTTTTAATAATTTAATTATATAATTCATTCATATGTGTGTAACTAAGTGTATATGTATGTGTGTATATGTATGTATGTGCATGTGTATGTGTGTGTATATGTATGTATGTGCATGTGCATGTGTAAGTGTATATGTGTGTATGAGTATGTGCATGTGCATGTGTATGTGTGTGTATATGTATGTGCATGTATATGTGTATATGTAGGTATGTGCATGTGTGTGTGCATGTGTATATGTGTTTTAATACTTTAATTATATAATTCATTCATGTTGCTGTAAATCAAGCCTTCACACTTGGCTTAGATTTGTAAACTGAAGAATTCACATGAAGCTTGGATATTAACTTGAAGATTCTACATGAAGCAATGACCATGGGAACACATTCCTATGCCTTGTTACTTTTTTATCCATTGTAAAAGTCTATATGACTTTACCACTCATGTAATCACACCTACTTGATTAGTCATGGAAGTTAGATGTTGTAATGGAGAGAATATCTCCTTACTTTTAGTGGAGAGATTCTAGGGAGCTTCAATTTGAATTTCAAATTCAAATAATCACCCAACCTCTATAAAACATGAAGAAAAAAGTCGCGGGTTATGTCTTCACTTGTAACTCATTTTTCCCGAAGCTTATTATCTCCATTACTGAGTGTGTGAGTGCTACACCATAGCCTACACCTCTGAGTACCATTGGTCATTACATATCATGCCAATGGGAATGTACAATCATATGATCTAATACATATACATACATTCATTATCACTGTTTTCTCTTAGTCATCTACTCCAAGTCTGCCATCTTCAACAGAGCATATCTCAGTGGTTTCTCAACCAAATCAAGTGATTCAAAGTGCATTGGATTCAGCTCAAAGTGTACTACACATATACAAAGTTTTGAAGAAGTTTGGTTCAGTCATTTTGAAGAAATCAACGTCGAAACAGTCTTTGGTATTTCTCTATACATCTCCTAAAAAGTCGGGGGTGATTAGAATTTTGCTAAACTTATTTCTCAGTGCATAGTTTATCAATTGGAGTGATTCCACTTGAAAATGTTAGCTTGATAAGCTAATTTAATGTGTCCAAAAGGAATTTGATCAATTGTAAGTGTGTTGGTCATAGTGAGTGAAACTCTGAGCAGGTGTCAAGTCAAAAATAGCAAGTGTTTCAAGTCTTGTGAAGTGCAAAGTTATCTGTTTTGATTTAATCATTACACATATCATTTGCAAAGTACATATATGTTTTCTTGGCATCATTTGGAAGCTAAGCAAGTGTACTAAGCATATCTGAAGCAGAGGAGGGCTGGAGCAAAGCAGGATTAGCAGCTCCAACTTGATCTCTTGAGTGCACCCAACCATCACTCCCAACAGTGGTATCAGAGCAAACAAATAAGGTAACATGGGTGATGGTTTCCCTTCCTTCATTGACAAATTGGACAGAAACAATTACCAAGCATGGTCTCTAAGGATGAAGACCTATCTACAAGGAAGAAGCTTGTTTGGATTCATCTCAGGAGATGAGGAGTTACCCACATTCAAAGCTAGAGGACTACCCACCAAGGATGAACAAGAGAGACTCAACCAATGGTGTGCAAAAGATGCTTTGGCAAGGTCTTATCTTCTTAACTCTATATCTGATTTCCTTTTACCTCATATAAGGAACTGTAAGACTTCCCAAGAGACTTGGGAAACCTTGTCAACATATTTCTCTTCCAACACAAGGGCCAGGAAGAATCAACTATGGATTGAATTCACAACCCTTAGGAAGCAGCCCAAGCAATCAGTCTCAGAGTATGTGACAAAGATTAAAGATGTAGCAGACCAACTAGCAAGTATTGGAGAGGAGATTGAAGAAGAGCAAATAGTCAGGCAAGTGACAAATGGACTCAAGGCAGATGACAAGTGGGAAAGTTTCACCACTGCAATGGACCTATACATGGATATGCATACCCCAGATCTCACAACTCTCATGGGCCAACTCTTCACACATGAAGCTAAGTTTACAAAGGCAGGAGATCAATCAAAAGGTAACAACCCCTCTGCTCTATATACTGATAAGAAGACTAAAGATAAAGGTAAAAGTAAGAAGGTTGATGAAGAAGGATCTACCTCTCAAGCAAACTATGCAGGGAGAGGGAGATCTTCAAGAGGAAGAGGCAGAGGAGGTAAGTCAGGTAGGGGGAGACCCTACAACTCATCACCATGTAACATTTGTGGATTGTCTAACCATACCACAGATGAATGCTACAAGAACTACAAGAATCAGAGAGGTAGAGGCTGTCAAAGAGGTGGATACTCTCAAGGGAGAGGCAGATTCAACCAACACCAAAGCTACAATGGGTACAACAATCAGTACAACAACAATTAAAACCACAACCACAATGGTAACTACCAAGGTGGATACAGAAACAGAAGGGATTACAACAACTACACAGAGGAGCAAGATGACTCCCTATTGATCATGAATATGACCTCCAAGGCAGGTGCAAATGATGATCATTTATTTTATATTGACTCAGGATGCTCTAACCATGTAGCTGGTAATGTGGCACTACTTTCTGATTTGGAAGAACCCAAGGGCAAGCATCAGGTACAAACAGGTGATGACACTAAACATTTTGTTATAAAGATTGGGAATGTGAAGACATGTGATGGAAGCCAGAACTTATTGAGTAGAGTACTCTATGTACCAACTATCACCAAGAATCTAATGAGTGTTGGTCAGATTGTGGAGAAAGGATTGCAGGTCAGATTCACACAACATGGAGCATATGTGGAGGACCCAAAGCATGGATTCAAGAGGATAGCCAAGGGAGAAAAATCAGGTAGATTGTTTACTTTTGAGCTTGAAGACACCAAAAATATTGCTTTATACAATTACAAGGATCAAACACTCTCAGAGTTAGAGATGTGGCACAAAAGGCTTGGACACATAGGTGAAAGAACCATAAAGCAAATATGCAGGGATCAATGTGTGCTTGGGATACCTAATGTATCCAAGCAACACATGATTTACAAGTGTGGAGCATGTCAATTTGGTAAGTCTCACAGGTTGCCCTATTCAAGGAAAGGTTTCATGCATGAAGACTACCTAGACTTGGTACATACAGATGTTTGGGGACCTAGCAAGGACCCTTCCATATCAGGATCAAGGTACTATGTATCTTTTATTGATGATTATAGCAGGTGGACAATCTTATACTTTATGAAGCATAAAGATGAAGTGTTTAATTGTTTCAAGAAGTATCTTGCACTTGTTGAAAACCAAACAGGAAGAAGCATGAAAAGACTAAGGTCAGATGGTGGAGGAGAATATTTCTCCAATGAGTTTGAAGAATTCTTGCAGGAAAGAGGCATCAAGAGGGAGATAACCACAAGGTACTCACCTGAACAAAATGGAGTAGCTGAAAGAAGAAATAGACTCATTGTAGAAACAGCTAGGTCTATGCTAAATGAAAAGAAGTTGCCAAATTATCTTTGGGCAGAAGGTGTATCCACTGCCACCTATCTCATTAATAGGTTGCCATCCAAATCTCTTGATGGCATGACACCATATGAAGCTTGGCATGGTAAGAGACCATCTCTGGATCATTGTAAGATTTTTGGTTGTGTAGCATATGTGCATATACCCTCACAGGTGAGAGGAAAGCTAGACCCTAAAGCTGAAAAGTGTATCTTCATTGGTTATGATTTGAACCAAAAGGGATACAGATTTTACAACCCAACAAACAAAGGCTTCAAGGTAAGCAGAGATGTCATCTTTGATGAGAATGACTCATGGTATGAGAATGAGTGCAGGAAGGTTAGTCTACCCTATGACTTGCAAGAGGAGTTTCCAAAGCTAATCAAGGAAGAACCAAACAAGGAAGAAGATCTAAATTCAGAAGATGATGACACAATCAATCTTGAGGAGTTCAAAGCTTGGAAGTCCAAAGGGAAGATGAAGATGAAGCAACTAGAGGATATACCAGAATCATCAAATCAGTCCATTAGGAGATCTCAGAGAGAAAGCAAAAGACCAATCAGATTTGGGTATGACACATCACTTGTAACTAAGCACTCTGTATATCTAGCAAAAGATTTGTTGCATGAAGAACCAGGTACCTATGAAGAAGCAATCACTAAGCCAGAATGGAAAGAAGCCATGGATGAAGAAATGGAAGCTCTCAAGGAAAGTGACACTTGGGACTTGGTACCCAAGAAGGACTCTATGAAGGTGATAGGATCCAGATGGATCTACAAGCTAAAGAGGAACTCAGATGGATCAATCAACAGGTACAAAGCTAGGTTGGTAGCCAAGGGTTTTGCACAAACCCAAGGCATTGCTTATGAGGAGACATTTTCTCCTGTGGCTAAGATGCCAACAATCAGAATTTTGGTGAGTGTAGCTGCATCCAAGAATTGGAACATGTACCAATTAGATGTCAAGAATGCTTTCTTGAATGGATGGATATCTGAAGAAGTCTACATGTCACAACCACCTGGCTATGAAGACCCCAAGAAAGTAAACTATGTTTGTAAATTGAAGAAGGCTCTATATGGTTTAAAGCAGGCACCTAGAGCATGGAATTACAGGTTGACAACCTACCTCCAAGACCAAGGATTTGTAATGAGCAAAGCTGACACTTCTCTATTCATAAAGAGGAGTAGTGCAGAGGTAATATACTTGTGTGTTTATGTTGATGACATCATCATTACAGGCAATGATGTCAATGGGATTAGACACATCAAAGGACAGATGATGAAAGAATTCAAGATCAATGATCTTGGATTATTGAAGTACTTTCTAGGTCTTGAGTTGGTGTATACAAATGCAGGTATATATATCACTCAAAAGAAGTACATACAGGATATGGTCAAGAAGTTTGGTTTGTAGGAAGCTAAAGTCTCAAGCACTCCAATGGAAGTCAACCATAAGCTAAGTGCTCATGAAGGGGATGAAGTCCAAGACATTACAGGATACCAAAGTATGGTAGGTAGTCTGAATTATGCTACCTTAACCAGAATTGACATAGCATATGGAGTTAGTGTGCTAAGCCAATTCATGCACAAACCAAGGGTAACTCATCTAGAGGCAGCAAAGAAAATCTTGAAGTACCTCAAAGGAACTCAAAGTCATGGTTTGTATTTTCCATACACATCAGATATTGATCTTAAAGTTTACTCAGATGCAGATTGGGCAGGATGCAAGGATGATAGGAGGAGCACATCAGGATACATTTGTTTTGCAGGTGATAAACCTATCTCTTGGTCAGCTAAGAAGCAACCTACAGTGGCATTGTCATCCACTGAAGCAGAGTATAGAGGGCTAGCCAATGCCACTCAAGAAGCTATCTGGTTAAAACTCTTGTATACAGAATTAGGTCTATACACTAGACCTCCAATTATCTTTGGAGATAACACAAGCTCTCTTCACCTTGCAGCTAATCCAATATATCATGCTAGAACAAAGCACATAGAGGTTCATTACCACTATGTGAGGGAGAAGTTGCTAAGCAAGGATATACAATTGATTTATGTGTCTACTAATATGCAATGTGCAGATTTACTCACTAAAGCTTTGGATGGAAACAAGTTATGCAGATTTAAATCCATGATTGGATTGCAGGATGTTATTGAAGACTAAGGCTGAAGACTTAAGCCAAAGTGTTTGGCTTGAGGGGGAGCTGTTGGTGTAAATCAAGCCTTCACACTTGGCTTAGACTTGTAAATTGAAGACTTCACATGAAGCTTGGATATTAACTTGAAGATTCTACATGAAGCAATGACCATGGGAACACATTCCTATGCCTTGTTACTTTTTTATCCATTGTAAAAGTCTATATGACTTTACCACTCATGTAATCACACCTACTTGATTAGTCATGGAAGTTAGATGTTGTAATGGAGAGAATATCTCCTTACTTTTAGTGGAGAGATTCTAGGGAGCTTCAATTTGAATTTTAAATTCAAATAATCACCCAACCTCTATAAAACATGAAGAAAAAAGTCGCGGGTTATGTCTTCACTTGTAACTCATTTTTCCCGAAGCTTATTATCTCCATTACTGAGTGTGTGAGTGCTACACCATAGCCTACACCTCTGAGTACCATTGGTCATTACATATCATGCCAATGGGAATGTACAATCATATGATCTAATACATATACATACATTCATTATCATTGTTTTCTCTGAGTCATCTACTCCAAGTCTGCCATCTTCAACAGAGCATATCTCAGTGGTTTCTCAACCAAATCAAGTGATTCAAAGTGCATTGGATTCAGCTCAAATTGTACTACACATATACAAAGTTTTGAAGAAGTTTGGTTCAGTCATTTTGAAGAAATCAACGTCGAAACAGTCTCTGGTATTTCTCTGTACATCTCCTAAAAAGTCGGGGGTGATTAGAATTTTGCTAAACTTATTTCTCAGTGCATAGTTTATCAATTGGAGTGATTCCACTTGCAAATGTTAGCTTGATAAGCTAATTTAATGTGTCCAAAAGCAATTTGATCAATTGTAAGTGTGCTGGTCATACTGAGTGAAACTCTGAGCAGGTGTCAAGTCAAAAATAGCAAGTGTTTCAAGTCTTGTGAAGTGCAAAGTTATCTGTTTTGATTTAATCATTACACATATCATTTGCAAAGTACATAGATGCTTTCTTGGCATCATTTGGAAGCTAAGCAAGTGTACTAAGCATATCTGAAGCAAAGGAGGGCTGGAGCAAAGCAGGATTAGCAGCTCCAACTTGATCTCTTGAGTGCATCCAACCATCACTCCCAACAATTCATATGTGTGTACTTAAGTGTATATGTATGTGTATATGTATGTATGTGCATACACACACATATTCATTCATATGTGTGTACCTAAGTGTATGTGTATGTGTGTGTATATGTATGTATGTTCATGTGCATGTGTATGTGTGTGTATATGTATGTGCATGTATATGTGTAACTCTATATGTGTGTATGTGCATGCATATGTGTATATGTAGGTATGTGATGTGCGTGTGCATGTGTATATGTATGTGTATGTATGTGCATATATATGTGTATATATGTGTATAATGTATGTATATGCATGTGTATATGTATGAAACATGCATGTGTATATGTATGAAACATGCATGTGTATGTGGATGCATTTCCATTTGCATCCATGTGCATGCATGTGAATGTGCATGCATGTGGATGTGCATATACATGTATTTGCGTATATGTTAATGTGTGTATGTGTATATATATATATATATATATATATATATGCAATAGTGCATGCATGTAAGTTTTTTTTATGTGGTTGTAGAAATGTTTGTGCATGTGCATGTGTATATGTGTGTATGTCTAAGTGTATGTGCACATGTATCTGTGTGTATATATGTGTGCGTATGTGCATGTGTGTATGTGCATGTGTGTATGTGCATGTGTATATGTGTATGTGTGAAAGTGCATCTTCATCATGTATAAGTGTATAAGTGCATATCAATAAGTGTAAGTATTCAAATGAGATACAAAGAATAGAAATTGTACTTACAATAGTTAGCCATACTTTTTGCTTGGTTAGCTTCTTGAATAACCTGCAATAAAGAGAGAAAGAAGAGAGAGAGAGAGAGAGAGAATTCAAAGAGAGAAAGATGTAGAAAGAGAGAAACAGAGACAGAGGGAGACAATAAGAGAGAGCTTAGGCAAAACAACAATTCTGCATATACTTGCTTCAGCTCGTAAGCACAGTGCAATTGCGAACGTTGGAGAGCTTTCAATCAGATGCGTGAAAATGTCGATCGAAGAGCCTCCAACATTTTAATTTTTTTTCGTCAACAGACCCTCATGTAAGCGATGCTACGTGTCAAAAAATCAATCGAGTTGGCGTCGCATAAATGACATGTTTTAGCGTCGCTTATGTGACGCAAAAAAGCATCGCTTATGCAACGCTATTTAAAACAGTCGTGTTAGCATAGAGCGTCGCAGACCCCATCGTGCCACAAGTTGCAAAAAACGTCGCTTGGCTCGTCGTTTAATTGACGATGCGTGCATGATGCTCATTACGATGCAATTTGCAATTTTATAGTGATGAAAGTGTGTCACCTTAACCGTTGCTATACGCCCGTATTCCTTGTAGTGAAAGCTTCACGAAAAGCTTCAAAATTGTCACTAGGTAGAGCCTTTGTGAAAAGGTCGAAAATGTTCTCCTATGTGGACCACATATGCCAAACTGATCACCTTCAAAAGTTCTAAAAAAAACTAATTGGTGAGGCCATTCGGACATGAACTCTTTCCTTTAGAAATCAACTTGATGGATCAATGATAATGCACCTAGAAAAGGCTTCTTCCAGCAAATTTCTATGCCTAATGGGACCCTCTTGGTATGATATGAGGTGATGGACATGCAATCTCTCCTCTTGATAGTCAAAGAAAAGGATTCCCCAAAGTTATATTCAAAACGGTGATGATGAAGTCATGGTTCCATTTTTTCATCAAGTACTTATTCCATTTCTTGTGAGCCATCTTCGAAAGGCCATTTTTCATCTAAATTTCTTCAAAATCTAACACATTTATGTAGAAGTTTTGTAAGCTTTCCCCACCTAGCATTACCAAAAAGAAGTTGCAGGTTTAATCTATACAAGAGCTTCTATCTTCTTTCTTTTCTTATTCTGTAAATGTGTTGATAATCCCTTGTAAGATACCTTTAATAACTCAAAACAATTGAGCCCAATAATAAGCATGCAAATAACATACTTGGAAATCCTTTTTCCAAGTACTTTATATTTCTCTTTGCACCCAAGGTATTATCGTGGAACTAGGATGCCCAAACATCCCTAGTCATCAGTTTGAAGGCGATGATGATGGAGTAATGATTTGAAAGGAAATTTCAATAAAAAGGATAAATAACCTATTCATGCCCAACAACAGAGCTTCCTAGCTGTTCTTAATGATTACCAATGGTCTCCACCATGTTGAAATCACCATTGAGAATCCTAGAGGAAGAGAAGGAGTCCCAAGACACCCACATCTCAATCATCTCTTGCTCAAAGATGGGAGCATACATGTAGAAATTAGAAATGTGTTTAGGGCCCTTAAACTTAAAGACGACCCTCTTGTAGTGCTTGTTTGAGATAGAATGATGTAAAATTGACAACTATCTTTGATTGGTAGCTAGAACCACTCCACCTCCTCCATGAGGATAACACCAAAGCCATAAGTGTTGAAGATAAATGTACAAGCTCATTTTCACATGAGCTATGCTTGGATAAATTTACCAAATATAAATATGAAGGAAAAGAAGAGAAAAGGAAAAAAGGAAAAAAGCCTATTCAAAATTCATGATGAGTAAAAGATACAATATCTGCCTTGTAGTAAGTGGCATGTAGTGGGCAATCAAATGAAAGTGGTGAGTTAAGAAGAAGGCACAAACTTATTCACATGCTCATTGGTTAGAAAAGTGGAGTGGGATCATGTTGTAAACAAGGAGAGAAAGAGGAAAGAGTTCCCAATAGTCAGATCTAGTCATTTTTTCATTTTGTCTTCCCATAGACTCCTTCCAACTGCACGTCATTTTGTACACAGCTCTGTTGTGAAGCTCATATCTCAGTGTATATGTAACCATTTCTTGCATTTAAACACTCATTGGAATGCTTATCATGTGCATGTTCTTTATCTCAAATATCTCCTTCAAAACTTATATATTATGGGAGATATCAGTCAAAGAGTGAAGTCCACTTTTTCCGCATACTTGTGTAGATAGTATACTTGTGTGCATAGGTGGTCTATTTTGGTCAGTTTTGGAAAGCTATTTGTTTGTACTTTCTCAGTCTCAAATATCTTCCTCAAAGGATATATATTCAGGGAGTTATCAGTCCAAGAGTGAAGTTCAATTCTTCAGCATACTTTTGTGGTCAGGTAGTTCATCTTCGTGAGTTGCATTTCCTAATCAAAATTTTTCTAAATTAAGTTATTTAGAGCTTGTTAGAAAGATGTCTTTGTCTACTTTGATTCACTAAAGGAAAAGGTCCATTTGACTTTTGTGTTGAGAGTCGCAAGCTATCTAAGGTGAAACTGTTTGTCCAAGTGTTGGACATACAAGGATTCACTACATGTTTTCGTTGCGCATAGGAGAACTCATTCTCTACAGTTGGTATTAGAGCAAACTTGGTGATGAAGCTTCATCAATAGATTTGGAGTTAATGCAAAGCAAACGAGGAGCTACAAAACAAGGGCGAGCTTCAAAAATACAAGAGCAAATGATAATATAACTATTCGAGGTAACTCTCAAAGTTTTTGATAGTCTTCAATAGATGACTTGGGTCAACAAGTAGAGAAATTGGATAAGGATAAGTATCCCGTGTGGAAGTTTAGAATGACCAACTACCTAATGGGCAAAGGCTTGTGGGGTATTGTGAGCAGCGATGATGCTGAACCTCAAATCAATCAAGCTACGGCCACCGAAGTCCAAAGTGTTGAGATATCAAGCTCAACATGTGATGATCCAGGATGACACGTACCAGTTTTTTGTTTCTCTGACATGTATAGTGGTCACACCGGTATATGTTAGGGATACTTCATTGAGCTTTATTAGATTTATCTACCAAGAGTGATGGCACATTTGTTTCTTGCCAGCTCACTCATTCGTGGACATTAGGTTTTTCCTTATGTACTGGTCTTTATATATTGCACTGGTTGTATTCTTGTTTTTTAGGTCATTCTTGTACATTCCTTTTATGTAATAGAAGAAGAAGAAGAAGAAGAAGACCATTCTTCCTTGCCTCAATCTGTGTATTTGCTTCTCCTTGAGAGTGAGAGTGTGTGTGTGAGCTCTCTTCCTTATCTCCTTCTTGGGGACATGGTATCAGAGCCAGCGTGGTTGTAGAGAGCTCGTGGAGAAGGCGACGGTGAAGACTACGCAGTAAGGCGTGGAGAAAACGCGATTTCACAAACGACCTCCGTTCGCTACGAAAATCGGCGTGAAGGTAGAAGACCTCAAAATATTTTCGTGAGTTATCCCTTTAGGGTCACTCGTTTTTCTTAGGTCAAAGTTTCGGAGCCATCTCGACCTCCGTTTCGAGTCCGCAAGGTGGGGCCCACAGAAAAACCGGGTCAGTTTTAGAAACTGTAACTTGCGTTGTGTTCGGCGACACTCATATATTCCAAATCCAGAATTTCAAGCGATTCCGTGTACTGTTGATACACGAAAACTGTGTTTTTCTGAGATCGAACTGTCACGTCATAGTGCGACAGTATTCAAGCAGAAGTGCTGCTTGTAGTGTGTTGCGGTGTTGTGAATTGTTGCAGAAATGGCAAACGCAGATGGAATGAGTCAGCTTATGAGCGATAAGCTGGACAAGAACAACTTCCATGCTTGGAGATTCAGAATGACAAATTTCCTGATGGGAAAAGGCTACTGGAAGTACATCGAAGGAGAGAATGAAAATGCTCCGCAGTTACCAGAAAGGAATCGGACTACAGAACAGTTAAGAGCATATGAGGAATGGAATCAAGGAGCACGAAAGGTAATGTATTGGCTATCTGTTAGCATACAGGATAGCATGATTGGACACATACAGGATGCCAAGACTCCAAAAGAGGCTTGGAACAGTTTGGTCACTTTGTACGAGACCAATACAAAGGCACGGAAATTGCAACTCAAGAACGAGCTACATACATTGGAGAAAAAGAGCATGTCGGTAAGTGAATACACTCTAAAAATCAAAAGCATATGTGAGTCACTTGCATCTATTGGCGTGAATGTAGATGATGATGATAAGGTGGAAGTGTGCCTTCGTGGTTTAGGAGCTACATATAAGCAGTTCAGAACTTCTATACAGACCAGGGAAAATATTCCGAATTTTGCTGATTTGGTATCTATGATTATTATTGAAGAAAAGAATCTTGGTGAGGATTCAAACTCCCAAGGAAAGCCCAGTTCTGAGCAGGTATTCTACTCTGGCAGAGGAAGAGGCAGAGGTAGAGGTTTTGGAAGTGGAAGAGGAAACAATAACCAAGACCAAGGTCAACAACAGAATCATGCAGGAGGAAGAGGACAGTTTCGAGGCAGGGGGAGTCAAAGAGGTCGCAGAAATTTCCAAAGAAATGATTCAGGTAATGATAGTAAAGGATGCTAGAATTGTGGTAAACCTGGACACTTTGAACGTGATTGCAGGTTGAAGACTCAAAATAATAGAAGGGAACAAAACAACTATGCATCCACAAGTGCAGATGATTCTGAGAAGTTGTTTATGGTTCAACATCACATGATGAATACGATGTCTGCTGGTGTTTCAAAATCGAATGATAATGTCTGGTATGTTGATTCAGGTGCTTCAAATCACATGACCAGTCATGCAGAATGGTTTAGTAGTTTGCAGAAAATGCCAGTTCCTGGATATGTTGAAACAGGTGATGATACATCACATCCTATTGAGCATACAGGAAACATAGCATTGTCTATGGAGGACAGAAAGGTAAAACATCTCGCTGATGTGCTACAGTTCCAAATATAACAAAGAATCTAGTTTCTGTTGGACAAATGGTTGACCAGGGATTACAAGTCAGGTTCAATGCTGATGGATTATATGTAGAAGAGTACAAACAAGATGGACGATTGGTTGCCAAAGGAAACAAAGTGGGTAGGATGTTCACCTTAAATGTGAAGATTCCTGAAATGAATGCAGCCATGTTTGCAAAAGGTGCAGGAGTTATTGCAGATATAGAGATATGGCACAAACGGATTGGACATGCAAACTTGCAAAGGCTGAAAATGATGCAGTCAAAGGAGATTGTCCATGGACTACCAAATTTCAAAGTTGCAGAAATGCAAAAGGTATGTGCAGCATGTCAATTTGGTAAACAGTCAAGAGCATCATTTCCACATGACAAGCATGTTAATGAGAATGTACTAGAAGTAGTACATACAGATGTTTGGGGTCCAGCAAAGACCACATCTATGGGTGGTTGCAGGTTTTATGTTACTTTCATTGATGACCATACACGCAAAGTATGGGTATATTTCATGAAAGAGAAGAGCGAGGTGTTTACTCACTTCCAGAATTTTAAATTTATGGTGGAAAACCAGACAGGGAAGTACATTCAGACATTAAGATCTGATGGAGGAGGTGAATACATGTCAAATGAGTTCAGCAATTTTCTAAAAGATCATGGAATTCGGCGTCAGTTTCCATGCAGGTACACACCACAACAGAATGGCGTTGCTGAATGCAAAAATAGACATATTGCAGAAATAGCAAGAGCCTTGATGGCTGAGAAGAATATGCCTCATTGTTATTGGGCAGAAGCTGTGCATACTACTGTATACATCATGAACAGAACTCCGACTGCTGCTGTACATCAAGTTACACCTGAAGAGAAGTTTACAGGTAAAAAGCCAAACTTATCACATCTGAAAGTTTTTGGTTGTATTGCATATGTACATGTTCCAGATGAGTTGAGGACGAAGCTTGATCCGAAAGCAGAAAAATGTGTCTTCATTGGATATTCCCTTGAGCAAAAAGGGTACAAATGTTATAACCCACTCACACGACAGGTGAAGGTGAGCAGAGATGTGGTATTTGATGAAATGTCAAGCTTCTATGCAGATGCCAAAGAAGGACTGAATCTTGAACCAAATGACAAAGAAAATGCTGGAAAATCTAGTGCAGAATCTCAAGTTTTGAGTGGACCAGATGCATCACCAAGCAATAGTTCCAACTCAAATCCATGGAGTGGAAGATTGCATGGAAATTTCAGTCCATCAAATTCATCAAATACATCCAAGAAAGGTAAAGAAAAGCTTTCTGCTGATAGTAAAACAGGTGCAGGTTTTGAGGATGTTGATGGAGATTCAAGTGGCTCAGAAAAGAGCATTGATGAGGAACTTGGATTGCCCTCTATGAAGACTCCAGGAGTAAGAAGGGCACATGCAGATGATACAAGAAGAAGTGACCCAGGACCAAGAAGATCTGGGAGGATGCGTAATTCAGTGCAACGATTGACATATGATAGTTACATGGCTCACCATTGTGCCTACATGACAAAGGTAATACAAGATGCTGAACCTTCTTGTTTTGAAGATGCAATTGGTAATGCAGATTGGGAAAAAGCTATGGATGAGGAGATGGCTACACTTTATGGAAATGATACATGGAAGCTGGTTCCATTGCCACAAGGAAAGAAATCCACAGTCTGCAAATGGGTTTATAAGGTAAAGCATAATTCTGATGGTAGCATAAGCAGGTATAAAGCACGATTGGTAGCTAAAGGTTATGCATAGACATATGGCATTGATTATGAGGAAACATTCAGCCCTGTAGCTAAAATGTCTACTGTTAGAACACTTGTTGCATTAGCTACAGCAAAAGGATGGACTTTGCATCAGATGGATGTGAAGAATGCTTTCCTACATGGTGAGTTGTAGGAAGAAGTATATATGGACCAGCCACAAGGATATGAAGATCCAAAACATCCAGAATATGTTTGCAGGTTGCAAAAGGCTTTGTATGGGCTGAAGCAAGCCCCTCGTGCATGGCATGCAAGGATTGCTGATTACTTAACCAGCATTGGGTTCTCTATGTGTGATGCAGATCACTCACTATATGCAAGGAAGGCTGATGATGGCATTACTATTGTGGCTATTTATGTTGATGACCTGATTGTAGGTGGTGATAATGAAGAAAGCATCAAAGAGGTAAAGAAACTTCTTATGCAGGAATTCGACATGAAAGATCTTGGTGTGTTGTGCTATTTCTTGGGCATTGAGTTTATACATACAGAAACAGGTATATGGATGTCACAAAGGCAATATGCCTTGAATATGCTACAAAAGTATGGTATGGCTGATTGTAAGCCAATTTCTATGCCATTGGATCAGAATTTGAAATTGGATACTACATCAGGTGAAGCATTGGAAAATGCTACTATGTACAGGAAAATTGTAAGAAGTCTTATATATCTCACAATTACAAGGCCTGATCTAAGTTATACTGTTGGACTTGAAAGTCAGTTTATGCAGGTTCCCAGGAAGCCACATTTGGATGCTCTGAGGCGCACTCTACGTTATGTGAGTGCTACTTTGGATTATGCATTGTTTTATGAAGCTGGTGTAGATTTGCAGGTTCATGGATACACCGATGCAGATTGGGCTGGTAGTACTCAAGATAGAAGATCTACTAGTGGCTTTCTTTTCTCACTTGGAGGTGCAGCTATTACATGGAGCAGTAAGAAGCAACCCACTGTTGCTTTGTCGAGTACAGAGGCTGAGTATAGAGGTGCTGCAATGGCAGCATGTGAGGCATCATGGCTAGAGATGTTACTTGCAGATTTAGGTGTGGAAGTGCAAAAGCCTATCACTATCTATTGTGATAATCTTAGCAGCATACAGTTAGCATGGAACCCTGTTTTCCATGCTAGAACAAAGCATATCGAGGTACATTATCACTTCATCAGAGAGAAGGTATTAGCAGGTGATATTGATCTTGTCTATGTGAGAACAGATGAGCAGGTTGCTGATATTTTCACCAAAGCACTTGGAGCTGAGAAGTTGAAGAAGTTTCGGAAGATGCTTGGATTACAGGATATGGCGTTGAGCTTGAAGGGAAGTGTTGAGATATCAAGCTCAACATGTGCAGGATGACACGTACCAATTTTTCGTTTCTCTGACATGTATAGTGGTCACACCGGTATATGTCAGGGATACTTCATTGAGCTTTATTAGATTTTTCTACCGAGAGTGATGGCACATTTGTTTCTTGCCAGCTCACTCATTCGTGGACATTAGGTTTTTCCTTATGTACTGGTCTTTATATATTGCACTGGTTGTATTCTTGTTTTTTAGGTCATCCTTGTACATTCCTTTTATGTAATAGAAGAAGAAGAAGAAGATCATTCTTCCTTGCCTCAATCTGTGTATTTGCTTCTCCTTGAGAGTGAGAATGTGTGTGTGAGCTCTCTTCCTTATCTCCTTCTTCGTGACACAAAGGAGGCAAGCAAGAGAATGGGAAGAGAGGAATAGAAGAGTCATGTTCCTCATTTCACAAGTCATTATTAATGCCATGGTAGGGCATATTCAACATCCAGAGAAAGCTAAGGATGCGTGGGAAGCTCTTGACATGATGCATTCAACAAATACCAAAGCTAGGAAATTTCAACTCAAGAATGAGTTGAACACAATAAAGAAAAGTCAGGTTTTGAACAACTTATCCCTCATCTTGTCATAGAAGAGCTTAGCTTTGGTGGCCCCAAAGGAAAGGACAGCGACAACCAAATGTTATATGCAGGTCAGGAAGGAACTCAAGAGGAGGCTCAAGAGGAAAAGGGCTACATGATTTATGTGAAGCTTGTCAACTACGAAAGCAAATGAGGCAGGCATTCAAGAGGAGAAATTATGTGGCCCCAAATGTTTTGGACTTGATACATACGAATGTATGGGGACCAATCCAAGAGGCATCAATGGTTGGTAATAGATTTTTGTCACCTTCATTGATGATCACTCAAGAAAGTTATGGCTATTTTGTATGAAGCAAAAGTTAGAGGTGTTTTCTATATTCAAAAGATTCAAAGTTGAAGTTGAAAAAGAAACAAGAAATTCTATCAAAACCTTAAGGTTTGATGGTGGAGGAGAATACTTCTTCAAAGAATTTTCAAATTTTCTACAAGAGAATGGAATCAAAAGGCAGTTTACTTGTACGTATACACCATAAAAAAATGGAGTAGCTGAGAGGAAAAATAGGCAAGTCACTGAAATTGCAAGATGCATGCTCAATGAGATGAAGGTACCATTGTATTATTGGGCTGAATCTACCACAACTGCCATTTACTTGATGAATAGGTGCACAACATCGGGAATACATCACTTGACTCCAAAGTTGGGATATTCTAGTAAGACGATCTTACACACCTCAAAGTGTTTGGATGTGTTTGCTTTGTTCACATTCCACAAGAAGTTAGAACAAAGATGGGACCAAGGTCAGAAAAATGCATTTTCATCGGCTACTTGATGGAGCAAAAAGGATACAAGTGTTAGAACCCTAGAACAAAGGAAGTAAGAGTCTTGCGCGATGTGGTCTTTGATGAACTAAGACCATAGTATGAAGATAAAGGAAAGGAAAAGATTCTTGAAGAAGATTGTGATGATTATGCAAGAACAATCAAAGAGAAGTTCAACAATCAAGCACAAAGGTTTCAGGTCTAGAGGCATCTACATCAAATGACCAATGTTCAACATGGAGAGGGAGTCATTCTTGTTGGGAAAGATGGATGGATGCACCAAGAGATTGAGTAGGTACTGCTAAACCTGCTTTGTACCAGCCCTCCTTTGCTTCAAATTTGATTTGTAGACTTCCTTAGCTTTCCAATGACACCAAGAAATGGTATATGTCCTTTCGAAATGATGTATGTCATGATTAAATTAAAACAGATAACTTTGAAAGTCACAAACTCAAGAAAACCTTCTATTTTGGTCTTGACACCTACTCAATGTTTTGCTCAGTGTGACCAGCACAGTAGCAATTGATAACATTCCTCTTAGGGGTACTCAATTACCTTAGTAAGCTACCATTTGCAAGTGTAATGATGTAAAATAATGAACTATGCTAAGAGAAATCAGTTTAGCAAGATTTGGTATACCCCCGACTTTTTAGGACTGTTGTAGAGATAGACCAGTGAGCACCTCGATGATGATTTCTCTGAATTGGCTGAATGAAATCACTTCAAACTTTTTCGGTATGTAGATGACTTTGAGCTGAATCCAACAAGCTTTGAATCACTGAAGTTGATGGAGTATTGACTGAGATATGCCCTTGACAAGTTGACAGACTTTGGAGTAGACAAGCAGTGAACACAGAGATGAATGATGTGAATGTATCTATAAATTAACACTTGTGTACAATCCCATTGGCATGACAAGCATGGCCTAATGGTGTAGAGAGGTGTAGGCTATGATGTAGTCCTCACACACACTCAATTACAGTAGAATGAAGCTCGGGAGTGATCTCTCTTGCCCGCGACTTTTCAAGTGCATTTTTATAGGAAATGAATAGGAATTTGAATTCAAATTCAAATTCTTGGCTCCCTCTAATCAAGCTTCTAAAAGATTGGAGATATTCTCTCAATCAAGTGAACTACCTTTTCCATGAATCATTTGAGTAGGTGATTACAAAAGATTCTAAGTCAAATTGACTTTTACAATGAGGTAAAGTGGTAATTAACCACTAGCATATGTTCCTATGGTTCTTCATGTATGTAGAGTCTTCATGATATTTGTCAAGTCAAATGTGTAGGCTTGGGATTACACCAATAGCTCCCCCTCAAGCCAAACATTTTGGCTTAAGTCTTCATCTTCAATCTTCAAGTATATCCTGCAATCCAATCATAGATTTGAACCTGCAAAGTTTGGTTCCATCCAAAGCTTCAGTAAGCAAATCTGCACATTGCATGTTGGTTGACACATAGGTTAACTGAGTGTCCTTTCTTAGCAACTTCTCTCTCACATAATGATAATGAACTTCTATGTGTTTGGTCCTAGCATGATAGATAGGATTAGCTACAAGGGGAAGAGAACTTGTATTATCTACGAAGATAATTGGAGGTCTAGTATATAAGCCCAACTCTGTATATAAGAGCTTAATCCAAATTGCTTCTTGAGTGGCATTAGCTAGCCCTCTATACTCTGCCTCTGTAGAAGACAATGCAACAGTTGGTTGCTTCTTTGCAGACCATGAAATTGGTTTGTCACCTGCAAAAGAAATATATCTAGAAGTACTTCTCCTATCATCCTTGCATCCTGCCCAATCTGCATTTGAATAAACTTTTATGTCAATATCTGAAGTGTAGGGAAATTACAAACCATGGTTCTGTGTACCCTTGAGGTACTTCAAGATCCTCTTAGCAGCTTCTAAGTGAGGTATCCTTGGTTTGTGCATGAATTGACTTAGCACACTAACTCCATATGCAATATCAATTCTAGTTAAGGTAGCATAGTTCAAGCTACCCACCATACTTTGATAACCTGTAATGTCTTTGACTTCATCACCTTCATGGGCACTTAGCTTTAGGTTTACCTCCAGTGGAGTACTTGCTGCTTTAGCATCCTGCAATTGAAATTTCTTCAACATATCTTGTACATACTTTTTCTGAGTGATGTATATTCCTGAATTAGTGTAAACTAATTCAAGTCCCAAAAAATACTTCAATAATCCAAGATCATGGATCTTGAACTCCTTCATCATCTAGCTTTTGATGCTTCTGATTCCATTGAAATCATTGCCTGTAATGATGATGTCATCAACATAAACACAAAGATAAATTACCTCTGAATTACTTCTCTTAATGAACAGAGAAGTATCTGCCTTGCTCATGACAAAACCTTGGTCTTGGAGGTATGTGTTAGACGGCCGCCGAACAAGGACAAATGTACTAGGACAGGCGTCTTAAATGTAAAAGAACCTTTTGAGAAATGCGCAAGTAACTAAAGATTTGCGCACCCTTGTAAAAAATCTTCTATATAAGGAAATGAGAAAAGAGTGGCCGAGAGCCCGTTTGGGGAATTGTAAGCGTACAGTTTGAAGTGTGTATGTCATTGAGAAGATTAACCCTACTCTGTTCTGTTCTGTTCTGTTCTATGCTCCGTCTAGTCGTTTATACGCACTGTAGTGCAGAGTTACGAATTGGTAATCTTGTGTACGAATCTGTTCGGTAATGGTTGAGTGTGTCTCTGAGTGTTATTAAGTTGCAGTATGTTGTTTGTCAGTCTTTCTGAGTGTTATTAAGTTGCAGTATGTTGTTTGTCAATCTTTCTGCTGAACAAGTGAATGTGAAAAGCAACCCCGAACTGTTTGGGCGTTAACATTTTCTGTAAGTGACCAAGTTCGATACAGTAGTCTGCGTTCACTGTTGATTCCGATCACAGGAAGACTAGTATCTGTAATGGTCGGGGTGCGAGTAGGACACTGTTAAGTCTGTGACTAGTCGATTGTTGTTAGGAGATTTGTTGCCCGAGTTTGGCATACGGTGAGTTTACATAACTTCAGGGTATAGATGTCTGTTTGGTATACCTGTCTGTTCTGAAGAAGTGCGTATTAGGTGACCTTCGTTTACTGAAGTATATTATTCTATTGGATATAAGTAACCGGACTACTGCTCAGATAACTATAGCAGGATCATTTTGGAAGTTCGAAGACCAGTACACCGAACAGTTTCAGTTGTTCAGAGTTGAGTACTGAGCTAAGACGCGAGAGAGCATTTATGCTTGTGTAAGAAGCTAGGAAAATAGTATAGGGCCTCTGTCTAACAGACCCCTACCACTCCCAAGAACCCACGTGGCTAAGAGTTAATTTACTTTTAATTATCACGGTAGAAGTAATCAGATCAACCAGCTAACCTGCACACGGAAGAATAGAGAGTCGAGGACGCCCACATTCTTAAGTATTCGGAGTCCGAATCAGAGTCTGTAGCCTCAACGGCTAACATTTGGCGCCGTCTGTGGGAAAGTGGCATCAGACTGCCAATTACCTGTGAGAAAGTGGCATTAGAGTGCCAGCTGTTTGTCAGAATCAAACATCACATTTATCGTTCGATTGACTGACAATAGCAACAGAGCCAGATTGTTGCAAACTGCTCAGATAGTGCTACTGTGCAATGATACATGCCGGTTACTCGGTCTGGTGAAACGTATCCTAAGAACCATAAGGATGGAGCACGTAAAGTGCTAAAGACAACCCTAGGAGAAGAAGGTATAACGCGGTCTGACCCAGTGGTCAAGCAAGTTAAGGACGTTAGAATTAATTCCGGTCATATTCCGGTGGAACGATCAACGCCTTTGGTACATTCTGGTGATACTTTGACCTAGCCTATCGAAGATATAGTAATTCTAGAATCTACCAAGACGCCGCTGGAAACCAGTTTAACAATCTTGGATAAAGATTCAGAATTATCCACGATCAGAAACACTTTAGGAAAAGAGATCGGTAAAAGCGGAAAAACACTGCATTCTGGCACAATTTCGGTTCATTCCGGTGATATTCCGGTAATAGAATCACCAACTATAGGCAAAGGATTAGCATTTTTTGCGGAATCCTCAGCCCAACCAGCGTGCTTGGAAGAAAGATTTCAGATATTGGACATTCATTAGGACGGAAAGCTGTTCGAAGCAGAAATCTGACGCATTCTAAGTAAAAACAGCACACCGGAAGGCACACCATCCGGCGATACAAGTTCCGATAGTTCATCCAATCAACTTCAAGATACAGAAGGAGGGCCTAATATACTCACAATGAACGGACAACAACAGCAACAACAGTTATGTCAGCCAAGGCCGCCTCCAACAGGAGTAACATACATGAAATTCGGTGGATTCCCAGGAGATGATCCGGACGCTCACGTACGTACTTTCGAAATAAGTTATGCAGTTCTTAACCATCCACCGGATCAGGCGTATAAGGCCATTGTTTTTCAATCTACACTGGTCAATGAAGCAGCTAGATGGCTTACGGAATACGATATTAATCATTTCGGTACCTATGACGCAGTACGAGATGCTTTTCTGCAATGATTCAAGCTAAAGAAGAATCCCGCCGAAATCTTCGATTATTTACAAAACAACCGACAGAAGGCAAATCAGACTGTTCAGGAGTATGCTACACTCTTTAGAACACATTTACGCCAGATACCACAGGCCCACGCTAACTTACCTGATGATGTCATCACTCAGTGGTTCATCAATGGCTTAACCCCACAACTGAAACAGATCATGATCATAAGATGTGTCGGAGCGATGACGCTGGATGCAGTCATTGCCATGGCTCTACAACTGGAATCCAAAGTCGGTGGATTTACAGAAGATCTGGAGTGGCTAAAAACAAACAAAAATATGGTTGAAGATATAACCAAACAAGTATATTGCGTCACATGCAAAAATTCAGGTCATACTAGTGCCAATTGTGCACTAAATCAAACGTTTTGCGCTATCTGCAACACTGCCGGACACACCACCGGAAACTGTGTCTACAATGCTAGAATACAGGGAACAGCAACGGTCAATGCTGTTATTCAAGAACATGGACAGCCAGCGAATCACTATGTACCTCCGCAACTGAGAAACAATCAACCACAAGGATATCGGAACTACCGAGGACAGAGGAACAACAATTATAATGCAAACTGCTGGCAGAACGGACCACCACCGGAAAATCCCAATTTACCACCGCCACGCTGTCATTTTTGTGGTGAATTCGGACACATTAGAAGATTTTGCAAAGATGCAGCTGAGTATGATCAAAGGAAGAAGGAACGACAAAACCCAATGGCCAACATGGTACAAATCACACCAGTAGAAACACAGACTGCTACAGCCCAGACCCGATCCGGTAAACAACTGCAGTCGGTAGCAGAAATATTCGAACCTGGGATACGAGAACAACATAGGATGTATGACAAGGCTAGTCACTAGACCGCAACAGAACCACCAGTGTTCCCAGAACCTATTCCGGTGACTCAGGCTTCGTCGACAAAGGAAGGAACACAACAAAAGGAAGCAGCAGCGGAGCCATCATCAGCAGTAGACATAACAGCAGATTCGTCTGCATCAGTGGAGATCTCAAGTTCAAAGGAGCAGGACAACCAATCTCAACAGGCCTGGGAAATTTTATCCAAGGCATCTATCACCCTGCCTCTAGGCCAACTTTTGGCATTAGTACCTAGGATTCGACAACAGTTCCAGCAACAGTTCAGTCCGGTGCCTTCTTGTATTCCGGCAACAGCAGCAGTTCAACCGGAACATGATTCTACGGTTGACCATTCAGTTCCCTTGATTACAGTACGGTATAAGAATCATAAAATTACGCAGGTATTGATTGATGGAGGCTCTAGTGTTAACATTGCGACTGCAGCCTTATGCAAAAGGTTAGGATGGACCGAAATCGAACCAGTTCAATTTTTTGTCAGAATGGCAGCTCAATCTAGAGTCCATCCCGTAGGACTTGTGCGAAATGTACCCATTACTTTACAAGGTACGACCTTCAAAATGAACTTTGTTATACTAGATCTGCCGGAATCCACTTTGAATTACAACCTTCTGTTCGGCCGACCTTGACTGAAGCATGCGAAGGTAATACAGGACTGGTCTGCACAAGAGCTTACGTTCAAAGATGCCAACCGTAGATATGTGGTAAAATTAGATGCTATACAACCTTGCGAACTCCACGCCAGACCATATTTTGCTGAACCAGTCCACATGTTAGATGGACTATCAGATGATGAAGAAGAGGAATTTCTGAAGAATAACGCTGATTTAATGTCTTTAGGGACTGTTGATCTACAGTCCGTTATAGATCACTGAAACACTTCAGTTTGTACAATAGTACCTATCACCGAAAAAGCTAAGCAGGAAGATACTGTCCCAACACATGACGATGAATTACAATCGTTGTTCAAGTCAACAGATAATACAGAGAAACCGCAACAGTTTTATGTCCCCGAAGACCAGTTGACCACGTACAATCTAGGAGACGAAGATCATCCGTGACCTGTAAAGATAAGGCAAAACTTACCGGAATCATTTAAAGCTGACTTGATTCGACTTCTTCGCGAATTCTCAGACGTCTTTGCATGGGATTACAAAGATATGAAAGGATTAGATCCGCGCATTTATCAGCACAGAGTCATGTTGAAGCCTGAAGCTAAACCGAACAAGCAGCCCAGCTACCGGATGAATCCCAATTATGCATCACAGGTAAAAGCCGAACTTGATAGATTATTAAAGGTCGGATTCATCGTACCAGTGGAGCATGCTGAATGGATCTCACCAATTGTGATTGTGCCAAAGAAATATAAGCAACTGCGAATCTGCGTGGATTACCGGAAATTAAATACAACAACAATACTAGACCCTTTCCCGATCCCCTTCTTGGATACCATGCTCGATAGGGTAGCAGGTCATGAAATGTATTCATTCTTAGATGGATACAGTGGTTACAATCAAGTTAGAATGGTTGAAGAAGATATACCAAAAACTGCCTTCATTACCAATTGGGGTGTCTTTGCTTGCACCGTAATGTGTTTCGGACTGAGAAATGCACCAAGCACCTTTCAGCGATGTATGCAGGAGATTTTCTCTCCTTATCTCACTTCGTTTATGCAAGTATATCTCGATGACTTCTCGATTTTTGGGAAGATGACGGCACATTTGCTTCATCTACGATGTTGTTTTCAAAAGTGCCGAGAGTACAGACTCTGTATTAACCCAAACAAATCTGTGTTTGCGATTTCGTGTGGCAAACTACTTGGTCATATTGTATCTACCCAAGGTATCAGAGTAGACCCAGATAAGATTTCGGCAATTTTAGAAGCCCCAGTACCCGCTACTCCAAAAGAAGTAATGCATTTCATGGGTCAAGTACGGTGGCATGGCAGACACTTACGGTGGCTTGCTCATCTGGCTGTACCACTGAACAGACTAATCACCAAAACTCCCCGACAGTTCGAATGGACTCAAGAATGCCAAACTACATTTGATCAACTCAAGTATTTATTGACGCAGGCACCAATCTTACAACCACCGGACTGGGACAATCCGTTCCATGTTTTTGTCGACGCTTCAGATATTGTGATTGGCAGTGTTCTGATGCAGCAAACAAATAAGTGGTTTCGCCCCGTTTATTATGCCAGCAGAAGGCTTGCACCTGCAGAAAAGAACTATTCTACCACCGAAAGAGAAGGTCTAGGATCGATTTACTCGATCAAAAAGTTCAGACATTATCTACTAGGCCGGAAATTCACCTTCCATGTGGATCATGCTGCCCTCGTCTATCTAGTAAGACAGCAGCATTTAGGTGGACAATTAGCACGATGGGTGCTGCTCTTGTAGGAATTCGATTATGAAGTCATCCACCGACCCGGAAATGCACATGCCTTAGCAGATTTCTTATCTCGTCTAGATTCTGGTGAAGCTCCGATAGGCATAGATGACACGACTCCAGCGATCTATAGTTCTGAGCCACTGACCGATGAGACTGCGGAATCACAAGCACCACCTACATATTATGATCAGATTCTAACTTTTCTCACCGAAGGATGCTTCCCATCCCAGACAGCCAAGGCAGTCGGAAGGAAAATTGCAGTCTTTAGCTGCTGATTCCGGTTAGTTGCTGGAGAACTATATTATGTAGATCACACCGGAATCCTACTTCGCTGTGTCCCCCCGCATGAAATTAACTCAGTCATCACGATGGCTCACTCGACCCCTACTGGTGGTCACTTTGCCACAGATTTGACTCACCGGAAAATTCTGCAAGGAGGTCTCTGGTGGCCAACTATGTACAGAGATGTGGCCCAATTTGTCAAACACTGCGATACCTGTCAAAGGTCTGGACAACCATGATGGGGGAAGTATCTCAACCCCTAAGCAACGATGAAGCGCGAATGACCTCCACAGGTATCCTTCTTTGACCTCTGCACACCAAAAATGCTCTTACTCAGAG
Source organism: Ceratopteris richardii (assembly GCA_020310875.1). Lineage (NCBI taxonomy): Eukaryota > Viridiplantae > Streptophyta > Polypodiopsida > Polypodiales > Pteridaceae > Ceratopteris > Ceratopteris richardii. Next base: position 20,144,800 of record CM035417.1, on the reverse strand, counting down.
CTTATGCAGAGAACTCCAGTGAGCTTTTGTAGACCTGTAGTAGACACCAAGGGCTTTCCAACAAAACAAATTTCACTTGAAAAGGATGCTTACACAAAGAGAAACAATGTCTACAACATGAGCTAGTTGAATGCTCACAACTGCTAGTCAAGTAGAGACCTCACTTCCCTCCAGCAAACTTTTCTCAGAGATTATACAGAGAATGAATCTCAAACTTAAGTCAACTTTAGAGGACTCTAATAGCTACCCAATGACACCAAAATCATAGCAAATGGATACATAGAGAAGGAGAACCAGCCCTTACAACAGAGAGCAAAATATTTCCAACAGAGCCTACACAAAGAGAGAGATATCAATCACACAACTTCACTAAAATGAATGTTGCTCCCAGCTTACTCAGAGAATGCTCCAGAGAATTGGTAAGCATAAAATAGACTCTTATAGCTATCCAATGCGACAAGAATTACATCAAATGGATACCATATGAGGGAGAACCAATGCTAACAACTCAGGGGTAGAGAGTTGCAACACTGCCTGCGCACACACATAGATATGCCTACTAAAAGAAAAGAAACAAGCAAGCAAGGGGGTTGCTTAAGCAAGGGGCTTGCTTATCACAACTCCAGCACTTAGTGCTCACTTTACATGAGCTAAAACTCCAAGAAGATGGCCCAAAAGAAGTCGGGATACATGCTCCTTTTATAGTGAGAGGTGTGCCCCTAAAATCTAGGAACTACCTTTCCAAATCAGCCTCCTAACTTGGAGGAATTAGTTGAGATGACTTGGGGAGTGGTTGAGTGACTTTTCTTGATGGAATCTCGTGGCTTTTGGCTTCCTTTGATTGCTCCACATGTCCATAAAAGATTCCCCACGAATTTTTAGCTTGAAGCTTGACTTTTAACACTCCCCCTCAAGCTTCAATTCTTCATCCTCATCCAAGCTCCTTCATGTTGATGCATTGCTTGAATTTTGAAATCTTCATCCCATCCAAAGCCTTTGTAAACATGTCCGCAACTTGGTCCTTAGTACCAATATGATGTACTGAAACTTCCTTGTATATCACCTTTTCCCTTATGAAGTGATAGTGCACTTCAATATGCTTGGTTCTAGCATGATAGACAGGGTTCGATGCTAGATGAATGCTACTCATGTTGTCACAAAAAATTGGATATGTGTCAACCTGCAAATTAAGCTCCATAAATAACTTCTTAATCCACATTAGCTCACATGTGACTTGAGCCAAAGCTCTATACTCAGCCTCGGTGGAAGATAATGCCACCGTGGGTTGCTTCTTTGAAATCCATGAGATGATCTTGCTACCTAGCATGACTAGGTAACCACTTGTACTCCTTCTATCTTCCTTCGAACCGGCCCAATCGGCATCGGAATAAGCTTTGACCTGCATATCATCATCAAATGAGTAGAACAATCCTTCATTTATAGTGGCTTTGAGATATCGCAACATTCTTCTTGCAGCTTGCAAGTGTGTAGTCCTTGGACTATGCATAAATTGTGATAACACTCCAACTCCATATGCTATGTCAGGCCTGGTTATTGTGGCATAATTGAAAGAGCCTACAATAGATCGATACAAAGTTACATCCTCTAATGGCTCTCCATCAATGGAGCTTAGCTTTACATTAACTTCCATGGGATTTGAAATAGGCTTGCAATGTAGCATCCCAAACCTCTCAAGTAGGTCTAGAATATACTTCCTTTGTATGAGCATAATACCTTCTTCTTTGTATACAACTTCAATGCCAAGAAAATACCTAAGATCTCCAAGATCAGAGATCCTAAACTCCTTTCCAAGCTTTGCCTTGATCTCCTCAATGCCCTTTGTATCATTACCTGTAATGATAAGATCATCTACATACACACACATGTAGACCACAAGTTCTCCTCTTTGTTTGATGAAGAGAGATGGATCCGCCTTGCATTGATTGTAACCACATTTGATCAAATAGTCCACCAATCTTTGGTTCCAAGCCCTTGGAGCTTGCTTTAGGCCATAAAGTGCCTTCTTCAACCTACAAACATGATGTGGAAACTCTTTATGAACAAAACCTAGTGGTTGCTCCATGTATACCTCTTCTTCCAAGTCTCCATTGAGAAAGGCATTCTTGATATCCAATTGGAAGAGCTTCCATCCTTTGCTAGCAGCCATTGCAATGAGTGTCCTAATGGTGCTCATCTTTGCCACGGGGCTGAATGTCTCTTCAAAGTCCACTCCATAGGTTTGTGCAAAACCCTTGGCCACCAATCTTGCTTTGAACCTAGAAATAGATCCATCTGAATTCCTCTTTACTTTATACACCCACTTATTACCTATTACCTTCATGTTCTCCTTCTTGGGCACTAGAGTCCATGTTTGATTTTCCTCAAGTGCGTCGATCTCTTCTTGCATTGCCTCTTTCCATTCGGTGTACCTCCTTGCATCTTCATAGCAATCGGGCTCATGATCTTCTACTACTTTGTTCATATATGCATAATGTGTTGCCATGTATGAACCATAAGTAAACCTTTGAGTTGGATACTTAACTCTAGAAGACTTCCTTTCTTCACCTTTTGGAGGAATAAACCTCCTTTGCCTTGGGGACTTGATCTCTTTCTTTGACGTGGCTTCTTTCTCCATCATGTGTCCTTCATCATCTTCAACTTCATTACCTTCTTCATCCAACTCCACCAATGTTGCTTTGCCTTTGTTGATTGATTGTGCTTCATAGCTTGATGAAGATCTCCCCCTCCATGGTGAGTTCATGCTTGAACTATCTTCATTGATGGAACACCTTGGGCCGCTTAGCTCTAGGTCGATTTGTTCTTCATCATGTCCATGCTTTTCTTCTTCATAGTCCTGCATACAATCATACTTCTTATACCAAGGGAGTAGCTCATCAAATGCTACATCCCTTGATATCCTCAAGTCCTTTGTATTTGGGTTGAAGCACCTATAACCTTTATGATCATTTGAATATCCTAGAAACACACACTTTTCTGCCTTTGGTTGTAGCTTGTGCCTCAATTCACTTGGCACATGTACATAACAAGTACATCCAATTATCTTCAAGTGGGAAAGATCAGGTTTCTTACCATAATAGGCTTGATATGGTGTCAAGCCATGGATCCCTGAGGTAGGAGCCCTATTCATTAGATACACGGCGGTATTTGCTGCATCACTCCAAAACATGTTAGGTACATTCATCTCATTAAGCATTGCTCTAGCGATCTCGGCAATGTATCTATTCTTTCTCTCTGCTACTCCATTTTGTTGGGGTGTGTACCTACATGTTACTTGCCTCTTGATGCCTTGATCCATTAAAAAATCAGAAAACTCATTTGAGAAATATTCTCCCCCTCCATCGGACCTTAGCTTCTTGATATATGTACCTGTTTCCTTCTCTACCATTGCCTTGAATGCTTTGAAACATGTAAACACATCTGATTTGTTTTTGATGAAATAAACCCAAACCATCCTTGTGCAATCATCTATAAAAGTGACAAAGTACTTGTTACCTCCAATGGATTGCTCTTTCGTTGGCCCCCACACATCTGTATGTATCAACTCCAATGGATGTTGGCTTATGTAGCCACTCTTCTTGAATGGAAGTCTCGCTTGCTTCCCTAGTTGACAAGATTCACATAAATGCTTCATACCTTGTCCTTGGAAGTTGGGAAGACCTTCAACCAGCCTCTTGAATTGCATTTCCTTCATTCTTTGTATGTTGATGTGACCTATCCTCTTGTGCCACAAGTCCAACTCCGAAATCCTCTTGTTTCCATATGTGAAGTAGACATGTTGAGTAGAATGAGAATTTACCTCCAAAGTGAAGAGTCTCCCTTGCTTCTTTCCTCTTGCTATGACCTTGTAACCTTGCTTAGGGTTCTCCACAAAGCATCCACCTTTGTTGAACCTTACTTGATAGCCTCTTTCAACCATTTGCCCAACGGACACCAAGTTCTTTGTGATGGTAGGTACATGCAAGACATCCTTGAGACATCTTCCTTCCTCCTTGTCATCCAAAGCTACATCTCCAACATGGGAGATCTCATGGGCTGTATCATCACCTGTTTCTACATGTCCTTTACCTTTGGGAGCATGTAGATTAGTAAACCAAGAAGCATTGCAACTCATATGGTTGCTACATCCACTATCAATATACCAAGTGTTATCTACTTTGCTTGAATTCCCATTCATGTGCATCATCAAGAGATTGTCATTTTCTGAACTTGTAGAAGCATAATTACCTTGGCCTTTGTATGAAGAACCTTGATTATAGTTCCTTTGGTTTCCTCCTTGGTAGCAATCTCTAGCATAGTGGCCACTTGCCACATATGTAACATCCTTCGCCATCTTGATTCCTGTTTTGTTGATGTCGTCCTCCTCTTCCTCTTGATCTTCCTCTCCCTCTTTGTGATGAGGTGCCTTGGTCATGTCCTTGATTTCTTGAGTGGCCTTGCCTTCCTCCAAACCTTCCTTTGCCCCTTCCTTGTCCTTGTCTTCCTTTGCCCCTTTGATTACCTGCATAGAAAACTTGTGCATCTTTGCTTTTAGTTGAACTTCCACCTATGTTCATTTCTTCGGTGACCATGAGAGCAACCAATTGCTCAAAATCGGGAAGATTATCCCTTACATAAACTGAAGTGGTAAAGGGTTTCCACTTCTCATCATCTCTCAAACCATTGAGAGTATAAGCCACAAGATCGTCATCGTCTACGTGGCTTCCAATGGATCCCAATGCATCTGATAACTCCTTGACCTTAAGTATGTAGTCATTTATGCTACTCCCTGAGCTCTTCCTAAGGTTGTTGAGCTCATTCTTGAGTTGGATCTTCCTTGCTTTGGTGCTTGTTGAATAAAGCCTTTCAAGTGTCTCCCATACCTTCATGCTTGAATCCAGGTCTTGGATATGGCCGATCATGCTATTGCTAATGTGTTGGGAAAGAATAAAGATAACCCTCTTGTCTCTTTCATTCCATTCCCTAAAGGCCCTTCTCTGGTCATTGGTTGGATTCTCATCCAACCTAGGTCTTGGTTCACTTCCACTAATCAACCCCCAAAGGTCCTTGCCCATAAGATAGTTGGAGACCCTAAATCTCCATGGTTGATAGTTACCTTTGTCTAGCTTTTCAATTTGAGTGTTGAAGTCTCCCATATCTAGTCTTTGATACTTGACCTAGCCCTTGGCTAATGCTCCAATGTGTGTAAAATGAAAATGAGGCTCTGAGGTTACCTCAATCCAAAGCTTTCCTTAGATAGACACCTTGTGCTCTTGCAAATTTGAGTAGAATAGCTCCCCCTTGATGTGAGCTACCTCCAAGAAGCTTTTGTTGATGCAACTCTTCAACCACCAACTCCAAGAGGTCTTCTTGCTTGTATGTGATACCTCCAAGATGCCCAAATGCTCTGATACCACTGATGGGGGAAGTATCTCAACCCCTAAGCAACGATGAAGCGCGAATGACCTCCACAGGTATCCTTCTTTGACCTCTGCACACCAAAAATGCTCTTACTCAGAGCTTATGCAGAGAACTCCAGTGAGCTTTTGTAGACCTGTAGTAGACACCAAGGGCTTTCCAACAAAACAAATTTCACTTGAAAAGGATGCTTACACAAAGAGAAACAATGTCTACAACATGAGCTAGTTGAATGCTCACAACTGCTAGTCAAGTAGAGACCTCACTTCCCTCCAGCAAACTTTTCTCAGAGATTATACAGAGAATGAATCTCAAACTTAAGTCAACTTTAGAGGACTCTAATAGCTACCCAATGACACCAAAATCATAGCAAATGGATACATAGAGAAGGAGAACCAGCCCTTACAACAGAGAGCAAAATATTTCCAACAGAGCCTACACAAAGAGAGAGATATCAATCACACAACTTCACTAAAATGAATGTTGCTCCCAGCTTACTCAGAGAATGCTCCAGAGAATTGGTAAGCATAAAATAGACTCTTATAGCTATCCAATGCGACAAGAATTACATCAAATGGATACCATATGAGGGAGAACCAATGCTAACAACTCAGGGGTAGAGAGTTGCAACACTGCCTGCGCACACACATAGATATGCCTACTAAAAGAAAACAAACAAGCAAGCAAGGGGGTTGCTTAAGCAAGGGGCTTGCTTATCACAACTCCAGCACTTAGTGCTCACTTTACATGAGCTAAAACTCCAAGAAGATGGCCCAAAAGAAGTCGGGATACATGCTCCTTTTATAGTGAGAGGTGTGCCCCTAAAATCTAGGAACTACCTTTCCAAATCAGCCTCCTAACTTGGAGGAATTAGTTGAGATGACTTGGGGAGTGGTTGAGTGACTTTTCTTGATGGAATCTCGTGGCTTTTGGCTTCCTTTGATTGCTCCACATGTCCATAAAAGATTCCCCACGAATTTTTAGCTTGAAGCTTGACTTTTAACAAACCACTGCAACGACACTTCTTTCCCTTGCAGCCTATTATGCCACTCGAACCATTTCAGAAATGGGGATTAGATTTTATCGGTCCAATCACACCTCCAGCAGTCTTCAGTAACAACAGATACATACTAACCTGTACAGACTACGCAACAAGATGGGTGGAAGCCTGGGCTTTACGGTCTGCTACAGCGGTTGTAGTAGCAAAATGTCTGCTAAATGATGTCTTCCCACGATTTGGCTTACCACTCGAATTGGTGACAGATCAAGGTACTCACTTTGTAAATCAATTAATGAAGGTACTCACCCAATCCTTCCAGGTGACACACAAACTCAGCTCTCCGTATTACCCTCGTGCCAATGGTTTGGCTGAAAGTACAAACAAATCACTATTGAATATCCTCCGGAAACAGATCATGGAAGCACTAGAAAGATGGGATCAACTACTACCTGCAGTATTATGGGCATACCGAACTACATATAAAGTAACAATAGGCTTGAGACCTTTCAAACTAGCTTATGGCTTAGAAGCAATAGCACCCATGGAAGTAGTCATCCCAAGTCTGCGTGTAGCAATCACTCAGAAGATGCTACCGGAAGATTCCCTGACAGCACGAATGGACGCACTCAGAGAACTTGATGAGCACTGATGGCTCAGCTTTTTAACCATGCGCGAAGTACAAATAAGGCAAGCCAAGACACACGATCGATATTTGAAAACTCCAATCTTTTCGATAGGTCAGCTCGTACTCTTCTACAACGCAAAGTCGGATAGAGCAGCAGGAAAGTTCAAACTACGATGGTTCGGCCCTTTCAAAATCTCAGAACAAGTCGGTCCAGCAACTTTTCGGTTGACTATGTTGACCAGAAATCCACTCCCAAAAGTAATCAATGGGTCGAAGCTGCGGCCATATCATCACGCCACTAGCCCGTATTAAATTTTTCGGCGGTGGACCGCGTTTTGTTTAATCTTTTCTTTTTTCTTCTTTCTTCTTTTTATAAATAGCCGTATTTTGAATAAATCTTTATGTTACCAGCCGCCCCCTTGCCAGTCACTCAAGCACGCATGCCAGCATGCAAACCGTATCACTCCCGCACCGCACAATGATACCCCCCATCCTTTCCCTCCCCATCGTGATGTTCCTACTTAACCCCTTCGGCAACACCAAAAATAGCTATTGTGTTTTGTGTTAGTATTCTGTGCAACTCTTGTGTTCTGTCTCCGTGCTCGTATTCTGTATCAGCAAACACCATGGAAGCGCTAGCAAACTACGCTGCCTTTCGCGATGGTATCCCTACCGAGGTAGGTGAATACCTGCGTTGCAGAGGGTTGGCCAACTTCGCTGAGTTGCCCTGGCACTCAGTGGAAGCCCATCCCTTCTTCGCGCAAATCATCTCTGCCATTGCCCAGTCCCCCACCACCGAACGCCAATGGGTTTTCCCTTCGCTACCCTCCAGAACCGTCATCACCTTCCCCGCCTTTTTTGAAGCTTTCCGCCTCACCCCGCAAGGCCGAGAAAATGGCCCCAGTATCCCCCTTGCCCGCATGGCCGAACTATTCCCCCGCTCTTCCTCCAACGAGTATGCTATTCTCTGCCGTCCTGAACTTGAACAATCCGCCTTGCAATTCTTAGTCGCCATACTCAATCTTCAGAAGCGCACCTACGGCATCTCACGCCCATTTTATTCCGCCCTAGATTTAGCTGCCCGAGAACCAGTCAATTTCGCCTCCTACTTTTTTCAGAGAATCCACAAAGAGTGCGTAGCTATAGTAAAGCAGGTAAACAAAGGAAACACCCCACGCTCTCGCCTCCCCCATATCCTATCCTTCCTTTTTCCAGCCATTCTTGCCGCACAACCGCCACCCCGAGGTCCCATACTTAGGCACGAAGAATCAGTCCAACCACTCGACGACGATGAAGAAGAGGATGAGGAGATCAACCAACTCTTCCGCAATAAGCGAATCCAGATCAGCTCCTCAGAAAGCGAAGCACAAGGATCCGTCAGAAAGGATCAGGACACCCGAAACGAAGAACAAGAAGAGACCTTCCACGACACAGCCACTTCCATCCACAACGAATCATCGGCCGACCACCATGACCAGCAAAATCACACGGAAACAGAACTAGTCTCAACCGAAGAAGCATCAGAACGATGAGAAGACGAACAGCAAGTGGCCGACAGCGCACTCGACACCCTATTGAAGGCCGTCGAATCCACCACCACCCATACTACAGGTGAACACCAACCCGCCCATCAGGGAACTCACACTGCATCCCCTGGTCCTCAATCCCCACCAGTCAACCCTCCCCCCCCACCCATTTCTGAATCCTCTTCCTCCTCCCTCAACTATTCGCCCCCGACATCCCCCCAAATCCAAACCCAAACCTCCGCACAACCGCAACACCCCCTTCTCCTTCCCGCCGTTCCGATCTTTTCTGAACTGGCCTCCATGGGCCAAATGCTCATTACCCTTTCACAACAACTTCCGGTACAGCTGAGTGAAGTCACGAACACGATTCGTCAAGACCTGCAGCACAAAGTCGACCTAATGGAAGCCGACATCATCCCTCTCCAAGAAGAAGTCGACGCCGTAAAAGCAGAGAATCATCAATTACAGACACAATTAGCAGATCTCCAAGGACAAGTTTCGGCACAACAGGGCCTGATACAGCAACGAAATGATGCATTGATGCAACTTGCCGCCAAAGACCAACTCTTGAACGCAGCCCAAGAAGAAATCAGGAAACTGACCGCACTACAAGAAAAGGAACACATCAGCACATCCCTCGAAGAATTGGTCGTAGAAACGAAAGCACAATTGTAGGAGATAACCCAGAAGAATCAGGAACAGCAGCGAGAAGCAAAACAAGTTGAAGACGAGCTCCGAAGAGCTCAGGAATGCTTGGACAAGTCAAACAATATGCTGAGATGCCAATTAACCAGGGAAGCCAAATACCAAAAAGATCTAGCAAATGCTCGCAGAGAACGGGATGCCTACTACAAAACGATCGAATTTCAGAACCAGCAACTCGAGCGACTAGATAACCAATTGCGAAATCAGAAGGAACGAGTCACGGATATGCAGAAGAAAGTCACCGAAATAAAGACAGCCCGGGACGCTGCATTATCCAATGACTTTTATTTACAAGAGGCCTTCTTACAGAACCAGGCCAAAATTTTGTTAACCCAAGCCATAGCTCTTAGCTCCGTTAGAACGGACGCTCAGTTATTAGAACCGACTACTCTAGTCCAGATGATAGATACCATTAAAAAGAAAATTACCCGAACATTTAGGCTCGCCCGAAGCATATATTTAGAAGGTCTCGTAGCAAAACCATAGGAACCTGCGGGTTCGAGTCCACCGTGCGTGCCAGTGTTAGACGACCGCCGAACAAGGACAAATGTACTAGGACAGACGTCTTAAATGTAAAAGAACCTTTCAGGAAACGCGCAGGTAACTAAAGATTTGCGCACCCTTGTAAAAAATCTTCTAAATAAGGAAATGAGAAAAGAGTGGCCGAGAGCCCGTTTGGGGAATTGTAAGCGTATTGTTTGAAGTGTGTATGTCATTGAGAAGATTAACCCTACTCTGTTCTATTCTGTTCAGTGCTCCGTCTAGTCGTTTATACGCACTGTAGTGTAGAGTTACGAATTGGTAATCTTGTGTACGAATCTGTTTGGTAATGGTTGAGTGTGTCTCTGAGTGTTATTAAGTTGCAGTAGGTTGTTTGTCAGTCTTTCTGCTGAACAAGTGAATGTGAAAAGCAACCCCGAACTGTTTGGGCATTAACATTTTCTGTAAGTGACCAAGTTCGATACAGTAGTCTGCGTTCACTGTTGATTCCGATCACAGGAAGACTAGTGTCTATAATGGTCGGGGTGCGAGTAGGACACTGTTAAGTCTATGACTAGTCGATTGTTGTTAGGAGATTTGTTGCCCGAGTTTGGCATACGGTGAGTTTACATAACTTCAGGGTATAGATGTCTGTTTGGTATACCTGTCTGTTCTGAAGAAGTGCGTATTAGGTGACCTTCGTTTACTGAAGTATATTATTCTATTGGATATAAGTAACCGGACTACTGCTCAGATAACTATAGCAGGATCAGTTTGGAAGTTCGAAGACCAGTAATTCCAAGGTATCCAAGAAGGGGATCGGGAAAGGGTTAGCCTGTAATTCCATGCCCTAGGTGCCTGCTTCAATCCATATAAAGTCTTCTTTAATTTGCAAACATAAGTTACCTTCTTAGGGTCTTCATAGCCAGGAGGTTGTGACATATAGAATTCTTCTGAGATCCATCCATTCAAGAAAGCATTCTTGACATCCAATTGGTACATGTTCCAATTCTTGGATGCAGCCACACTAACCAACACTCTGATTGTTGGCATCTTGGCCACAAGGGAAAATGTCTCCTCATAGTCAATGCCTTGGGTTTGTGCAAAACCCTTGGCTACCAATCTGGCCTTGTACCTATTAATTGTTCCATCAGAATTTCTTTTCAATTTATAGATCCATCTGGATCCTATTACCTTCATGGAGTCCTTCTTGGGTACTAACTCCCATGTATCACTCTCCTTGAGTGCTTCAATCTCCTCATCCATAGCTTCTTTCCATTCTGATTTGGTGATTGCTTCTTCATATGAACCTGGTTCTTCATTTGACAAATCCTTTGCAAGATAAACTGAATGTTTAGTAACAAGAGATGTACCATACCCATATCTGATAGGTTTTTTGCTTTCTCTTTGAGATCTTCTTATTGCCTGAGTTGAGGATTCAGGTATGTCTTCAAGCTTCTTCATCTTCATTTTGCCTTTGGACTTCCATGCCTTGAACTCTTCAAGGTTGATAGTGTCTTCATCATCTGAACTTGAGTCTTCATTCTGAGTAGGTTCCTCCTTTGCAAGTCTTGGAAATTCTTCTTCCAAGTCATAGGGTAATTTGACCTTCCTACATTCATTCTCATACCAAGAATCATTTTCATCGAAGATCACATCTCTGCTTACCATAAATCCCTTATTGGTAGGGTTATAAAATTTGTAACCTTTTTTATTTAAATCATACCCAATGAAAATACATTTCTCAGCCTTTGGATCTAGCTTTCCTCTTACCTGTGAGGGAATGTGTACATATGCTACACATCCAAAAATTTTACAATGATCTAATGATGGCCTCTTACCATGCCAAGCTTCATAAGGTGTCATACCATCAAGTGACTTTGATGGTAACCTATTTATGAGATAGGTGGCAGTAGAGACACTCTCTGCACATAGATAGTTGGGTAATTTTTTCTCATTAAGCATAGATCTAGTTGTCTCAACAATTAACCTATTTCTTCTTTCTGCTACCCCATTCTGTTCAGGAGAGTACCTTGTGGTTATTTCCCTTTTGATGCCTCTGTCCTGCAAGAAGTCCTCAAATTCATTGGAGAAGTATTCATCTCCTCCATCTGACCTTAGCCTCTTCAAATTTCTTCCTGTCTGATTCTCAACTAATGCAAGATATTTTTTAAAACAATTAAACACCTCATCCTTGTGCTTCATAAAGTACAACACAGTCCATCTGCTATAGTCATCAATAAAAGGCACATAGTACCTTGAACCTGAGATTGAGGGGTCTTTGCTAGGCCCCCACACATCTGTGTGAACCAACTCTAGATAGTCTTCATGGATATATCCTTTCCTTGAGTAGGGTAATCTGTGAGATTTACCAACTTGACAAGCACCACACTTGTAAATCATGTGTTGCTTGGATACATTAGGTATCCCAAGCACACATTGGTCCCTGCACATTTGCTTCAAGGTTCTTTCTCCAATATGCCCTAATCTCTTGTGCCAAATCTCAAGCTCTGAAAGTGTCTGATCCTTATAACTGTATAGTGCAATATTTTTTGTATCTTCCAACTCAAAAGTGAAAAGTCTACCTGATTTTTCTCCTTTAGCTATCCTCTTGAATCCATGTCTTGGGTCCTCCACAAATGCTCCATATTGATTGAATCTGACCTGTAAACCTTTCTCTACAATCTGACCAACACTCATTAAGTTCTTTGTAATTGTTTGTACATAAAGTACCCTGCTCAACAAATTCTGATTACCATCACAAGTTTTAACATTACCAACTTTAACCACAGAATGCTTTGTATCATCACCTGTTTGTACTTGGTGTTTACCTTTGGGTTCCTCAAGATCAGAGAGTAGTGTCACATTACCAGCCACATGATTTGAACACCCTGAATCAATATAAAATAAGTGATCATCATTTGTACCTGACTTTGAAGTCACGTTCATGATCAAGAGAGAGTCATCCTGCTCCTCCGTGTAGTTGTTGTAGTCCTTTCTGTTTCTGAATCCTCCTTGGTAGTTGCCATTGTAATTGTTGTTGTAGTTGTTGTTGTAATTGTTGTTGTGGCCTTGGTGTTGGTTGAATCTTCCTCTTGACTGTGAGTATCCACCTCTTTGGTAGCCTCTTCCTCTCTAATTTTTGTAATTCCTGAAACACTCATCTGTGGTGTGATTTGATAAACCACAAATGTTACATGGTGATGAATTATAGGGTCTCCCCCTACCTTGCTTACCTCCTCTGCCCCTACCTCTTGAAGATCTACCTCTCCCTGCATAATTGGCTTGGGAGGTAGAGCCTTCATCTTCCACCTTCTTACTCTTGCCTTTATCCTTAGATTTCTTATCAGTGTATAGGGCAGAAGAGTTGTTACCTTTGGATGTATCTCCACTCTTGGTGAGCTTTGCTTCATGTGTAAATAGTTGACCCATGAGAGTTGTAAGATCTGGAGTGTGCATGTCCATGTAGAGATCCATTGCAGTGGTGAAGCTTTCCCACTTGTCATCAGCCTTGATTCCATTGATTACCTGCCTCACAATCTGTTCTTCTTTAATTTCTTCTCCTATGCTTGCTAACTGATCTACAACATCTTTGATCTTGGTCACAAATTCTGAAACAGCTTGCTTAGGTTGCTTCCTTAGTGTTGTGAACTCAATCCACAATTGATTTTTCCTAGCCCTTGTATTGGAGGAAAAATATGACGACAAGGTTTCCCAAGTCTCTTGGGAAGTCTTGCAATTTTTGATATGTGGTAAAAGAAAATCAGATATAGAGTTGAGTGAATAAGACCTTGCCAAAGCATCCTTTGCACACCATGTGTTGAGTTTTTCTTGTTCCTCCTTGGTTGGCAATCCTCTTGCTTTGAATGAGGGTAATTCCTCATCTCCTGAGATGTATCCATATAAACTCCTTCCTTGTAAGTAGGTCTTCATCCTTAGAGACCAAGCCTGATAATTGTTCCTATCCAATTTGTCAATAAATGAAGGAAAACCATCTCCCATTTTACCTTATTTGCTCTGATACCACTGTTGGGAAAGATGGATGGATGCACCAACAGATTGAGTAGGTACTGCTAAACCTGCTTTGTACCAGCCCTCCTTTGCTTCAGATTTGATTTGTGGACTTCCTTAGCTTTCCAATGACACCAAGAAATGGTATATGTCCTTTGGAAATGATGTATGTAATGATTGAATTAAAACAGATAACTTTGAAAGTCACAAACTCAAGAAAACCTTCTATTTTGGGCTTGACACCGGCTCAATGTTTTGCTCAGTGTGCCCAGCGCAGTAGCAATTGATAAAATTCCTCTTAGGGGTATTCAATTACCTTAGTAAGCTACCATTTGAAAGTGGAATGATGTAAAATAATGAACTATGCTAAGAGAAATCAATTTAGCAAGATTTGGTATACCCCTGACTTTTTAGGACTGTTGCAGAGATAGACCAGTGAGCACCTCGACGACGATTTCTCTGAATTGGCTGAATGAAATCACTTCAAACTTTTTCAGTATGTAGATGACTTTGAGTTGAATCCAACAAGCTTTGAATCACTGAATTTGGTGGAGTATTGATGGCTACGCATTCCTTGTGTATACGGCTGAAGTAGTATGTTGCAAAGTTTACCGGTTCTCTTGAAGCTAAGTCGAGAGCAGAGTAGAATGCGCGTGATATCCCATAAGTTCGTTTCTGGAGGTTGAGTATGGCTACGAGGAATTGGAGTGCGGTTCTCTCAGGTTCAGGTCTACAAAGAATGGCGTACTCGTTCGACGAATACCTAGGAAATAACTGCTTCATGGTGGCTATGGGAATGTTTGGGCCACTCTGTTTGCCTTGTGCAGGAAGTCGAAACGACTGAGCGAATGTTTGAAATGTGATTACTACTCGGGAGGGTAAAGAGGTGATAGCCCACATTTTTTCTGTCGCAGGGGTGTTGGCGATGGCGGATATTATTCGGGCAAAGAAAGGGTGATTCTCCACTGAGTGCCATGGCAGCTCAGCGAAGTTGGATAATCCCCGGATGCGCAAGTACTCTCCTACATCCGTAGGGAGTCCGTCATGGAAAGCGGCATAGTTTGCCAAAGCTTCCATGGCGCAAAAGAGTCAGCAAGCACAACACGCAAGCACAGGGTAACACAGATCACAATTACACAAATACAATAGCGTTTTTTCGGCGGACTGGCGAAGATTATGTAGATGCACTGCAACTAAGAGGAATCAATCGTACTAAATTATTCCGTGACGTGGATATGATAATTTCTTAACTATGGCGTGCATGCATGAACAGCTCGAAAAAGACTGGGCGGCTTTAGTTATAACTAGAGTTCAAGACGCGGATATTTACACTTATTTTATTGATTATGCAAAATTTAAAAGAAAGTAAAGGTCTGAAAAGAGAACGTCAAAAGTCGTGGCACTCCGCGTAATGTCTTATCGCAGATGTGGTGCTTGTTGATATGGTCGAAGCTTCGATCCATTTATTACTTTTGGCAAGGGAATTCCGGTTAATGTGGTTAACCGAAATGTTGCAGGGCCCACCTGTTCAGCTATTCGATAAGGGCCAAACCATCGCAGCTTAAACTTGCCTGCAGAGCGATTCGATTTTGCATTGTAAAAGAGGACAAGCTCTCCTACCGTAAAAACTGGAGTTCGTAGATATCTATCATGTGTTTTGGCTTGTCGTAGCTGTACTTCTCTCATAGTTATAAAAATGTGCCATCGATGTTCGTCTAATTCTCTGAGGGTCTCCAACCGGAATGACAGAGAATCTTCCGGTAGTAATTTCTGGTTGATGGCTACTCTTAAACTTGGCACCACTATCTCCATTGGGGCTATAGCTTCGATTCCAAAGGCTAATTTGAAAGGAGTCAGTCCTGTGGTTACCTTATAAGTCGTTCGGTATGCCCATAGTACGGCAGGTAACAGTTGATCCCATCTTTCCGGTGCGTCCATAATCAATTTCCGAAGTATATTAGTAAGGACTTGTTGGTACTCTCGGCCAGGCCATTAGCACGTGGATAATATGGGGAACTAAATTTATGAGTAATCTGGAACGAATGTGTAAGTACCTTTATCAAGTTATTAGCAAAATGAGTTCCTTGATCTGTCACCAGTTCGAGGGGTAACCCAAATCTTGGAAAAACATCTGTCAGTAGGCACTTTGCTACCACAACAGCTGTAGCTGAGCGTAAAGCCCATGCTTCTGCCCATCTTGTCGCATAATCAGTGCATGTTAAGATATAGTGATTATTGTTCAGAACTGAGGGTGGTGTAATAGGACCAATGAAATCCAAACCCCATTTCTGGAAGGGTTCTAATGGCATTACAGGTTGGAGAGGAAAATGATGTCGTTGTAACGGTTGTCCTGTTCTTTGGCAATTATCACAGGATTTGACAAACTGCAACACATCCTTGTACATAGACTCTGCAGAATTTTCCGGTGGGTTAAATCTACAGCAAAATGTCCTCCTGTCGGAATCGAGTGAGCCAATGTGATGACTCATTTTACTTTGTGTGGAGGAATACACCGAAGTAGAATTCCGGTATAATCCATATAATATAGTTCACCAGCAATCTACCGGAATCGGCGGCTGAATGCTGCAACTTTTCTGCGTATTGTTGTAGAAGTTTGGGATGGCAGGTATCCAGTATTGAGAAAGGTCAATATCTGATCATAATAATTAGCTGGCGTAGGCAGGTCGGCGCTTTCGTCGTGAGTTGGTTCAGAAGCATAGATCGCTGGAGTTGTGTCATCTATACCTACCGGAGCCTCACCGGAATCTAGGCGAGACAAAAAATCTGCTAAGGCGTTTGAGGTGCCTGGTCTATGTATAACTTCATAGTCAAATTCTTGCAAAAGCAGCACCCATCGTGCTAACCGTCCTCCCAAATGCTGTTGCCGGACCAGATAAAGAAGTGCAGCATGATCTGTGTGGAAAGTGAACTTACGGCCCAGTAGATAATGTCTGAATTTTTTGATTGAATACACTAGACCCAAACATTCTCTTTCTGTTACTGAGTAATTCCGTTCAGCAGGGGCTAATCTTCGACTGGCGTAATATACAGGTCTGAACCATTTATCGGTCGTTTGCATTAGGACACTGCCAATAGCTATATCTGAAGCATCAACAAATACATGGAAGGGGTGATCCCAGTCCGGCGGTTGTAAAATAGGAACTTGTGTTAAACCATCAAATGCTATCTGACATTCCTGGGTCCATTCAAATTGTCGAGGGGTTTTGCTGATTAATTTGTTTAGTGGTATAGCCAGATGAGCAAGCCATCGTAAGTGTCTGCCATGCCACCGTACTTGACCCATAAAGCGCATAACTTGTTTTGGTGTAGTGGGCACCGGAGCTTCTAATACTGCCGAAATTTTTCCTGGATCTACTTGGATACCCTGTGCAGATACAATGTGGCTGAGTAACTTGCCACATGAGACCGCAAACATTGATTTGTTTGGGTTCAAACAGAGCCGATATTCTCTGCATTTCTGAAAACAGCACCGTAAATGGAACAGATGTATTATCATTTTGCCAAATACTGAAAAATCGTCGAGATAAACTTGCATAAATGAAGTGAGATAAGGTGAGAATATCTCTTGCATGCATCTTTGAAAGGTACTGGGAGCATTTCGTAAACCAAACCACATCACAGTGCATGCGAACACACCCCAGTTGGTGATGAATGCAGTCTTCGGAATGTCCTGTTCAGCCATCCTAACTTGATTATATCCACTGTATCCATCTAAAAAGGAATACATTTCGTGCCCTGCTACTCTATCAAGCATGGTGTCTAGGAAAGGTAATGGGAAGGGATCTGGAACCGTAGCTGCATTGAGCTTTCGGTAGTCTACACAAATGCGGAGCTGCTTGTTCTTTTTCGGTACAATGACGATTGGTGATATCCACTCAGCGTGCTCTATAGGTACAATGAACCCAACCTTCAGTAATCTATCCAATTCTGCCTTTACCTGTGCTGTGTAATTCGGGTTCATTCGATAACTGGATTGTTTGATTGGCCTTGTCTCCGGCTTGAGCATAACCCTGTGTTGATAGATGCGCGGATCCAGACCCTTCCTATCCTTATAATCCCAAGCAAAAATGTCAGAGAATTCCCTAAGAAGCTGAAGTAATTCTGCTTGAAATTTTTCCGGTAAGTTTTCTTTTATCTTGACTGGGCGTGGGTGATTTGTATCTCCCAAGTTATAAGTTACTAATTGATCTTCTGGCACATAAAATTGTCGCGGCTTCTCGGTGTCGTCTGCTGTTTTGAAAAGTTGTTGTAGTTCGGCGTCGTCTGTAGCAGCAATATCTTCTTTCTTATCTTCTTTTGTTACAGGAGTCATTGAGCAGACTGAGGGGCTCCAATTATCCACAGCAGCTTGTAGGTCAACGGTTCCTAAGGAAATCAAATCAATGTTGTTCTTTAAAAACTCTTCTTCTTCGTCATCTGATAGTCCATCTAGCATGTGAACGGGCTCTGCGAAATATGGTCTAGCATGTAACTCACAGGGTTGTATAGCGTCTAATTTTACAACACATCTTCGATTTTTATCCTTGAACGTGAGCTCCTGTGCGGACCAGGCTTGTATCACCTTAGCTTGCTTCAGCCAGGGGCGACCGAAAAGGAGATTATAATCCAAGGTGGATTCCGGCAATTCTAGGACGACAAAGGTCATCTTAAAAGTGGTGCCGTGCAAAGTTATTGGTATATTTCGCACAAGCCCTACTGGGTGGACTCTGGACTGGTCAGCCATTCTAACGAAAAATTGGACTGGTTCTATTTTAGTCCATCCTAGTTTCTTACATAGTGCAGCAGTAGCAATATTCACACCAGACCCTCCATCAATTAATACCTGTGTGATTTTATGACTATTATACCATACCGTAATCAGAGGAACTGAATGATCGACCGTAGAGTCTGGTTCCGGTTGTACAGTCGCGGTGGCCGGAATGCAAGCAGATTCGGTAGCAAACTATTGTTGGAATTGCTGGCGGACTCCTGGTACTAATGCCAGTAATTGGCCAAGAGGAAGTGTAATGGATGCCTTGGATAGAATCTCCCAGGTTTGTTGTGATTGATTTGTAATTTCCGCCGATTTTGAAGATGATGCACCAGCTGGTGCTGATGTATCTGCTACTGTAAGCCATCTAGCGGCTTCATTGACCAAGGTGGACTGGAAAACGATAGCTTTATACGCCGGGTCAATGGGGTGATTGAGTACTGCATAACTAATCTCAAAGGTTCGTACATGCGCGTCTGGGTCATCGCCTGGAAATCCTCCGAACTTAGTGTATGTTACACCTGTCGGCGGCGGCCTGGGTGGACATACTTGTTGCTGTTGTTGTTGCTGCCCATTCATTGTGCCGCTACTTGTATAGTGACTACTTCCTGTGTTCTGAGGTTGAATATCCGGTTCTTCGGAATCTGCCTCCTCAGCCTGTGTACTCTCTGGTTCGATAATCTTGCTCAGTATGTTGCGAATCTCAGCTTCAAACAAACTTCCCTCCCTTTTGAAGTCAACCGTAGGGAAGTTTACTCCTAATGTCGGAGCGTAAGTGGATGGATCACCAGAAAGTGATAACCTGTTATCGAAAAACTGCACCGAAATGTCACCGGAAGGCGTTGATTTTCCACCAGTGCAGGTTGCTTTCTTCTCTTTACTGCTTTCTTCGGCTAACTCGTTGCTATTTGTTAACAATTTGGAATTTCTACTCAAAGCGATTAAGCTAACTTTAGATTGCTTCCTGGTAGATTCTAGAATTACTGTATTTTCGACAGGTCGTGCCGAAACAATATCGGAATCTATCAGAGATGCAGAAAAATCAACCGGAATATGACCGGAATCGTCAGTAACGTTTCTTTCTTTCTTGTCTGCAGGTTTGAATCTTCCTGCGCTTCTACCTCCTGGAGGCGTTCCTAGTAGATTAGGTATTCTTGACTGTTTGTTCTTTGGGTACGTCTCACCGGATCGAGTAACCGGCATATACTATTCGTACTATACTTCTTTAACGTTTGTCAAAAACAATGATTGTCCTTGCATTCGATCAGCGTTCGTTCTAAATATTACGTTCGTCACACAAATGGTAATCTTTATACTTCTTGCATCCTCGAAACGGAAATCTTGATGCCACTTCCCCAGTAGGATCGCCAGTGTTAACCTTTCCGTTGGTAAAACGCCCTTTCCAACTATCGGAAATGTGTTTACCTGATTCTTGGGTTCTTGGGAGTGGAAGGGGTCTGTAAGAACAGAGGCCCTATACTAGTTTTCCCAGTACAACTACGTCAGATATAGGAATTTAATGGAACTTAACAGGATTCACTTATACGCAACTATTTTAATACTTGCTTCGCTGAAGTCCGTCGCACAAGAATCAAGTCACTCGTTCAGATAGATCTTAACCCATTCTACAATCGACATCACTGTGACTACATTCAGGTAGGACCGAATTCCTGAAGGTCATCTATACCTGCTCAGGCTTCTTACGGTGACATTCGCTTACCATACCACAACAGAGTAACATTAAAACAACATATTCCGCAATACCAGAACCATTAATTTCTACGCGCAGAACTTTTTAACTATCCAGTGGATCGTCCCAAGACGATCAGTCAGCCAATACAGACAACTACACTTTCAGCAAAGATTCACAGACCGAGTATCGAAACTACGACGGGTAAGTTACTGAACCGGGGCAGTTTGTACTCGCACGACTAACAACCAGACGAACTCTGAGAAAAGATCAGACCAACGGATACACAGGACACTTAGACAATCTTGGAAATAACAAGATTAACTAACGTTCAGACACACACAGACGAACAGTCCGGTGAATTTCAAAACAAAAGCCCGCTGTTCACGTCTCTTTTCCATTGCTTTATATAAGCTTTTACAAGAATGCGCGTAACAACCTTTCGCGTGTTTTTTACAAAGATTTCGTTATACCTGTCCCAATCCGGCGGCCGTCTAACAGTGTCCTCTCACCAATGTGAGCAAGCCTTTTGTGCCATATCTCCAACTCTGTTAGAGTTTGAGATCCATAGCTAAACAAAGCTATGTTCTTTGTATCTTCCACTTCAAAAGTGAAAAGCCTTCCTGTCTTTTCTCCTTTGGCAATCCTTCGAAAGCCTTGCCTTGGGTCTTCAACATATGCTCAAAATCGATTGAATCTAACCTGCAATCCTTTTTCAACAATCTGTCCAACACTTATTAAATTTTTGGTAATTGTAGGGACATACAAGACTTTGCTTAAGAGGTTCATATTCCCATCTGATGTCTTCACATTACCTATCTTCTCCACTGAGTGCTTTGTATCATCTCCTGTCTGCACTTCATGCTTGTTATGAGGATCTTCCAAATCAGAAAGTAAAGCCACATTTCCTGCTACATGGTTCGAGCATCCTGAATCAATGTAAAATATGTGATCATCATCCTTACCCTTCTTCGCTGATAGATTCATAATCAATAATGAATCTTCTTGACTTTGGTCCTCTGCATAGTTATTGTAATCTCTTCTTCCTCTATGGCCACTTTGATAGTTGTTGTTGTTGTTGTAATTGTTGTTGTAGTAGTTGTTGTTGTTGTAGCCTCCATTGTATCTACCTCTATTTGATCCATAGCCACCTCTATTGAATCCTCTTCCTCTTGAGTTCCTCGGGTTCCTGAAACATTCTTCAGTAGTATGATTAGATAGGCCACATATATTGCAAGGTTGAGATGATTGGAATCTCCCCCTGCCTTGCTTTCCACCTCTGCCTCTTCCTCTAGCTCTTCCTCTACCTGCAAAGTTTGCTTGGAAAGAGCTTCCTTCATCTTCATTCTTCCTATTCTTTGACTTGTCCTTGACCTTAGCTTTATCAGAATATAAGGCAGAAGTTTGATTACCTCTTGAGGACTCACCACCTTTGCTAATCTTTGCTTCATGAGTGAAGAGTTGGCCCATGAGTGTGTTGAGGTCGGGTACATGCATATCCATGTATAAATCCATGGCTGTTGTGAATGATTCCCACTTGTCATCTGCTTTGATTCCATTCATGATTTGTCTTATGATTTGCTCCTCTTCAATGACCTCTCCAATGCTTCCAAGTTGGTTGGAAATCTCCTTCATCTTTGTGACATAATCAGTCACATTTTGCTTCGGGCTTTTCTTCATTGTTGTGAACTCCATCCACAATTGGTTCTTCCTTGCTCGAGTGTTGGAAGAGAAGAAAGAAGCAAGTGCATTCCAGGTCTCTCTTGATGTCTTGCATCCCTTGACATGAGGTAAAAGAAAATCAGAGATTGAGTTTAGAATATAGGACCTTGCAAGTGCATCCTTCGAACACCAATTCGAAAGTCCTTCCACTTCTTCATGTGATGGTTGCCCTTTGTTCCTCATGGTTGGCATTGCTTCATCTCCGGATATGAATCCATATAGATTCCTCCCTTGAAGGTAAGCCTCCATCCTTAGAGACCATGCCGGGTAGTTGTTTCGATCCAATTTGTCAATTGTTGATGGAAATCCATCTCCCATGTTGCTTGGCTATGCTCTGATACCACTGTGAAGAGAGATGGTGGATGCAATCCAAAGATGAGTAGGTGCTGCTACAACCAGCTTCACACCAGCCAACTGAGACTTCAGAGTTCATTAGTAGACCCTTTGAGCTTCCTAAATCCACCAAAATATCAGCCAAGTACTTTGGAACATGTATCCCAAAAGTTTAAGGCAAGACAGACTATTTGCGAAATGACTAGCTCCCAAGACTTGCTATTTTTGGACATACACCTGCTGAAAAAAAATGAACAGTGCTCTCAACCTGGAAGGAATTAGATAAATTCCTTTTGGGCATATCAAATATACTTAGCAAGCTTCCCAATCCAAGTTAAAACACTTCAAATGATGGACTGAGCACTGAGAACAAGTTTCATCAATTTCTGGAACATTCCCACAATTCTCGGGGCTCTGCAGAGATAGACCAGTGCGTAGTAAAATGCAGATATCCCCAAAAGTATTAATCCAATGATCTTGAAAATTTATATGCACAAAATAGACAGTACAAGCTATCCAACGCAAGTTAAATCACTAAAAAAGGTTCAGTAGAATTCGAGATATGACCTTCTGAAGTTACTTCTCTGAGTGAGTATAGCAGAGAACAAAACAGAGAAGTAGATGATAATAAATGTATAGATTCACATATGGTTACAACCACATTGGCAATGAATCTTTGCACAATGGGAGTAGAATGATAGAGATATGGAGTAAGCTCTTCAATCTCTACAAAATGACATGAAGTGGTCACGTACAAGGCTTGCTAATCGCCTCTTCCTTCTTGCTCCTTTTATAGCTATTCTTGGAGGGAGTTTTGAATTCGAATTCGAATGGCTCCACCTAAAAGTGATCCCCAAAGTTAGGAGATATTCCCTCAGCTCCGAAATTCGTGATTTTAGGTAGATAGGGCCACGACTTTTCTTTTACATCATGGATGAGATAAGCTATACTCTTCCTTTTTCTTTTTTCAATTACAAGAGATAAAAATGAACTCTTTTACAAGAGGTGTTCACATGACTACTCATGTGACTTACAAAAGAGGATAATATCAAATATATCAAGCATGTAGGCTTGGGTAAAATGCACCAACAATTGTTTCAAGTCTAAACAGAGTGAAGAAATTCCAAGAATGTAGTCTGCAACCATGAAGACGGTACTTAAGTCTGTGGAAGGTAAAACATAGTGTTTGCCTATCCTTAAAGGGATTTTGGTACAAATCTAGAAAGCATGAGTGGATGCTTAGACTTACGTAGTAGAGAGATTCCTATAAATTCCCTGCCAAGATAGGTACCTAAAGCATCAGTAAGAAAGGAATCTAAAGACAAGAAGTCAAAAGCTCTTGTCACGAACCAATTGAACTTGAATATGTGAAAATTCATGTATTTGAAAATTTGATTGGTTTTCATTTGAAAACCCTAGCAAAGAACAATGGATATTCTATCAAGAGGTTTTCAAGTTTCCAAGGCAAAGCATGTGTTGTAAGAGGATCATGTGAAGGAACCAAAACCTAGAATATCAAGTTAGACGTAATGCCTAAAACTCCAAAATTGTACTAAAAAGATACTCTATCAAGATATGTTTAGACTTTAGGATAAGTATCACCCACACATTACTGTGAATATAAAATAGGGTGGTATGGGACACCAAATTTTATATTCATATTGATGTAGGAAAGATGGTATGGGACATCGGACCGTGGGATGATAATTATCTTTTAGCCCTAGATTGGATCTTGAAGTTAGCTTTGATCCTCAAGGGAATTAAAACTTCAAAGAAGGAGTTATAAATTCAAGGAGAATAAAAGTAGTATCTCAAGATATTTTAAGATACTTCAAGATCAAGGAAGCAAAAGATATGAAGAAAAATGCCTACACAATCCTTGGGTGGATCTTCCTACTTCATGTTACTTGTTGATGACTGTAGCAAGAAGATGTGGGTGTACTCCCTTTGCAATAAGGCTCAAGCTTTTGGTAAGTTTAAAGAATGTCTTCAACTTGTTGAAACTAAAAAAGGGAAGAAGATGAAGAAATTCAGGACAAATGATGGTGGTGATTTCACATCAATAGAGTTTTAAGATTTTTGCAAGAGTAAAGGAATCAAGCATCAACTCAGAGTGGCATATAGCCCTCAAGAGAATGGTGTTGTAGAACATCGGAATCAAACCATGATGGAGATGGCAAGGTGCATGTTGAAGGGAAAGGGCTGCCCTAATCAATTTTGGATAGATGCTGTCAACATTGCTAATCTTGAATCGAAGCAACACCACGGCACTTGATGGAAAGACTCCACAAGAAGCCTACACTAGTAAAAAGCCTTCTGTTTCCCATTTCAAAGTATTTGGAAGTGAATGTTATGCACATGTTCCAGATAGGGATAGAAACAAGCTTTAACCAAAAAGCATCAAATGTATCTTCTTCGGGTACAATGAAGATAAGAAGGCTTATAATCTTTATGACCCTGAAGCTAAGAAGATCATGGTGAGTCGTGATCTGGTGTTTAAGAAGGAGCAGCCATGTGCAATGGAGGAGGAAAAGAGAACCTCCACTTTATCATCAAGCAAAGGGGCAATCCACTATGAACCTGTCCCAAGAGCTATCCCTTCTACACAAGAGAAGGAAGCATCATCTTCAAATGACGAGTCTGAAAGTCACCAACCTATTGTCACCAAAGTGGAAAAGCCATTGCCATGTTGGGTGAGGAAACTTTATGATTCTGCAAACCCCATCCCATAATCACTAGAATAGGTTGTGGATGGATGGAGATGATAAGAAATAATAGAGGAATAGAGATGGAAAAGCACCCATATAGTAAACATAGCCTTGATGGCTGATCTCATTCAAGAATAAGCAAAGGAACCTACCAATGTGGAAGAGGTACTTCACGATCTAAATTGGAGGCTTGCAATGCAAACAAAATACAACAATATCATGAAGAATGGAACTTGGGAGCTAGTGGATCAACCCCCGAAGTGTAAAGTCATTGGCATCAAGTGGGTTTGGAAGCTAAAGTACAAGATTGATGGTACTCTAGAAAAGTACAAAGCAAGACTTATTGTAGAGGGCTACTCACAAGTTGAAGGCATTGACTTTTGTGAATCATTTGCCTCGACTGTAAGGATGACTACTATCTGAGTAGTACTAGTTGTGGTTTCACATAAGCATTGGCCACTCTATCACATGGATGTCAAATCAGCCTTCTTGAATGGAGACCTCAAGGAGGAGGTATATGTGTCTCAACCACAAGGGTTTGAGGATCTCCATTTAGAGAACAAGGTATGTATGCTAAAGAAGGCATTATATGGGCTAAAACAAGCCCCTAGAGCATGGCACCAGTGGATCATTAAGTATCTCTTGGATCTAGGTTTCAAAAGATGTAGTTTTGATGATAACTTGTATGTTCTAAAGAGAGGAGGGAAGACAATTGTGCTTGTAATCTATGTAGATGACCTTGTGATTATAGGAAATGATGACGCTCTTCTTCAACAAACAAAAGAAGCCTTGAGTTTAGAATGTGAAATGGTAGACTTGGGCTTGATGCATTATTGCTTAGGCCTTGAATTTTGGCAAGAACCAGAGAAGATTTCCATCCCTCAACAAAAGTATGCAAGAAAGATATTGAAGGAATTCGACCTAGAGGATCACAAGGAAATTTCTACACCCATGGAGGTTAACACAAAATTATCTATTGAAGATATTTCACCTCCATTGGATATTGGAAGATAAAGGAAATTAATTGGAAGTCTCATCTACTTGTCCAATAGTAGACCAAATATCTCTTATGTTGTTGGAGTAGTAAGCAGGTTCTCTAATAAGCCTTGCCAAACTCATTGGACGGCAAGCATGTAGATACTCAGGTATGTAATAGGAACCATTAATTATGGTATTCTTTATGAAGAAGGATCATCTTTGGTCAGATATTGTGACTCTGATTGGGCACGAGATATTGATACCAGAAAATTAGTTTTTGGATATTGCTTTTCTTTGGGATCAAGAATTTTCTCTTGGATTAGTAAGAAGCAACGAATCATAGCATTATCTTCTATTGAAGCTGAGTACAAAGTTGCATGTGTTGCAGCATGTGAAGCAGTATGATTGAAGAGGATCCTATGGCACATAGCATTACAAGGATAGGAGGCTCTAGAGTTGAAGTGTGAGAACCAAAGTTGCATGGTCATTGCCAAGAATCCTGTTTTCAATGCACATACCAAGCACATAGAGATTCAATATCATTATGTGCATGAGTTGATTGAGGATGGGGTCGTGGAGATAAGCTACTCTCCCATTGAAGAAAATTGAGGAGATAGCTTCACCACGGCTCTTTGGAGAGAGCTACTTCTTTGACACTTTCTAAAGCTTGGGATTGGACCAAAGAGGTAGTTCACCGCAAGGTGGATATTGAGGGGGGGTTAGATATGCTCAATACTCCACCCTCAAGTGACCACAAATGATCCATGGTGCTCTAATTTGTAAGGCCTTCATTATGAGGAGAAGCCATTGTGAGAGTTGGACATTTTTGGAGCCCTAACTTTTTAGTTAGATGAGGTCTATGTGTGACCATGGATGGTTATAGATGATCTTTGTGAGCCTAGCCATTAGGTTAGGTAGGGCATAAAATTTTGAGCCATTGGGTTTCCATTCAAGGTGAAAATAAAGGCCTTGTGGCATCATGCGGTTTACCCATAGAACCTCAATGGGGAGAGTGCAAAGGGGGGCTTGCCCCCTTCTGGGAAGTTGAGGGGGCCTATCCTCCGGCCCTGTAGGGCTGATTCATTAGGACTTTTGGTCATGGAGATATTGTCAGATTGTATATTTTGCTGACTATTTTCTATCTCCTGACTACGTTTATCTATACTGACTCAGCTCACGTATAAAGAAATACTAATCTATGTGGACTAGGAATAGTTTGTAAGAAATAATAGCACAAAGGAATATACTAGTAGACAAAGTTGAGAAAAAAATAAAGACATGGAGAGATGAAGAAATAGAGATGGAAAACTCAAATTCTCAAATTGCAAAGAGTAATGTAGCTACAAAGATGGTGTTGTCCATCTGTGTGCTCCCAATAGGGAGCTTAGATGTCGATCTAGATAGACTATAGATGAAGGGCTTACTAGTGCACAATGATTTATAAAGCTACACATGGGCTATGCTTATATAGCTTTTACAAGGGGAGTTGGTATACATAAACACAGTCCCGAGAGACAAAATAGATGGCAAAATATACAATCTGAAAATATCTCCATGATAAGAAGTTATACCATCTCAACCCTACGGGTGAGGGGGTTAGGCCCATTGGAACTTGCAAAAGGGGGCAAGCCCCCATTTGCACTCCCCTCATTAAGGTTTTATGGGGGAAACTTACACGTATAACCCTAACGGGTCACTCATCTTTGTACATTCTAGTGGTAATACATTCAGTATTGTGTGTTGTGCTCCAAGTTTCTTCTTCTTCCTTGTGTTGTTTGTGTGCTTCCATAGAACTCAAACTCCAATAATTGGTATTAGAGTAGGTCGCCACTTCATCTAGGGCATCGTCAACATCCCTCCGATCATAGTCTCAGAATCGCATAAAATTTGGTGAGC
This sequence comes from Ceratopteris richardii, assembly GCA_020310875.1. Taxonomy (NCBI): domain Eukaryota; kingdom Viridiplantae; phylum Streptophyta; class Polypodiopsida; order Polypodiales; family Pteridaceae; genus Ceratopteris; species Ceratopteris richardii. Next base: position 20,116,940 of record CM035417.1, on the reverse strand, counting down.
ATACTCAGGGTGATTAGGGGTTCAAAAGAACTTCACTTTATGGTGCCAAAATTGCAATCTGAGCTCGTTTCGGCCTCTGAATGCACTATCATAGTGCTTGTGTACGCAATTTTATCTTTTTATGCCAAATATATATACAAGTTTTGGTTCACCAGTGTAAGCATGTCGAAGTCTACTATAGGTTTAACAGAACTTGGCAGGGTAGTTTTGTTCAAATTTTTGAGATACAATCACCTTTTTGCATATAGGTATTTTATTCAATGGGAATGGCTGAAAGCAGTGATGTATTTCGTATGCTGGCTGTTGAGGATAAGTTGGATGGTACCAATTACCCATCATGGGCTTATATGACGTGTCATGTATTGGTTGCAGAAGGACTATGGAATATTGTGCATGGTGTTGAAAAATGCCATATTACACCTACAAATACAGTTACTGAATCTGATGTAGATGGCGTTGATCATGATGATGTTCTTCAGGTTCCTCTTCGTGTTGCAATTCCTATTGCACCTGTCGTAGAGCAACTTTGTTGGGATGGTAGAGATGCTCAGGCACATGCATTGATAGCCATGCTTGTCAAACGTGCCATTATTCCTCATATTCGCTCTTGCAAAACACCAAAGGATGCTTGGGATACACTTACCACTTTATACCATGCTAGTAATGAGGTTTGTGTTGCTTACCTCAGAAAACAGTTGGAGAGTGAGCACATGAATGAAGGAGATTCCATGGGTAGTTCTTTAACAAAGATCAAAGATTTGAAGGAACGATTGATTTCTACTGATGAAGTTTTGCCTAACAGTTCACTTGTGCAGACTATTCTGAATGGTCTTCTTGATTCATATCATAGTTTTGCTTCTACTCTTTGTTTAATGATGAAAGGCAATCTAAATGCCTTAACATTTGAGGAGTTAGTCTTTGTTCTATTGCAGGAAGATCAGTCTAGGCGAAATAGGTCCATTATGCACGTTGCAAATCAAGCTTTCCTGGCTAACCAAAAGGGAAAAGGTACATGGAGCTCATCTCTAGTAAGCAGAAATCTACTAATTCTACACAATCAAAGAAGGATGACAAAGACGACAAGAAAATAGAAAAGCAGAAGTTGTTTTGCAATTACTGTAAAGGAAATGATCATGTCATAAAGAATTGTCCAAAACTGGCTACAAAAGAGGCAAAGAAAAAGGAGTTTGGAATGGTTGTTGCAGAGGCCTCTACACCAAAAACAAATTTTGCTAATCTTGTGCAGAATGAAGAATGGGAATTTACTACTATTTGTAGTTTTGTCCCATCTTCTCATGAGTAGTGTATGGCTACAGTAGACTCAGATGTTTGGTACTTTGATAGTGGAGCAACCAAACATATTACCTCACAGCGCACACTTCACTTGAGCCTGCCCCTACAGGAAATACTATCACATGTGCCAATAACTCCTCTTATCTTGTCATGGGAGTTGGTAAGATCATTATGACTACTAATAATGATAGTTCTTTTACATTGTCAGATGCTTTATTTGTGCCAAGGATCAAGGAAAATTTGTTATCAATTTTAGCATAAGCCAATGTTGATATATTTAGGTAGTGATGTGTGTGAACACTCTAGGGCCGCCGGGGCACTTTTTTCCCTCTTTAGGAGGTTTTTTCCCCCCGGCTTGAATATACGCCTATTGCCCTAATGGGCTACTTATCTTTGTACATTCTCTAGTAATACATTCAGTATTGTGTGTTGTGCTCCAAGCTTCTTCTTCTTCCTTGTGCTGTTCGCGTGCTTCCGCAGACATCTAACTCCAACAATTGGTATCAGAGCAGGTCGTCGCTTCTTCTAGGGCGTCGTCGGCACTCCTCCATTTGCAGTCTCAGATTCGCACAAAATTTGGTGAGCATACTCAAGGTGTTTCCGAGATCAAAACAGCTTCCGAAATCGTGACTTGAGCTCGTTTTGGCCTCTAAATGCACTATCACAACGCTTACGCAGGCTATTTTGTCCTTTTGTGCCACAGGTATATACCAGTTTCTGCTCGCCAGTTTAAGCATCTCGAAGTCTGCTACAGGTCTAGTAGAACTCGTCTGGGCAGTTCCGTTCAACTTTTTGAGATATAGTCAATTTTCTGCATCAAGGTATTTGAGTCACCGGCCATGGCTGAAAGTAGTGATGTATTTCGTATGTTGGTTGTTGAGGATAAGTTGGATGGTACCAACTACCCATTATGGGCTTATATGATGCGACATGTTTTGGTTGCAAAAGGATTGTGGAACATTGTGCAGGGTGTTGAAAGACGTCCTGTTACACCTGTAACAACAGGTACTGCAAATACAGGTGCTGGAGCTTATGAAGATGGTGTCGAAGATGATATTCCGCAGATTCTTGTTCATGCTGCTGTTTCTGTTGCACGTACTGCAGAGCAGATTCGTTGGGATGGCAGAGATGCCCAGGCACATGCTGCTTGTTATTGACTTTGGAGTTGTCCTCTCCAATCATGAAGTAACAAAGAATCAACAAATCATCTTTATTTTGTCAATCCTGGGAATATCCATAAGACCACAGCCCCTTCTAGATGATAGATTCATAGAAAATAAGAGAAAGATGGCTAGAATTCTGAGAAAATTGAAGATGAAGAGAAAATCTAGGGTTTACCATATCTAAGGCAAATCTCCATCATTTTCTATGATTCTTGTGTCTATTTCATGTCATTTCATCAGCAGAATACAAATATGAACTCAGAATTGGAAAATTTCACCTGCATCATAGAGACGAGACAATCGCGATTCTGTGCCAACAGACGATTTTCACATTTCTGCAACATTCTTCAATCCTTCTTCACTCATTACAGCTGTAGACATCTCTCTTCATACAACTCACTCATTATTACACAACTGAAGCTCACAAATCTCCATGATTTAGCAAGAAACAAGCTCACACATCAAAGAAATCACACACAATAGAAGAAAACACGATTTCAGCAGAAACTCTCTCTTCTCTATTGATAGCTTGTACAAATGACTGACCAACCTCTCCAAAATAGAGAAAATTGACTTATATACATTTTCAAGTGTCCTCTTTCACACTTGAATTTTGGTCCTTTCCTCTATTCTTCTAAAAATATGCTATCTAAGAGTTTCTAAAAATTCTAGAAAAAATACATAAGATTCTATCCTACATAAGGAAGACTCTTCCTTATTTTTACAACCATTGCATAAATATTTCTACAAATTTCTATCATTTTACAATAGTTTCCTTCAAAAAAGGTTTCCAAAAATGCATCTTCCAACATCCTTCCCCTCCTAAGCCTTTCGGCTCCTGACGAAAGATTTTCCTGCTCCTCTGCTTTGATCACTTTTCTTCATTTCTTCTTTCTTTGATATACTTGTGACAGCAAATCATGGCTTTTTCTTTCTGTTACATTTAAATTGTTGACCATCTCAAACAAGGCTTTTCTCCATTGTATTGCAGCTTCAGGTTTGTCAATAACATCCTTTTTCAAGTATTCTGTGTAAGAGGCTTCATAGGCAGTAAGTCTGGATTTAGTGACAACTGATAATTTCCCAAAAATTTCTGATTCTCGTTCAAAAAACCCATAATCAAACGCATCTTCAAAAATTTGCAAGAAGTGGCTGCCCAAAAACACTATTCTGCTATAATAGGCCATTAGACATATCCTATCAGGTGTCTCACTGAGATCAAATAATAGAGCATCTTTTGGAGAATTGAATCCAATGTAATTCAAAATTCTGACATCCGTATCTGTGTATGTTTCTATACAGGCCAAAATTAGTCTCATTATTCTGATAAGTAATATACAAGCAGGGTCATTAACATCTTTGTATGTTGCTATAACCGACTCAGCAGTGTTCACCATATAACTCTTTGTAGGCCAAGTTCCTGCCTTTGGACCTGCTATCTTAGGGAAGTTTAACCATCTAGCGGGGATATGACCTTCTTTTCTTCTTTCCCAAAAAACTGTCCACTCCCTTCTTCTGGCAACTGGGCAATAAGTTGGATTGATCTTTAAATGCAGAGGTGCCTCTTTCCAGATTTTCCTACACTCCTTATTAGCATCTAGCCACTTATTTCTCCATTTGGGATTAGCTCTTTCAAATAACTCCTTTGTGACATTAATATCCTCTTCATATTCAAAGTATTGGTTTGGAGTTAATCCAACTCTGGCTGACTGATAATTTTTTATGCTCTCCAAGATCATACAAAAAGGTATTCCCAGTCCATCTGTAGCCCAATGGTGCTGATCTGGATTAATGCCTTTGTTTAGAGCAAAAGTGACAATCTGATTTTCATATTCATCATGCATTTTTCTTATGAATTCCATTCTTGACTCTCTATTAGTCAACAACTTCTGAACAAATTCCTCAGAGTAATCTTCCTCTGGCTCCTTGGCTGCTGATTCATTGTGCTCTAGTTCTCTTTCAAAACTCCCTACTTCATATTCTTTTGTATCTGTATCTTCTGCCTGTACTTGATTTTGAATTTCTTTTTGAACTTCTGGTTTCTCCAACTGTTTCTGTAATTCTTCTATAGTCATCATTAGACTCCTGTTCTGTTGTGCCCATAATTCCTTTTCCTTCCTCCACTCCTCCTGTTCCTTTTCTCTCTTTGTCTGCCACTCATTTCTTTCCTTTTCTATATCCATGTATAGCTTATTATATCCTCTCATAGATGTAGCAGCATGTGTACTGGCCTGCCTTTCTAATTCTTTGGCTTCTTTCAATTCTCTTTGTAAGTTCTGAATCTCTTTGAGTAATCCTTCTTTTTCTCCCTCTGTCATCTGAACTGTATGACTTTCCTCCTTCAGTTGTCCTTCCTCCAATAGTAGCTTATTGATTTCTTCATTAGCTTTAGTCAAAATTTGATAGGAAGTTTGTAGAGTTCTGTATCTCCCTTCAATCTTTCTCAAATCTTTTTCCAATTTATCATTCTGCTCTGTTAGTTGCATACTCTTCTCTTCCAAGTATTGAATCTTGTTTTGCTTCTGGACTTCCATCTCTTCCAAAGTGATTATTTTATTGGAAAATTCCTCATTCATCTCTTGTACCTTCCTTAGTTGCTCTGCCATATGCTCCTTTTCCCTTTTATGCTCTTTAATAACCATACTACCTTTCTCAAATTCTGACTCTGCTACCATACCTGAAATAATCATATTTCTGCTTGAAGGTCTGAACTGTTCAATATTATTCATGATGAGTTGACATGCTGATCTAATACTCTTTGGAATTCTTTCCAGTCCTCCTTCTATTATTATCTGTTTAATTTCCAACTGTTTGTCCTCGTTGCATTCACTCTCTTCTTGCTCTTCTCCCTCATATTCTATAATTTTTGCCTTGTTTTCTTCATGGCTTTGCTGAGTGTTCAATGTTTCTAAATCTGCCATGTCTTCCTGAACACCTGAACTCTTTTGCTCCATAATATCTGAGATCAGCTTCATCTCCTTTATCTGGCTTTTAATTTCCCGGAACAATTTGTATTCAGTTCCTTCACCATAATCTTCCTGATACTCATCTGCTTGTTCTTCCTGTTTCTCCTTTTCTTGTATTAATACTGATTCAGCTATTTGGAAATCTTTCACCTGATCTTTTCTTCTCTCCTCTTTGTGTCCTTCCTCCTGCTCATCAATGTCCATGAGATCCATTGCTACCTCCTGTTCTTGACACTCATCAGATGTGAATTCCTCATTGTTCTTCAAATCATGCAGCACATCCTTTATACTCTGAATGATCTCTTTTTCTACTGCTTTCCCTGTGACTTTTTGAACATTGCCTCCCTCAAATATTTCTTCCACCTCCTGAAGTGGATCTTGCTCTGTGCTTTTTTGTTCTATGACTGAGCTGTACACCTGTGCCTTCTTAGCTATTTCCTCTATGCTCTCCTCTAGTTTAAAATAAGTTTGTGAGGGTTTTGTCCATATATCTTCCATTGTACCCTGAATTACTCCACAACTCAACTCTTCCCTTATTTCACTTGCTTGTCCTATCATTACTGCCTTTCCCTTTATTATCCTTCTTTCATCTTCCAGGCTAAGCTCTTTTTCTGCCTGCTCCTTAAGTGGTTTCTCTGGAGACTTCTTCTTTAACTCCTCAGGTGTCTTTTGTTTCTCAGAGGTCTGTACCATAACATTGGGAGTATTTGGTATTGACAAATTTAGACTTTTCAACAGAAAATTCTCAATATCACTGTCAGAATCAGATGAGAATTGTGAAGGTCCTCCTTTTTCTGGTTCTGTGGGTCTTGGTACTTCTTCCACCACCGATAGCTTTTGTGTTGCTCCCATGACTACTTCCTCTCTCTCTTCGATGGCGACAGTTTTAGTTACAGCTTTACCTTTTTCCTTCTTGGTCAGTTTCTTCTTTTGTACTGGCTTCTTTGGAACCTTCTTTTTCACCACCACCGTGGTTCTGGTCTCTGGGGGTCCTTGTAATTCTTTGAAATAAGCTAGCAATTCCACCTCTTTTCTGACAAACACCTCCTCAGTTTCAGCTGTCATCATTTGATCATGAAGAGCTTCATAATGCTCCACCTCTTCCTGAATCCAGTCTGTAGCTTTGCATGAATAGTCTTCCAACATTTTCTGGTATTGTGCTTCATACATAGCTCTCTTGTTATTCCCTTGAGTTAGATAGGTGTATAATTGCTCTTTACTTGTTTGGGGTGGATGTGGTTCACTAGAGGCTTGAACCTGTTTCTGTGCCTCCTCATGTTCCTCTTTTGTAGCTTCCTCCATTTCTAACTCCACCTTCCTTGGATCCACTCTTCTTTTCTTGACAAGGATTACTTCTTCGGATATTATTTTCCTTTTCATGCCCGTTCCCCTCATACGAGTTTGTCCTTCTATTTCTTTTTCAGCCAACTTCCTTGGAGGACTCTTTATTCCAGCCATAAGGTTTCTGAAGTATTGTGCCTCTGGAGCCAATTTCAGTTGATCTTCCATCCCAAGAACATGATAAATGATTCTCGTTACAAACTGAGCTCCATTTATAAACTTTTTCTGCTCCCAGTGCTTGGCAGCTTCTTTTAGTTGTTCATGGATGTAGGGTGAGACATCCATCACTCCAAAGGGTTTGGTCCTATCTTTGTTATTGAACATCAATAATGTAACTGACTTGTGAGGCATTGTATATCTTGGCAATTTTGGAAAGCAAAAGTACTGTAAGAACATCCTTACAGCATATTCTTCATTCTCTCTGCCTTTGAAATCAGTAAACTTCGCATATCCTGTGTAAGTCTCTTTATTCTTTTTGACAAAACTTGGGTCAAGTTTGGTCCCCATTGTATAGAATTGCAATGCTGCCCGAATGTGTTCTGCCTTGATGGTGATACCTACTTCCTGATTATCTTTGTTTTTGACTTTGCATCTGAAATAGGCATCATTTCCTCTCCCAATTTCTATCAAGCTGTTCATCACCTGTGAGACTCTCTCAAAGTCAATAAAAAAGATAGGTTCCTCCAATATCCTATGCAACCCTACTGCTTTCCATCTTTTCAGGTTAACTGCCACTCTTTGGAATCTGTAAAACTCCTGGCACAACATTGTATACTTATATCCCCCGACTCCCACCGTGAATATGTGCTGACCAATTATATTTAAAGTCTCCTTAAGTTCCTTCACCACTTTCTCAGCTTCTGGAACTTCTGATTCTTCTTCTGACTCTAAGTCCACCTGCTCCTCCACAGCTTCACTGTCCAGAAACCAATGGCCTCTTGATAATACCACTGATTCTGCCTTGAAGTCATGAATTGGCAGCTTCTTAGTGTCCACCATTTTCTGAGGAAAACAAGATATACCAAAAAAAACAAACACTCCACCCACATGAGTCATAAGAATTCACAAGAAAATACTGTCTTATCTTAGAATGTCACTGATATAATCAACAAAAGAAAAGAAAACAAGTTCCAAGCCATTTTTTCCTTTTTCAAAAGACTCAATTTTAAGTGAGCATTACAGGTGTAGCAAGATATCTAGTGCAATCCTTTTCCCTAGCCACTCTTTTTGGAAAAACAAAACATTTATCAATGATAGAAAACAAGAATTAACAAATAAAAAGAAAAACAAAAAATAAAAAAATAACAACAAAACAAAAAATAAATAGATCTCTACTCTTCTTCTACCTAGTTCTTGCTTTGTGACATAAGATTATTTTTTTTTTTTAAGAAGAAACAACAGAAAGTAACCAATTTTTTTTTTTACAATATCTCATTCTCTTTTTTCAACATTTTTTTTCATCATTTTTTTTTTTAAATAATAATGATACACATTTTTTTTCTACTCTGTCCTCTTGATACACTTTTTTTTTTTTCTACTTTGTCCTCTTTCCTTCCCCTCCTAATTTTCTTTTATGGGGAAAGAAGGAAATATTTTTTGTCATTTTCCTCCCTTTTTTTTTTTTTTTAAATATTTTGTTCCAAGATTCCAAAGATAGGTCAACTGTGGATGATCCCTCTTCCATTGACCCAATTCTGATTTTTTTACCCAATAATGTTTTACTCCATTTGTCCTTGTGTTATGCAAATATCCATGGTCTGTAGTTGAACATCTTGTAGCACTTTTTGGCTTCCATATCCATTTTGTTCTAATTTCCTGTTTCGATGAGCAATATCTGTGGATGGTCTGTTTCCATATTCCTTTTGTTCTGATTTGTTGAAATTCCAAATTTGGCAATAATAGTCTTCTTTGTTTTGTCTCCTCATCCCTCTTTACTCCTACTGTCTTTTGCTGGTTTTGATTGTGTAAAGCTTGATCATTTTGTATTGGCAAGATGTTCCTGTCCTCCATTGAGAAAGTAAATCCTTCGAGATCTGGGTCATGAACATCCATATGAACTACCTGTTCTTCATTACTCAAAAAGAACATTAAAAACTTCTTGTCTTTGATGGTCAAATTAAGCTTCATTTTTTCAAAATTCAATATGACCTTACCTTGTTTGAGCCAGGGTTGCCCTAAAATCAGCTTTTCAGTCATCAAATGGTCTGGCCACTCTTCACAATCTATCTCCATATATTCATTGTTAAATTTTACTTTAATAGAAATTGAAGATAAACTCTGAATCATTTCTCCTCCTAGGGTTTTGATCAAAATTCTGCTTTCAGACCTCTTTGTGCTAAATTTTTTTACCAAGGTTGAGCTGATCAAATTTACTTGAGCCCCTGAATCTATCAAAACCCTTATGTTTTCATTCTGATAATTCATCATAATCAAAGGCAAATGTTCTTTTTGCTTTAGAGTGTTTTCACATAAGCACACTTCTTTTAATTTTCTAATTCTTTCTTTGGCTTCTTGTTGAGCCTCCTTTCTAATATTTTCTTCTTCTTTTTTCCTATTTTGGGCCTTTTGCAATCTTCTCCATTCATCAGTAGTTAATGGGCAATCATACCTCTTCACTCTACATCCACTTATGAAATTTGGCATGATTTCTCCATCAATGTTAGCTAATTGAATGGCTCCACTCTTGCTTATTTTATATATGATGTATGGCCCATGACCTTTCTTCTGAAATTTCTTCTGATGCTCCTTGACTGTGTATGCCAGAACCAAGTCTCCTTCTTGTAGATCTTTTTCTTTTATATGCACATCATGATAGGCTTTTTGTCTTTTCTTGTCTGCATATATACTCATCACTGCTTGGAGTCTAGAAGCTCCCAATTTTTCTAAGTCCAAGATTCTCTCAGATAATTCCTGCCCTGTCCAATTGTATTGACTACCCACTTTTAATGTTGGAATAAGAAATTCCATGGGTAAAACTACATTTTGTCCATATACCAAATTAAATGGTGTAGTCCCTAAAGCAGTTTTGTATGCCACTCTATAAGCCCAAAGAACATGATTAAGTTGAGAATCCCAGTCATTTCTGTTTGTGTTGACTAATTTGGACAATACAGTGCAAAGTACTTTATTAGTACTTTCTGCTAACCCATTGACTTGTGGGTGATATGGGGCTGACTTATTATGACTAATCATGAAATATTTGGTCATGTTTTCTATGATCTGATTCAAAAAATGAGTCCCCCTATCACTTACCAATTCAATTGGTAGTCCAAATCTAGTGATAATATTTTCATACAAGAATTTAGCAGTGGTGTGAGCATCATTTCTTCTGGTAGCTTTGGCCTCGGCCCATTTTGTCAAATAGTCTGTAGCTACTAGTATATATTCTGCATGAGATTGTCTAGCTGGAGGATGTATTGGTCCAATAAAATCCAATCCCCATTTGCTAAAAGCTCTGGCTGAAATTAAAGGAATTAATGGCATGTTATCTCTTTTGTTTGGTTGACTCACCCTTTGACAGATATCACATCTTTTTACATAAATTCTAGCATCTGGAAATAGGGTTGGCCACCAAAAACCAGAATACAAAATGAGTTTGGCTGTTCTATCACTTGAAAAGTGTCCTCCTGCCACTCCAGAGTGTGCCATTTCCAACAACTCCAAATACCTCTCTTCAGGAACACATATTCTTAGGAAACCATCCATCCCTCTCTTGTATAATTGTTCTCCTATGAGTTGATATTCTTCAGAGATTTCTTGTAAATTTCTTGAATCTGTACCAGTTATAAGTTGTTTCCCTTTCTCCTTTCTTTTTAACTTTTCAACAATATTTTCACTCCATTCAGGGTTTTTCTGAAACCAATACAGAGTTATTAACTCTGCATTCTGCAAATCTTGACATTCTTGACAATTAGCAACATATCTTTCTACATCTTGAGTTTTGTTTGGCCAATGTACTCCCATCCTACTAAGATTACTTAAAGTGACTATTTTGGAGGCATGAGTACATGGGTTCCAACAATGAGCTCTTCTTACATATTCATGTTGCTCCTCTTCTGGAGTACAGTATTCCAGTATACCTGACTGATTGAGGTGATACAAATGCCCAGCTAATAACATGAAATTCCTGCTTTGTAACACCAAATGTGTGTTATTTGCTAATGAACTACAAGGTCCCATGGTTAACAAAGGAACTAATGACTTAGACCATTCAGGAACACTTTCTACCTTGAATAGGTATGTATCTGGCAAGTCATCGTCTAAAGGTGAACTAGGTTCTTTTGACTGGATTCTTGACAAATGATCTGCTCTTAAGTGTGTTTTTCCTTGTCTAACCACCACCTCAAATTCAAATTCCATTAGTAAAAGAAACCATCTAACTATTCTTCCTGTATGACATGGTTTATTTACTAAATAAAGTAGAGCTTGGTGATCCACAAAGAATTTAAACTTGTTGGCCAATAGGTAATGTCTGTATTTTTTAATAGCAAATATCATTCCCAACCCTTCTCTCTCAGTGGTTGTATAGTTCTTTTCTGCAATGTTCAATTGTCTACTAGCATATGCTACTGGGAAGTCTAATTTGCTTCCTTCTATAGGTTGTGCCAACACACATCCCAGAGCATAGTTTGAAGCATCTACATGTACATGAAAGATCTTGTCCCACTGAGGTGTTTTTAATATTGGGGCTGTCACCAAACAAGTTTTCAATGTTTTAAAGGCTTGATCACACTCTGTAGTCCACTCAAACTTTGTGATTAGGGCATATAAGGGTTTGGCTATATCAGCAAATTTGTGTACAAACTTCCTATAGTACCCACAATGTCCCATAAAAGTTTGGAGTTCCTTCACATTTGTAGGTCTTGGAAGCTCTATTATAGCTTTTATCTTCTTCTCATCAGTAGAAATTCCATTTTTTGACACTATGTGACCCAACATTCTTCCTTGTCTGACATAGAATACACACTTTTCAGGATTTAAGCATACTCTATATGTTCTGCATTTCCTGAATATTCTTTCTAAATCTTGTAAATGATCCTCTCTTTTTAAAGAAAAAGTGCACAGATCATCTACATAGATTTCCATCACATTTCTCAGGAATTCTTTGAAAATATGACACATCAACCTTTGAAAAGTTGCTGGGGCATTGGTCAATCCAAAGGGCATAACCCTAAAAGCATAAATCCCCCATTCTGTAGAAAAGGCAGTCTTATGTTGGTCCTCTAAGGCTATAGGTACTTGATTGTATCCTGAGAAACCATCTAGAAAGCTATAAACTTCCTTTCCTGCAACTCTTTCAAGAAGATGATCTGTTATTGGCAATGGATAATTATCCCTAATAGTTGCTGCATTCACTTTTTTCAAGTTAATGCATACCCTGAGTTTTCCATTCTTTTTTGGTACCACAACTATAGGTGATATCCATTCAGTATACTCAATTTCATAAATGAAGTTAGCAGCTAACAACTTGTCAATTTCTTCCTTTATCTTGGCAGAGTATTTATCATTGAATGTATAATGTCTCTGTTTACTAGGTTTTGCATGTGGAGTCATAGGAATTTTGTGCTCACAGATTTTTGGATCAATTCCTTTTAAATCTTTATAACTGTAAGCAAATACATCCCTATAATTCTTTGCTAGGTTTTTCAGTGCTTCTTCTTCCTCTATTGTCATATCATCAGCTATTACAATATGTCTTTCCTCTCCTTCTTCCTGAGTAATCATGATCTTTTTAGTTTGTTCTTCATTATCATAAGCTTCTCCTTTCTTTTTTTCTCTCTTTGGTTTCATTTTTAGAAGTAGTATGTCTTCTACTTCATAGGTTTTAAAATTTGCTGGTACGTCAAAATATTGATCCTTGTTTGTTTCCTTTTCTTTCTTCTCTTTTTCCTCGTCTTTTGCTATTTCTTTGTGTTTATGTTCCTTGTATTTGCCTGAGATTTTATCTTTGATTGCATCTTCAGCTTTTACTGCTTCCAAATACTGTGTTTTTCCTTTTTGTAATACCATTTCTGAATTTTTACTCTCCTCTGTTTTTGATACACTTATCATGTTTATACTAATGTCAAAAATATCAAACCCTTCTTCATTTTGAAATTCCACTCCTACATATTCCTCACTGGCTATGTCCATGGTAGCCAAAATTTGGTTCCACCCATAGGGCTCAAACTCTTCATCCTTAAATTGTTGTGGCACATAACTTTCATCTTGTACTGTCCTTCCTTCCACACAATCTTCCCTTCTTAGCCTCCTTTTCCTATTTGTGAGATTTCTTATTATGTTACACTTCCAAATTGCTGAATCACTCTCTTCCTGATCCTCCCTCTCTGAGTCTTCACTTTCTTCTTGATTTTGATGTATTTTATACCATTCTCTTGGAGATATATCACAATAGTGTCCATTTCTTAAGTTCACTCTTGTTATTCTTCCCTGGCTCTGAAGATACAAGCAATCATTACCCCAATCTTGTACAATTTGCATTTGTCTCATGAAAGGTCTTCCTAGGATGATTTCATATGAAGTGGATTGTGGAAATTCTACTATAGCAAAAGTATGCTCTATTTCTATTCCACATATATCCACAATTACTTTTTCCCAAATACCTAGGGGTTTTTCTATATGTCCATCTGCAAGTTGTAATCTCATTTTAGTGGGTATTAATTCATTTCTTCCCCATTTCTCCCAGGTTTGTTTAGTCATTATGGCCACTCCTGATCCACTATCCAAAATGGCTTTAGCAAAGTTTTTCCCATATTGTATTTTTAGGGTTGAATTTCCTTCTTCTCCTTCACAATACCCTCCTATTTTATCAATAGGAATATACCATAACTCCTCTAATTCTTGTAATGGTGAATGAAGGTTTCCAGGTATTGTTTCCCCTTTGTTCATTTTGTTTTGTAGATGAGGATTTTGTTTCAACAATTCTTTCCATGTTGTGTGACATGTCATGCTACATTGTTCATCTATAATCATTTGGAATGTTATTTGTGGATTTTCCTCTTTGTTCATATTTTCCCTTTGTTTTGTTTTCTCAAGTTGTTCAATTGTTCTCTGAGAGGTGTCTTCTTCCCCCATTCTGAGTTGTGCTTCTTGGATGATCTGTTTGCATTTCAGCATCCTTTCATGCTCTAGTTCTGGCATAGGATAAGCCATTGTATGGTCAGCAGGGCTTGGTCCCTCTTGAATTCTTCCTTTGTATGCTTTTATCAAAGTGTCTAGACTTTTTGAATTTCCTACTTCCAACTGGGTCTGTGTCTTTGAGGAAGAAGCATTGTTTGATTGTTCCCTGTTTTCTTCTTCAATATTTTTATTCATTTTCTGCTTCTTCTCCCATTTCCCTTTTTGTCTATTTTTCTTCACCTTTGAGCTTGATTCTTCATTTTGTGCCTTAGTTGTTCTTTGTTGTTTTGTTTGTGATCTTGTTACAGCATTCACATCCACTAACTCAATGTCACTCAATTCCTCCTGTTCCATGATACTGACTGCTTTTAGTGGTATGTTATTGGATGTGTTTTGTTGTTTTTGGGGATTTTTTGGGCAATCTTTTATCAAATGCTCCCTGCCACAATCCTTGCAATATGCTCCTTCTATTCTCAATGTAGGAGGTTGTGGACAGTCTCTAATAAAATGATCTCCCCCACACCTATAACAAGTTATCTTCGGTCCTCCTTTGAATTGAGGTCTTTGATTGGACATGTAATTATTAGTTATATACATGAAAGTGGCAGTGTCCATCTCAATTTTTCCATTTCCTAAGTCTAAGGCTTGTAATTCTGGCTCTCTTGATTCATATCTTTCCCATTCTTCTTGAAATCCCTCATTCCATTGATAGTCCTCTTTTCTTGAATTTCCCTCCTCTACTGGTGCATATTTGATTGGTACTACATTAGTTGGTATAGGAGGTTGTTGTCCAAGCACAGGTCTTGGTTGTTCACTATACATTGATTCTCTCTGGCTCCCATATTCTCTCTCCTTTATGGGCTGTTTATTATAGAAGCATTCTTCCCTAGTATGGTTGGTCCACTTCCTCTCTAGTGTACAGTATTTGAGTGTCTTTCTGTCTTGCAAATGTGGAGGTTTTTGATATGGACATTGTTGTGCCAGATGATTTTCTCCGCAAATGTAACATTTTTTATTTGTGTTTATCCTAGAGTTTATCAGATTAGTTTTAGTGCTTACCTCTAGGGCTTTAGCAATAGCCTAAGCCAACTCTTCTGCTAGAGGAATTTTGTCTTCATATGATCTAGGTTGATCAAATGCTAACAGATCTTGACCTCTGTTGTCCTCCAAATCTATTGCTTCCTTTACACAGGCTGCTAAGTCAGGACATCTTCTATAATACACTAAGGTTCTTAGTTGGGCACTTCTCAAACCCTCAATGAATAAAGATACTTGTTTTGCCATGGAAGGTACTTCCTCTCTTGGGCATCTATCAATGTATTGTTTAAATCTTCTCGCTGCTTCTCTAACATTCTCATCCTTTTGTTGTTTGAAAGTATGTATCAATGTGGCTGTACTATGTTTTATCCCTGTCTTAGAGAATTCTCCAATGAAAGCTTCTAAGAAAGATTCAATGTCCAGGTACATTTCTTTTCTTAAAGGGATGAACCATGATAAAGCTGGTCCTGTTAGGGTTAGACCAAATGCCTCAAATTGCACTTTGTAATCTTCTACCTCTTCAGCTCTAATTAATTGCCTAAATTCTGCAGCATGAGCATGAGGATCTGAATACCCTTCATATTGATTCTTCATACATTTGGCTACTTGGTATGGTCTAAGCATTCTACCCTGAGGTTGCCAATGGTGTCTTCTTCTGAGTGAGAAGTCATTATATCCTTCTGGTTCTTTGTCAAAGGGATTTGGTGAAGCATGTGTCCTTCCCCCATGTTGTTGTTCATTATTAGTGTAGTTTTCATGTGGTCTAGGTATATCTGGTTGTCCCATGTTATGTTCCCAAGGTCCCTTGTCAGCACATTGCCCTAGATCATTTGAATTTTCTGGGTCTTGAGAGAATATATACACACATCCTTGCCTATCTTCATATCTCCCATCTTTGAATTGAGCTACAGGGGTTATATTCAGGGGAACTTCTAAATTTCTTAATCTAATGAGAAATTTATGCATTCCATCCTGATATACATAGGTTCCAAACCTATTTGTATACATGTATTTGAGGATGTTTCTAAAATCCCCAGTTTCCATTTGCTCATTTGTTTCATTTATGTTTTCCATGTTGTTTTCTTGCCCTAAAATTCTTTCTTGTCTTTTGCTAGTTCCTGGCTCTATCTCTTTCCTTGTTAGGTCTTGTTTAGAAAGTTTGTTTCCAGATCTAAGTATCATTCAATGAATTTCCACAATCTCCACTTAAAAGAGTGTTTGTCACAATTTTCTAACTAAGGTATTAATTTTTTCCACAATTTCCTGACTCTATGTGTGTTTTTCACGATTTTTTGACTGTTTTTGTGTTTTTCACGATTTTGTGATCAAAATCGTGTTTTCCACGATTTTCTGACTGTTTTTGTGTTTTTTCACGATTTTGTGATCAAAATTGTGTTTTTCACGATTTTCTGACAGTTTTTGTGTTTTTTCACGATTTTGTGATCAAAATCGTGTTTTCCACGATTTTCTGACTGTTTTTGTGTTTTTCCACGATTTT
This sequence comes from Ceratopteris richardii, assembly GCA_020310875.1. Taxonomy (NCBI): domain Eukaryota; kingdom Viridiplantae; phylum Streptophyta; class Polypodiopsida; order Polypodiales; family Pteridaceae; genus Ceratopteris; species Ceratopteris richardii. Next base: position 20,100,522 of record CM035417.1, on the reverse strand, counting down.
GTGATCAAAATCGTGTTTTTCACGATTTTCTGACTATTTTTGTATTTTTCACGATTTTTGTGATCAAAATCGTGTTTTTCACGATTTTCTGACTATTTTTGTATTTTTCACGATTTTGTGATTAAAATCGTGTTTTCCACGATTTTGAGTGAACATCGTGTTTTTCACGATTTTCTGATTAGTTTTGTGTTTTTTTCGTGATTTTCACGATTTTGAGTGAAAATCGTGTTTTTTCACGATTTTGTGTCAAACTCGTGTTTTTCACGATTTTGTATCAAAATCGTGTTTTTCACGATTTTGTGTCAAAATCGTGTTTTTCACGATTTTGAGTGAAAATCGTGTTTTTTCACGATTTTGTATCAAAATCGTGTTTTTTTTGACGAATTTGTATCAAAATCGTGTTTTTCACGATTTTGTGTAAAAATCGTGTTTTTCACGATTTTGTGTCAAAATCGTGTTTTCCACGATTTTGAGTCAGAATCGTGTTTTTTCACGATTTTGAGTCAAAATCGTGTTTTTCACGATTTTGTGTCAAAATCGTGTTTTTCACGATTTTGAGTCAGAGTCGTGTTTTTTCACGATTTTGAGTCAAAATCGTGTTTTTCACGATTTTGTTCCCAGACAATCGTGATTGCTCACAAATTGTAAATAACACGATTTTATTATGAAAATCGCGTTCTGGGAATCGCGATGTTGTTAAATGATCAGAAAATCGCGATTTTGAATTTGATTACAGAATCGCGATTTTGATCAGTTTACTCAAAAAATTTATTTTTTTTTTTATAGTGATTTTTTATTTAGATTTCACTTATAGAATCGCCAAGTCATTTCTTTAACATGCAATGAAAGAAATATTCAAAAAATTTGAATTTACTTACTGAAAATTCAAAAACCTCAGAATCGCGATTCCGTAATTTTCTGATATTCCTTTTTTTTTTTTTGCGATTTTCAAATGTTGAAACCTTCAGATAATGCAAAAAATAGTGACACACTTTACCTTGCTCACTTGGTCCAAAGAAGTTCTCAATTGCTTGCTTTGCTGAAGATCGCGATTTTTCACTCTCTCTCTCTCTCACTCTCACTCAGAAATGAGATTTTCCTTCAATTCCAGGTTTTTATAGTGTGAAGAAAATCGCGATTTTGTGTGATTTTCAATTTTTCACCCTCTTTCACTTGTTCAACTTCACTTACTCAATCTTAATGATCTCCACTACACTTTCTTATCTCCAATTACCCAAATATGCTAGAAATTTCCAAAAAATTTATCTCTACAAGAAATCGCGATTTTGTGTAGAGAATCGTGTTTTTTCTTATAGATCTTTTCTTATGCAAATTTAAGTATTCTCTGTCCTTACTTTCTTTCAATATTTTCTCTTCTTTATAATCCTCCCAAATCCTGAACTATTGTACCAAAACCACAACCTTGCTCAGAAAGTCGCGATTTTGTACAGAAAATCGTGTTTTTTCATACTTTTGATTTTATGCCAATCTGAGTAGTTTTTTTCTTCCTGATTACCTTCAATACCCTTCAACAACTTCAATTCAACAGTCACTTAAAATGTTACTCCAAAATCAACAATTTTTTCAGAAAATCGCGATTCTCTGCAGAGAATCGTGTTTTCTATTTTTCTGGTTTTTTGATCATTTTTTGTTTTCTTTTCCACTTTTCCACAATCACTCCTATCCACCACACCTCACTCCAACTTCCTAGCAAAAAAGGAAATTTGTTTGATTGTTTTTTGATGAATTTTATGAATTTGTTTGGTATTTTTGCCCTAAAAATAAAGGTGAACACTTTACTTAGGGTTTCTGGTTTTGATGATCCACTGATCCTATGTTTCTTGATTGGTTATGAGTGTCCAAGTCCTTAGCTATCACTTAGAGTGCAAAAGAAAATTTCTCAAGTGAAAATGTGTTATGGAAGGCAAACAATTTTTGCAAAGATAAACTCAATCACATCTTTCTTTTCAAAATGCAGCACAACTCAAGATTCAAGCTTAGACTTGGTTAACAACTGAATCATGTATACTTACATCTAGCTACTTTAACTGTTCTTTCCTTAGTATCACCATGTTATCTTCCCAAGATCACCCATGGTGCCTAGTACTTGGGCAAAAAGAAATCTAGAAATGCAAGAATAGACTCAAGTTACCTCATCTTCAGCTTTCTTGGCTCATATCTTCCATACACCTGCACTTTTACTTCAACAATATGATGAGCAACTATCAATTTACAAAGATTTCAGCACTTCCAATTCTACAAGACATCAATTGCTTTCTTTTTCCCCCAAAGACAAACAATGACATCTACCTATTGATGTACACATTTCTTGATTGATGAGTTTTACCTTTTTCTTGTATTGGTTACTATCATCAACAGAAGATCCAGCAAAGGTCCAACTTCAATGAAGCTTTTGGAATGGTCCCCGGCAACGGCGCCAAAAAATGTTTGTTATTGACTTTGGAGTTGTCCTCTCCAATCATGAAGTAACAAAGAATCAACAAATCATCTTTATTTTGTCAATCCTGGGAATATCCATAAGACCACAGCCCCTTCTAGATGATAGATTCATAGAAAATAAGAGAAAGATGGCTGGAATTCTGAGAAAATTGAAGATGAAGAGAAAATCTAGGGTTTACCATATCTAAGGCAAATCTCCATCATTTTCTATGATTCTTGTGTCTATTTCATGTCATTTCATCAGCAGAATACAAATATGAACTCAGAATTGGAAAATTTCACCTGCATCACAGAGACGAGACAATCGTGATTCTGTGCCAACAGACGATTTTCACATTCTGCAACATTCTTCAATCCTTCTTCACTCATTACAGCTGTAGACATCTCTCTTCATACAACTCACTCATTATTACACAACTGAAGCTCACAAATCTCCATGATTTAGCAAGAAACAAGCTCACACATCAAAGAAATCACACACAATAGAAGAAAACACGATTTCAGCAGAAACTCTCTCTTCTCTATTGATAGCTTGTACAAATGACTAACCAACCTCTCCAAAATAGAGAAAATTGACTTATATACATTTTCAAGTGTCCTCTTTCACACTTGAATTTTGGTCCTTTCCTCTATTCTTCTAAAAATATGCTATCTAAGAGTTTCTAAAAATTCTAGAAAAAATACATAAGATTCTATCCTACATAAGGAAGACTCTTCCTTATTTTTACAACCATTGCATAAATATTTCTACAAATTTCTATCATTTTACAATAGTTTCCTTCAAAAAAGGTTTCCAAAAATGCATCTTCCAACACATGCATTGATAGCTTTGTTTATCAAACATTATTCCTCACATACGCTCTTGCAGAACAGCTAGGGATGCTTGGGATACACTTACCACATTGTACCAAGCTAGGAATGAGGCTCGTGTTGCTTATCTCCGAAAACAGTTGGAGAGTGAGCACATGAATGAAGGTGATTCCATGGACAGTTTCCTAACAAAGATCAAAGACTTGAAGGAACAATTGATTCCTGTTGATGAGGTTATACCAGATAGCTCACTCGTGCAAACCGTTATGAATGGTCTTCCTGATTCATATCAAAGTTTTGCTTCTACTCAATGATGAAAGGCAATCCAAATGCCTTGTCATTTGAGGAGTTAGTCTCTGTTCTGTTGCAGGAAGATCAGTCCAGGCAAAACAGGTCCATTATGTGTGTTGCAGATCAAGCTTTCCTGGCTAGTCAGAAGGGCAAAGGAAAATGGAGCTCTTCTACTAGTAAGCAGAAATTGTTTTGTAAGTACTGTAAAGGGAATGATCATATCATAAGAAGTGTCCAAAACTGGCTGCTAAAGAGGCAAAGAAGAAAGAGGTTGGAATGGTTGTTATAGAAGAATGGGCGTTTACTACTGTCTGCAGTTTTGACCCATCTTCTCATGATCAGTGCATGTCTGCAGTAGACTCAGATGTTTGGTACTTTGACAGTGGGGCGACCAAACATATTACCTCGCAGCGCAGTTTCTTCTCTTCACTCGAGCCTGCCCCTACAGGGAATACCGTCACATGCGCCAACAACTCCTCTTATCCTGTTATGGGAGTTGGTAAGATCATTCTGACTACTGCTGATGGTAGTTCTTTCACTTTGTCAGATGCTTTATTTGTGCCAGGGATCAAGAAGAATCTGTTATCAGTTTCTGCATTAGCCAAGATTGGCTTGGTTATGAAATTTGTTGATGACAGGTGTACAGTTTATGATCTATCAAATGGCGACGTGATTATTGCTTCTGGCATTTTATGTCCTGGGCTGTATAAGCTTATAGACTATGAAAGATCTGTGAATGATTCGGCATGTGCAGCTCATGATTCTCAGGCTATGTAAGATGCAAAGCTTTGGCATGCACGCTTTGGTCATCTGAATTTCGCTAGTTTGCTACGCCTGCAAAAATCTGAAATGGTGTCCTCTTTGCCCAAACTTGAGGCACCTGGAAAACATGTTTGTGAAGGCTATATTTTGGGCAAAATGCAGCGTTCATCCTTTCCAAAAGATGGTTCAGTTCGGGCTACGTAGAAATTGCAGCTTGTACACAGTGATGTCTGTGGTCCTATGCAGACACCCTCTTTTGGAAATTACCTTTACTTTGTGACTTTCATTGATGATTTTTCCAGGCATGCATGGGTATATCCACTCAAAGCAAAGTCCGAAGTGTTCATGTGCTTCAAACAATTTCTAGTTTTGGCTGAAAATCTGTCAGCGTGTAAAATGGGCACCCTCCGTTCTGATCGAGGGGAGGAATATATGTCTTCTAATTTTAATGCATTTCTGGCTGAACGTGGGATAAAACAGCAGTGTACAATGCCGTATACACCTCAACAGAATGGAGTTGCTGAACGAAAGAACAGGTCACTCATGGAGATGGCGAGGTGCATGGTCAAAAGTCAGGCTTTACCACATAGTTTCTAGCTTGAGGTTGTCATGTGTGTAGCATATGTACTGAACAGGTGTCCCACTAAAGCGCTGCAGTCTATCACTCCATATGAGGCTTGGCATGACTGCAAGCCATCTGTTGCTCATCTTCGTGTTTTTGGTTGTTTGGCATATGCACTAGTGCCTGAACAACATCGCATAAAATTGGATGATAAGGCAGTAAAATGTATTTTTGTTGGGTACAGTTCTAAAAGTAAAGGATATCGTCTGTATCATCCACAGACTAAACGCATTCTGGTTAGCTGTGATGTTGTCTTTGTGGAAGATGCTATTCAGCCATTGCTTTCATGTACTAAGGAGACATCTATTAGCTCCAAAGACATGTATGATACTTTGATGTCTCTTTTTACAAGTGGACAGTCTAGTGCTGGTCCTTATGAAGCAACTTCTCAGCCTTTGCAGGTTTCATATGATGATGCAGATCATTCTATTTCTGATGCAGATTTACATGATGCACTTGTTGATGAGCGAGTTGATATTGAGCAGGCAAAAACTATGCCAAAATGGCTGGTGCAGACTTTGCGTGACAACAAATTAGATGCACCTTTGTCATATCGTACTCGTTCAGGCTCTCATAGTGCCTCCTTTGCATCAGATTGCTATGTTATGGCTGCGTCTAGTCTCTGAGATGAGAATGAGCCTGTTTCTTTTGATGAAGCACAAAATTCAAAAAATTGGATGGCTGCTATGCAATCTGAATATGATGCTATAATGAAGAATGGTACATGGTCTTTATGTGACTTGCCTCCAGGCAAGAAGGCCATTGGCACTAAGTGGGTATACAAGCTGAAGCGTAAACCTGATGGTACAGTTGACAGGTATAAGGCTAGGCTTGTTGCAAAGGGTTATGCGTAGGAAAGAGGCATTGATTTTGATGAGACCTTTGCACCTACATGTCGTATGACTACTGTTCGGAGCATTTGTGCACTTGCAGCCCATCATGGTTGGAATGCACATCAGTTGGACATTAAAACAGCATTTCTGAATGGTGACTTGCATGAAGAAGTGTATGTTTTTCAACCCCGTGGCTTTGTGCAGAAAGGGCATGAAGACCAGGTGTGCAGGTTAAAGAAGGCGTTATATGGTTTAAAGCAAGCACCACGTGCTTGGTATGAGAAGATACATGCCTATCTGATTGCACATGGTTTTGAGAACAGTCCAACTGAAAGCACCTTATACGTTAAGCGTGCTAATGATGTGCTTCTGATCATTGTTGTCTATGTTGACGACATGCTGCTCACTGGTCCTATTGAGAAGCATATTGCTGATTTTAAGGCTGATTTGCATGCCTCATTTGAGATGTCTGATTTGGGGCATTTGCATCACTATTTGGGCATTCAGTTTATGCAAGTTGATGGTGGAATGGCTTTGTGTCATATTAACACATTATTGCAGCGTTTTGGCCTTGAAGACTGTAAGCCTATTGCCACTCCTATGGAGACAGGTTTATGATTGAGTCTTCATGATGCTGGAGATGCATTTGATGTTGTTCTCTATCAGCAGGCTGTTGGATGCTTGATTTACTTATGCATTACTTGGCCAGATATTCAGTTTGCTGTCTCACAGACGAGCAGGTTTATGCATTGCCCAGGAGTCACGCATTGGAAGGTGGTTAAGCGCATCTTTCGCTACTTGAGTAGTACTCGACTACTTGGGTTGTTTTATCCCAAGGGGGGATCACTACCGCCAGATTTGCATGCTTTTTCTGACTCAGATTGGGCTGGTTGCTATGACACTCGTGTGTCCACCAGTGGTTTTTGCTTCATGCTTGGTAGCTCATGTATATCTTGGTTGAGCAAGAAGCAGCCTACTATGGCCACTTCCAGTTGTGAGGCTGAGTATAGGGCAGCTTTCATAGCGGCTGTTGAGTGTGTGTGGCTCAGACGCCTTATGGCTGATTTGGGTGTTGGCGAGTCTTCTGCCACCACCATCTTCACTGACAGTCAGAGCGCATTGGCAATTGCGAGGAACCCTGTGTTCCATGCTCGCACTAAGCACATTGAGGTGCATTATCACTATGTCAGGGAGAGGTTCTCTGCTGGGGAGATCAGCTTGGCATATGTGCCCATGCAAGAGAACATTGCAGACCTTTTCACGAAGGCTCTGCCTAGGGAGAAGTTTGAAGCTTTCCGCAAAGCTTTGGGCTTACTTCCTTTTGTGGAGTGATTTCCACATAGCTTGGCACTTCCTTATACATGAGTGCCAGCTCCTTGTTCACCGCATCACTCCTAGGGGGGATTTGTTGATATATTTAGGTAGTGATGTGTGTGAACACTCTAGGGCTGCCGGGGCACTTTTTTCCCTCTTTAGGAGGTTTTTTTCCCTCGGCTTGAATATAAGCCTATTGCCCTAATGGGCTACTTATCTTTGTACATTCTCTAGTAATACATTCAGTATTGTGTGTTGTGCTCCAAGCTTCTTCTTCTTCCTTGTGTTGTTCGCGTGCTTCTGCAGACATCTAACTCCAGCAACCAAGATCAGCTTGGTCATGAAATTTGTTGATGACAGATGTACAATTCATAATCTATCAAATGGCAATGTCATTATTGCATCTAGCATTTTATTTCATGGACTATATAAGCTCATAGACTATGAAAAATCTATGAATGATCCAGCATGTGTAGAACATGATTCTCATACTATGTCAGATGCAAAGCTTTGACATGCATGCTTTGGTCATTTGAATTTGGCTAGTTTGCTATGCCTGCAAAAATCTAAAATGGTGTCCTCTTTGCCCAAACTTGAAGCACCTAGTAAACATGTTTGTGAAGGCTGTATTTTGGGCAAAATGCATCATTCCTCCTTTCCAAAAGATGGTTCAGTTTGAGCAACTCAGAAATTGCAGCTTGTTCACAGTGATGTCTATGGTCCTATGCAAACACCTTCTTTTGGGAACCACCTTTACTTCGTGACTGTTATTGATGATTTTTCCAAGCATCCATGGGTGTATCCATTGAGAGAAAAGTTTGAAGTGTTTATGTGCTTCAAATAGTTTTTGTTTTTGGTTGAAAATCTATTAGCATGTAAAATGGGCACCTTCTGTTTTGATTGAGGTGGGGAATATAGGACAAGAAATATTTATATGGGTGTTGCTTGAATTATGAGAGCCTTTCTTATATCATGGTCCAGTTGTACGTTCTCCTTTACAACTGGACTTCTTCATTTACCTACTCTACAAGGGTGACTTTGACTCTGGAGCTTGTTCTCTTGCTGGGATAATTAACCACAATATGGCCTGAGTTTCCACAACAGAGGCATAACTTATTATCTCTCATTCTATATTTCTCTTGTGGCATTAGAGGCTAGAACCTAGTTACATTTACATAGATTCATGCATAGGCTCTGGTTAGAATAGGATTTTTTTGTAAAAAACCCATTATCTTTATCAGAATGATGTAAAAATGAGGAAGAGTCTTCCTCATAAGTAGACAAACCATATGTATTTTTTAGAGAATTTTTAGAAGCTCTTCAAGCATGTATTTTTAGATTAGAAGTTAAAAGGACCAAATTTCAAGTGTGAAAAGGGACACTTGAAAAGTTATAAAGGACAAAAACTTGTATTTTGCAGGGGTTGCTATCATTTTGTACTCATGTGACATGTGAATGAAGAGCTTCAGTTAGAAAATCATTTCTCTCTTTTCTTTGAGTGTTCATGATTGATTCTTGAGTCTTTTTCATGTGTTATCCATGGAATTTGTTGGTTTAACTTGTGTATTACTAAGTGGAGTTTGTAAACAGAGGAGATTGTCAATATATTGAGTGATTGAATGCATGAGATCATTGTTGGAAATGGAAATTCTCAGTTTTATCATAATCATGATTGTCTCATTTGGGTGATAAATGTAGTGAAATTTAATTTTGAGTTAATATTTGTAATCTATAGGAAAAATGCCACACTTTAGGGACAAGAATCATTGAAAAAGCTATTGATTAGCTCTAGATACAAGAAACCCTAGTTTTCCTACTCTTTTTTCAAATTCTTCTCAGAAATCAAAACTACTTTTATGATTTCTTGGATTCCATTAACTAAAAGGGGTTGTGGTCTTAGCATACTTCTCGGATTGACAAATTTAAGGTGTTAGAGTTGATCCTTTATGGTATGATGATTGGAGAGGACAACTCCAAAGGATAAGAAACATCTTTTTGGCACGGTTGTCGAGGAAGTTAGCAAAGCTTCCATTGAAATTTTGGACCTTGCTAGATCTTCCATTGTTGATGGTAAATAAACACATTTGGAAAAGGCACTACTCTAATATCTCTCATGTGAATTTGGAAAAGTAGGTAATAAGCTTGTCTTTTGGGAAAAGAAGGCTTAAATTTACCTTGTAAGAGGTGTGAGTGTTTATCTTTGTGCAAATGGATGGTTGCTCATGTTTTTTGTAAGTATAGTGCAGGTCTTTTGGAAAAAGATGCCTTGATTTTCTGAATGGAAAGTTGAATATGTTTATCTTTGCATATTTAGATTGCTTTTTTACCAAGTCCTAAGCAATTTTGTTGATCTTTGGGAAGGACAACTTTATTTGCTAAAAGGAAAGTCAAGATAAGTAGCTATATGCAAATTGACTGTGCCATTTACTTATCCTAGGTGAATTGTTAATCTTTTAGAAAGATTACTTTTGATACTTGAAGAAAAGTTTATGAGCATATCTTTGCACAAATTGATAGTTGCACTTGCCATTATACACTTTTCTTGAAGAACTCCTTTCCATAGTCAAACTGAGAGTACATATTGTGCAGCCAAATTCATTTCCCAAGATCAGTGGATCTTCAAAAGAAAACCCTAAGTAAATTGGTCTCATTTTATTTAGGGCAAAAAATACCAAAAAATCATAAAAATTAGATTAAAATTGCAAAAAAAAATTATTTTTTATAACGAAGTGAGAGATGAGGTGTGTGAAGTGGGACGAATGAGAGAAATCTGAAAGAGAACTCAAAAAATTAGAGATATTCCATGAAAAGTCAAAATTTTTTGTTTTCTTGAATTTTCTTTCAAAAATATATGAATCTTTTATGTTTTGCAAGTGACACTTGGAATAAGAGTTGTTGAAACACATTAGAAGAAACCAAGTTGGAAAACGAAGCAAAAAAAAATACAATTTGCACAAAAAATCAAAAATCACGATTTTCATCTCAGAATCACGATTTTTTGTAGAATGGTAAATTTTCTTCAATGGTGCTTTTGGGCATCCGGGTGAGTTAATGTAATGAAGTGAAATACATGTGAATTGAGGAAATTTAGTTTAAGTCTTCAAGGATTGAAAATTGACAAATTTTAACAACTGACACATAATCGTGATTTTCATCTTGAGAGGTGAATATGGGAATTTGATTAAAAGTGGATGATGTGACATAAAATTGTTAAGGAATATGCATGGCTATGATAATGTCAAAATTTGAAGTTCAAATGATTGAATTCATTCAGAATCGTGATTTTCAGCATACTATAAAAGCACAAAAATCATTTGGAAAATTCATTTGAGTGATTGTGAGTGTAAGAGAGTGAGAGAGAGGGTAGAAGAATCGTGACTTTCAGAAGACAAAGAAAATTTGTGATTTGAGCTATCAAGTTGCAAGGTATTTTATTGCTAGATTTATTTTTGCATTAATCAAATTTTGAAAAATCATTTTTGCACAAAAAAATCATAAAAATCACCGAAAACACAGAATCGTGATTTTCAGATTTTCAGTGTTTTCTCGATACTTTTTGTAGATTTTCTAGATTTCTTTTATTGCATGTTGTTTTTATAGCTAGGCGCCTCCATTAGTGTGAAGGAAGCATAAAAAAATTAAAATCTAAAAATATCATCACCTTGCACAAAATTGCGATTCTGTGCAAGGGTCCAAAATCACGATTTTCAGAAATGCGATTTTCATCAGAAAATCGTGTTTTATACGATTGTGAGCAATCAAGATTGTTGAGAAATCCAAAATCATGAAAAATACAATTTTGGTTCAAAATCATGGAAAACATGATTTTGGATCAAAATCGTAGAAAACACGATTTTTGGATCAAAATCGTGAAAATTACAAATTTGGATCAAAATCGTGAAAAACACAATCTTGGATCAAAATCATGAAAAACATGATCTTGGATCAAAATCATGAAAAACATGATCTTGGATCAAAATCGTGGAAAACACGATTTTGGATCAATTTGGATCAAAATCGTGAAAAAACACAATTTTGTTCACAGAATCGTGAAAATGACGATTCTCAACCAAAATCATGAAAAATACAATTTTGGAACCAAAATTGTGGGAAACATGATTTTGGGTAATAACAAAACTCAACACTTTATTGACACACTAAAATCGTGATTTTTTGCAAATCAAGACAAACACAAGTTTGATTAAAAAAATTATGATTTTCATTAAAAAAATCATGATTTTGACAAAACCCTATTTCTACTTAAAAAAAAAGGTGTATACTTTGAGTAAGTCTGAGGTGTTACAAATATATAGTTTGTGAAATAAAAACCTTGGTCAATACATAAATCACCAAAATCGTGATTTCAAGTAGAAACACAATTTTGGTCAAAATTAGATAAAAAACTTCAAATTTTAGAATGGTTTTGTGGTAAATCTACATAAACAAAAAGAATTTCACACATTTTAGATAATAAAAGTTCTAGAACTCACACACACATTGAAAATTGTGGTTTTAGAGGAAAAACACGATTTTCATTTTTTTTAATCAATCAGAAAACAAGTGCATATACAAGGGAGAGTCCATCTAGAGAACTCAGGAGAAGTGGGGGAAGTTGCAAAAACATTGAAAGTCTCTCATAGTAAACAAATTAGGTTTAGACTTGGAGGAATGTGGGAAATAGATCAATTGGTGAAATTGTGAAGACTTTGAATGATTTTGAGATCAAGCACTAAACTATCACATATTTAAACAACGTTGCAACCAAAAGGGAACATAGATAAGAGTGATTATCAGGAGGAAGAGTTAGATCACACAATCAACATGGAAAACCAAAACATGGATATTGAGAATCTAGACACAGATGACTATAGGAATATCTTCAAATACATGTATACAAATAGGTTTGGAGCCTATGTGTACCAAGAATAAGTCTTTCATTAGGTTGAGAAACTTAGAGATTCCTCTGAACTTGATGCTAGTGGCACAATTCAGAGATGGCAGATATGAGGATAGACAAGGATGTGTCTACATATTTGCACATGATCCAGAAAATTCCAATGATCTTGGTCAGTGTTCAAGTAAGAGACCTTGAGATCAAGACCTAGGGCAAATAGATATGCCAAGACCAAGTAGGAATCACACTCCCATTGAGACACAAAAGGAAAGAAGAGCATATACCTCTCCTAATCCTTTTGAAAAAGAAGGACATGAGATGCCTGAATTTCCAATTAGAAGGAGGCCACAATGGCAAAACCAAGGTAGGATGCTCAGACCCTAAGCGCATGAAAAACTAGTATGAGGGTTACTCGAATCCTCATGCACATGTTGCTAAGTTCAGACAGTTGATTAGGGTTGAAGAGGCAGAGGACTATAAAGTTCAATTTGAATTTTTGGTCTAACCTTAATTATTCCATTGATAAAGGGAATGTACCCTGACATAGAGTCATTTCTTGAAGCCTTTATAGGGGAGTTTTCCAAAACTAGAATCAAGCATAGTACAACAAGTTTTATACATAGTTTCAAGCAACAAAAAGATGAAAATATGAGAGAGGCTACTAGAAGATTTAAGCAGTACATTGATAGGTGTCCAAAAGATGAAGTACCTTCAATGGCTAGGCAAGTTTCCTTGTTCATAGAAGGATTGAGAAGTGAACAATTGAGAACTCTAGTATATTATAAAAGATGTCCTGACCTAGGAGCCTGTGTCAAAGAGGCCATAGATCTAGAGGATAATAGGGGACAAGATCTTATGGCATTTGACCAACAAAGATCAAATGAAGATAGGATACTTCCAACAGAAGAATTAGCAAAAGCTATTGCAAAAGCCTTAGAAGTCAGCACAAAAACAAATTTGCTAAACACAAGAAATGTTTCAATTATGGGGAAACCCATCAAACATATCAATGCCCTTATCAAAAACCTCCACATTTGCAAGATAGGAAAACACTTAAATATTGTACCCTAGAGAGAAAATGGACTAATCACACTAGGGATGAGTGTTTCTATAACAAGCAACCTATCAGAGAGAAGGAATATACAAACCACTACAATCCACAAAGAGAGTTAGGGTTTGTTGAACAACCTAGACATGTGTTAGGACAACAACCACCATTACCAACAAATGTAGTTTCGGTAAAATACACTCCTATAGAAGAAGAAAATCCAAGACCTAGATCAACTTACAGAGATGAATATCACTCTTCTGAGGGATATCAAGAAGTATGGGAAGATAGTGATTTAAGAGAACCAGACTTACAAGCCTTAGACTTGGGAAACGGAAGAATTGAAATGGACTCAGCTACATTTATGTATATAACTAATAATTATATGTCCAATCAGAGATCCTAGTTTAAGGGTAGTCAAAAGATAACATGTTATAGACGTGGGGGAGAACACTTCATTCGGGATTGTCCACAATCTCCAACATTGAGAGTAGAAGGAGCTTTTTGTAAGGATTGTGGCAAGGTTCATCTAATCAAATATTGTCCAAGAAATCCCCAGAAACAACAGAGCACATCTAATAACATACTATTAAAAGCAGTACATATAATGGAATTAGAAGATTTGAGTGGAAGTGAGCCAATAGAATTGCATACAATAACTAGAGCTCAGGCTAAGGAGCAAGGCATTATACTTGATACACATTCTTTGGACAACAACTCACATTGGAAACATATAAAACCTTAGGATATAGAAGAATTGATGTACATGCCTATTGACAGGATAGGAGGATATTGTGAGGGTGAGGAGGGAAACTCAATCTTGAAGGTGCAATATGGTGATAATTATGCAAATGCAATCCCAAATAGTGGATAAGGAGTGGCAATCGTGACAAAAGAAACTTGGAAAAAATGGGGGGCAAACAAATTAACATCTATCAAGATGAGACTACAACTTGTCGATGGGCACATAGAAGTACGTCTAGAAATTTGGGAAAAAGTTATTGTGGAAATATGTGGAATAGAAATAGAGCATATCTTCGCCATAGTTGAATTCCCACAACCAACATCCTATGAAATTATCCTAGGAAGACCTTTCATGAGACAAATGCAAATAATTCAAGATTGGGGTAGAGATTGTTTATACCTCCAAAGCCAAGGGAAAATTACCAAAGCAAACTTGAAAAATGGGCAATTTTGTGACATACCCCCTCAAGAGTGGTTTAAAGTACATCAGAATCAAGAGCCAAGTGAGTAATCTGGAAATGAGAGTCAAAGTGATGAGGAGTCACCACTTTGGAAAGTGCGCTGCTATGAAAAATAAAAGTTACAAAAAAGTCTTGTTGAATAGAGAAGACTGTAAGGGAGAAAGGAAGGTTGAGGATGAGATCTATATTCCACAAAAGTTTGATGATGAGGAGTTTGAGCCCTACGGCTGGAATCAAATATTGTCTACATTAGATGTAGCAAACAATGAATATGTGGGAATCAAATTTCAAGATGAAGAGGGATATGATGTATTTCATGTAGGAGTAAGAATGGTGAGTGTGTCACAGTTGGAGAACTCCCAAAGTGAACCTTTACTCAAGATTGTGACAAAACTCAATTCTTAGAAGAAATACATGCTCAAGAAGATGAAACCCAAAAGGGATAAAAAGAAAGGGGAATCTTATGACAATGAAGAACAAACAAAAAGGTGGTAATTACTTAGGAGGAGGGAGAAGAAAGGCATATTGTCATAGCAGATGACATGACACATCAAGAAGAGCAAGCATTGGTCAAATTGGTTAAAGAGTATGGGGATGTGTGTGCATACAGTTATAAGGATTTGAAAGGGATAGATCCAAAAATTTGTGAACACAATATTCCTAGCACTCCACATGCAAAACCTAGTAAACAAAGACACTATACAATTAATGATAAGTACTCTGCCAAGATAAAGGAGGAGATTGATAAGTTATTGGCTGCCAATTTCATTTATGAAATTGAGTACATTTCTAAATGGTCTAGACATGAGTTGTCAGAAAGAGTTTTGGAATTAGAGAAGCTAGGAGCTTCAAGACTTCAAGCTATCATGAGCATCTATGTAGATAAGAAAAGGCAGAAGGCATATCATGATATTCATATTAAAGATAAAGATTTGCAAGTAGGAGACTTGGTATTAGCTTACACCTTGAAAGAACACGAGAAGAAACTTCAGAAGAGAGGACATGGACCTTATATCATTCATCAAATAAGCAACAGGGGTGCAATCCAATTGGCAAATATAGATGGAGAAGTCATGCCAAACTTCATAAGTGGGTGTAGAGTACAGAGATATAATCAACCTTTGACCACCCATGAGTGGATGAGATTGCATCAAGCTAAACATAGAAGACATGAAGAAGAAAGGATGAGTGTTGACAGTATACGGGAAGAAGCAAGTATGGACATACATGCAGATCTAGCACTAAGGCAACCCTTCATTTTTTTCAAAACCCTTACATCATTTTAAAGTGATTCTCATCACTAAAAACCCCTGTAAATACCATTTTCACCTTTTTGTGGCTCCATTTTGTACAAGTCGAGGAGTCCTCGAGCTTGAGGAGCCTTAGAAGTAGTTGCCTATCAATTTTCATATTTTTTAGATCTCGTTTGAGCCCTCAGATAAGCCCTGGAACCTAATTTTTAACTAGGCCGGACACTAGGTCTGGACAGGGCCAAAGCTAGTCAAAAACTATAAATAGAGCTAGAGAGCTCATTTTTGAGGAGCTTCTTGTAGTTTTGAGCTTGTATGAGAACTTTGTTGCAATAGAAGTGATTCCATTGTCTTACTCTCTTGGTTCTTGCCGTGTGTGCGCGTGTGTGTGTATGTGTGTGCATGTTAGTGTGCTTCTCACTCACACATTTGTGCCTTCACTTGCTCGAGGTCTTCATACCATCCTCATGTCTTCCCGGATTGACATTAAAGGAGGTGCTACTCATCACTGAGCTACACCAAATTTTGGCACCATTGCCGGGGATTCGAGCTTTGAGGACGAGCGTGTGATGGTAAGACGTAGAGAGGATGCGTTGGAATGGTAAGTAGTAGGTAAATTTCTGATTTTTCTCCATCTTCATCTCCATCTCCACCTCCTTCTTCACTACATATTCCCTCTTCCTTGTCATTCCCCTCATTTTTTGTGTGCGAGTTTGAGAGAGAGAGAGCGCGTGCATTTGTGTTGTATGTTTTTTGCATGTTTTTTGCAGGTACCAGCTCCATCACCATCTCCAGCAAGCTCAGCAGGTACAGAATCTTTCTGCACAGGCCCCGAGGCGTCAAGCTCGAGCTATCGCGACACTTCGAAATTCTCGCCCTATCACGATTCTGAGTGCACCACGACACTATGCAGGCTGAGAGCTCCTAGGATCACTAGACAGAACTGAAAAATTCGCCATATCCCGAGCTATCGCGACACCTCGAGGTATCGCGAAACTCACGACCTATCGCGACACTCACGACCTATCGCGACACCCCACGACCTATCGCGACACCTCACGAGCTATCGCGACACCTCACGACCTATCGTGACACCCCACGACCTATCGCGACACCTCACGAGCTATCGCGACACTCACGACCTATCGCGACACCCCACGACCTATCGCGACACCTCACGAGCTATCGTGACACTCACGACCTATCGCGACACCTCACGACCTATCGCGACACTTGGGAGTATCGCGACACCTCACGAGCTATCGCGACACCTCGGAGTATCGCGACACTTCGACCCGACCTATCGCGACACCTGGGAGTATCACGACACCTCACGAGCTATCGCGACACTTGGGAGCTATCGCGACACCTCACGAGCTATCGCGACACCTCACGAGCTATCGCGACACCTCGGAGTATCGCGACACTTCGACCCGACCTATCGCGATACATGGGCTTAACGCATGAAAATTTAGAGTAAATTAATTGACTGAATTGAGGTATCTTTGGGGTTTAATCTTGGACACATTGGGAGGATATGAGAGCCTTAGGAGTGGGCAAAAGACCTAGAAACCAGGGAGGAATTTCCTGAACCCTGAGAGCCTGTTTGGACCCCTAAGTGCCTGAATGGTCATAACTTCACCATACGAACTCCGATTGACGAGATTTTGGTCTCGTTGGAAAGCTTGTTGAAAATCCTACGTGGACCTCGACTGGTTTTTTGTAGAATCATACGTGGAGTTTTAGAACATGTATTTTCAAGATGTCCTTTAGGTGAGACTAGGTGGTCCTAAGATTGAGGGGGTACAGTGAGTTACTCCAGGGGGGACTGAAAATATTGATGTGTGTCTTTCAATTACTTGTGGTAATAGAGCTATACTGACTGGTGAGCTTTTGCAGGAACATTGTGTGCACTCAAGGCAATCCAAAGCAAGCTAGCAAGGGTGAGTACCAAGCTTGGGAGAAGGCTTCCTGGGCTTGTGCAGCAATCTGAGCAACCAGAGGATTAAGGTTGGAAGTTCTCTCAACCCTCCTTTGTCAATTCCTAGCCTAGGCTAAGTACGACTTAGGTGTGGTAATTAAATTAGGGCAACGTTAGGCACGAATCAAGTCCAAGAGAATTAATCAACCAAGTGCAAGAATTAAGTAGGTCTTAAGTGCGAAAACCCTAAGGGACAAAAAGTAAACTGGAGTCGGTCACTTATCAAGTGCGAAATTCACTTAAGTACTCCTGACGACGCGATTTCAGACAAGATCATAAACATAATATTCAACTCAAAAGAACAAAGTGATTGGTGCAAATTAACCTGCAACGTGAGTGTGCTTGGGTCCAAGGGGGCAGATAAATCAGGCATATGAACCTTAGGTCAGGCAGACACTTAGGCCGAGACAGACAAAGCCTCAGATCTTCTGAAGCTAGTGTCAATCACACTGCTAGGTCTTGGGCCCAGCAGTTGAGTGATTACCCATACACCCCACGATCAGAAACGAGTGATTCTAAAATGTCCTATCACATGGAGAGACCAGTAGGTAGTTCAGGGGTGGCTTATCTAGAAAAGCCAGGGGGACCTTACAAGACTCAATTGGAATACATCAGGACGAATCGTCTAGGTGCTCGCATCTACGAAGACGGACTGAGAAGATCTGTGGTCCAGATTAAGAACCCCGATCAACCCCATGGACTAGAACACCCGGTAGTGAAGTTTGAGAATGGAGCATACCTAGATAAAGAAGGGACTATATATGTAGTCACCACTCTTCCTGATAG
The DNA here is from genome assembly GCA_020310875.1 of Ceratopteris richardii. Classification (NCBI taxonomy): domain Eukaryota; kingdom Viridiplantae; phylum Streptophyta; class Polypodiopsida; order Polypodiales; family Pteridaceae; genus Ceratopteris; species Ceratopteris richardii. Next base: position 20,082,266 of record CM035417.1, on the reverse strand, counting down.
AACTGATGAGTTTGGAAATGTGATTGCAGAAACCGATATGGGTGATATAGAGCAAGGAAATTTAGAGAAAGAGCCGAGACCTCCCCGCGGTAAATCAGTCTTGACCAGAATCATGACTCCAGAATGGATCCCACAAGATAATAAAAGCATAGATTTGCTCTTAAATCGAGAAACCGATGAGGCCTTTTGGAGGTATAAGCCTACCTTGCCTCATGAAGTAGGTGCTCTCACAATCTATGAATTTAAAGACCCTGATAGTCCAGGCAAAGTAACCTACCTAGACAATACATCAGAGAGGATCTTCGTGGTCACCGAGCATGGTAGACATGCCTACACATGGAAGGGTGAATTTGTTTTTCCCCAACCTCGGACTAATGTGTCATACAGTCACCAAGGAGCTGGGACCTCCCAAGCTCATGGAGCTCAAAGAGATAGAAGTAGAGACAAACCTGAGGTAAGTTTTGCCAACTCCCTGGGAAGAGAAAGAACGGGAACAAAAAGGAATAGAGTGGAACCTGAGAGACACAGAACCCCATGGAATCAAAGGAATGATGACGATTTCCCTTTGCCAAGACCGAGAGAACACACTAGAACCCTAAGACCAACTCAACTGGTAAAGTCCATGAAGAATTACTTCGATGGCACTGGAGACCCTTATGACCATGTGGCAGAATTTAGGCAAGTCTTGAAAGCGGAACAGGTAGAGGACCTATTCACACAATATAATGCTTTTGGTCTAACCCTTAGGAACACTGCCCTTACGTGGTTTCAACCACTGAACGAGAGGCATTTCAGGAACATAGACCAGCTCTTAGAGGCATTTATCATTGAGTTTTCTAAGAGTGGAATCAGGCACAACACTTCCTCACTAATTCATAGCTTCAAGCAAACACCTCAAGAGACGGTCAGACTAGCTGGAAGAAGATTTAGGCAATACCTGGAGAGATGCCCGATGCCGGAGTTACCCACACCAGCCAAGCAAGTGGCTTTGTTCCTAGATGGACTATTGAGCACCAAGCTCAGATCTTATGTGTATCTGAAGGACCCCAGAACGATAGAAGAGTGCGTGCGCATGTGCATAGACATTGAGGACAATCTAGGTGAGGAATTAGAACTATCAAAAATCTATAAGGATTCTGATAGCTCTAGTAGCCTCACATCTGGTCAATCCACATCCATTGAGGAACTTGCAGAGAAGGTAGCTCAAAAAACTAGGTGTCTCTAGCAAACAGATTCCGAGATTTGCCCCAGTTAAGCGGTGTTACACTTGTGGCGGTGACCATATGGCAAATGTATGTCCCATTATGGCCCAACCCCTGGCGAATCCTAGTAGCCAGTACTGCACCATAGAGCGCAGGTACACCAACCACACTGCACAAGACTGCCCATATAACAAACAAACTGTTAGGCAAAATTACCCTCAGCCATATCCACAACAAGGTAGATACCAGAATCAGTACCCACCACAACAATACAACCGACCACAGCAAACTTATCAACCACCTTATCAAGGGCAGCAGAGACCTCAACCAGTCCTAGTACAGCAACCCCCTGCTCCAACCAATGTGATCCCAGTGAAATATGCATCTGCTGAAGAAAATCCGAACAGAGCCATAGTTCCAGTCACCCCATTGCTATCAGACAGTGATCCAAGTGACCATAGTTTTGACTCCACACATATTGATAGCCCACAGGCGTACTACATGCAGTCACCCGAGCATAATGAGTCATACTATTATGAGGACCCAAGTGAAAATAGTGGGGATCCTGAGTATGCCAATGTCATGTACACAAACTCCAACTCTAGACCTCAACCTAGGCAGGTACGACCCCCATTTCCTAGAGGACCATGCTTCAGATGTCAGGGAGATCACCTTATACGTGATTGTCCACTGCCTGCCCCTACACAACCTCAACCAGTAACAATTCAGGGTTTCTGTCAAGACTGCGGGAAAGAGCATCTCCTACGAGATTGCCCAAAGAATCCTAATAACATGCCTAAAATCACTCCTATCAATGTTGTTGGGTTAGTGGTAGACTCCACAGGGAGTGTGACTTCCACTGCACCTGTGCAAGTGATCACAAGAGCCCAAGCACTACAACAAAACCAAGGTGTTGGTCAGGAAAAGAGCCCCGAGGTGAGTGAAACAGAGAGCATAACCAAAAAGAGGACTAGAGCCTGGAAGGATAGTCGTGAAAGAATGAAAAGGCAATGGGCAAAAAAGATGAGCGAACTTGAAGAAAGCTTGAGAGAAACCAAAGCAAAGATAAGTGAACTCGCATCTCAAAACCACTCTCACACCACCCCTCCACCACCTCTCTCTTTACCCGCCAATCCACCTTCTTCCATTCCCCAACCTTTCAATACACCACCCTTAACCCACCCACCACCCAGAGTAGGATCCGTCCTAGCCGATCCCACTCCCGAGGACCTAAACATGATGCTTAGAGCATATCAGGCCAGAATCCAAGAAGGGCCAAACGTAACTGATCATGAAAAGTGCTACCCTAGAGCAGAACTAGAGCTAGAACGAACCAAAATCTGTGCTAAAATGGTGGAATTGGCTCAGACCATGTTTGAAGCCAGTCGCCTATTTAACATCTCTAGTTCGGCCAAGATGCAATTGCACTTAGATGGACTTCTAGAGAAGTTAGAAGGCATAATTGCAAGATCTGCCAAGGAAGAAAAAAAATCAAGAAAGAGATAAAGCAAGCAAAAACATGACCCATACCCCACTGGAAACTTATGTGCCCAATTCTATTGAACCAGACAACCCCCCCTCCCTAGAAAGAATAGAGAAGCTAATTGCACAATCACAAAAGAAACCCACCCCTCAACGCCATGACAAGGCTAGTGAAAGAGCAGGTCTTCCTGCCCAGGAAGTCTATGTGCCTGAAGCCTATGTGCCTAACTCTACGGAGCCAAACACATCTTCTTCTATGAATCGATTCACACCAGAATTCCTACGCGAGATTCAAGAAGACAAATGGGCTAAAGAAAGTGAAGAACCTCCTCCCATCGAACTTGTGGATGATGCACATGACCAATTCCCACAAGACATCCCATCCATTTATGAGGAGTAGGAGAGCACCCACCCTCAGGAAAGATTAGACTTTGAGTCTAATTCTTTACAAGAATTACCCCACTTCACAGGCCCATGGGAAACTAAGTCTACTTGTATGAGAGCGCCCACGGTCATGGTACGAAATGAGGACTCAGTCATACCTAGGAACACAGAGGTAGTAAAGAATACTAAAGTACAATGCAACCTCACCGTAGAAGAGCTACCCAAAGTAAGGCCAGAATTATGGAAGCATGTAGCCAAACAAGTACCAGAAGTAGCCAAACCTCGTTCCCAGGTAGGATCCCATAGAACAGTGCCAGAAATACCTTTGGACAAGATAGGAGACATGTGTGAAGGTGAAGAAGGAAACACCTATCTTCCCATTACCTATCAGGGGTACACCACCAAGGCAATTCTAGATTCAGGCGCAGGCGTTGCAATTGCTACCACTTCCCTATGGAAGCGTTGGGGCAAGCCAGCACTCAGGCCCACGAGGATGAAATTGCAGATGGCTGATGGTCACATCGAAAGACCTTTAGGACTACTTGAAGGAATAACTCTCACTACATGTGGTGTCGAGTTCGAGCATACGTTTGCTATATGTGACTTTAGCAAAAATCATGCCTATGAGATGATTTTGGGAAGACCATTTATGCGACAGTTGCAAGTGGTACAGGATTGGGGAACCAATTCCTTGTACCTGCAACACTTAGGTGTTACGACCAAAGTGAATCTCAAAGATTACTCTCATAGAGATGTCCCTCCTATCCAATGGAATCCCATCCATAGAGCCAAAGATGACACAGAATCGGTGCATTCCATAGGATCAGGATCCTCATGGATGCATGAAGACACCCACTTATGGATGTGCAAGGTAGCAGTAGAAGAAGAGAAAAGGGAAAAGGCCAGAGAGATAGGTGCAAACGAAACATGTAGATCAATTCAAGACCTAGCCTATGCACCTGTAGTATTTCCTGACGAAGAATTTGAACCCCATGGCTGGGCAGAAATCTTAGCAACAATGGATGTAGCCATCAATGAAGAACAATGGACACCTCACTGTGATGAGGATGGCTATGACATTTCAGTCTTCTCCATAGAGCCAATCATGGGAGAAGCAGTGTTAGAAGAGTGTGAACCTAGCCCTGATGCATTTGAGGATGCAAGTGACTCCGATCTAGAGTCAATCATTATGGACCCACCCTTTGCATCAGATGAAGAATACTTCTATGAAGTAGAATTTCAACCCCAGAGGCACGGAGAGCTTACAAATGATGTAAGGCTAGCCACAAAGGTGACCTCAAAAGACGAAGGAAAGAGAAGAAAGAAGAGAGCAGTCACACCAAAAGAGGAAGAATCCTTGTTTGAGGTCCCAGAAAATTTTAAGAAATATGAGATAGATGACAGAAGAGTCATGATAAGGATGCCTAAACGTGAGGCACAAGCAGGAGAGGCCTATGATAGCAAGGAAACTACGAAGAAAATTGTGGTAGCCCTAGAAGAAGGAGAAGAAAGGTGTACATACATAGGGCATGACCTGACAGAAGAGGAAGAACATGAGCTAATTGCCTTGCTAAGAGAATACAGAGATGTATTCGCGTGGAGCTACAAGGACCTGAAAGGGGTAGACCCTGACATATGCTCACATACAATTCCCATGACCTCAGATGCCAAACCCTCTAAACAGAAGCCATACACATACAATGATAATTATGCTGCCAAGATCAAAGAAGAGATAGATAGGCTGGTTGAAGCTGGATTTATCTATGAAATTGAGCACACTGAGTGGGTATCCCCCATTGTAGTTGTGCCCAAGAAGAATGGGAAGCTACGTGTGTGCATTAACTTGAAGAAGGTTAATGCAGCCACTATCCGAGATAACTATCCACTTCCAATTACGGAGCATCTACTAGAAAGAGTAGCAGGCAAGGAAGTATACAGCTTCCTTGATGGATTTTTGGGCTACAATCAAGTAGCCATTGCTCCAGAAGACCAGCATAAGACTGCTTTTGCCACGGAGTGGGGCATATTTGCCTTTAGAGTAATGCCATTTGGCCTTACTAATGCACCTGCTACCTTCCAAAGGCTGATGTGTCATGTATTTAAAGAGTTCTTGAGGAGGAATCTAGAAGTCTATGTTGATGATCTTTGTGCTCATTCCAACGTTAGACAAACCCATATTCCTGAACTTAGACAAATCTTTGACAAATGTAGAGAATATCAAGTTTGCCTGAACCCAGAAAAGTGCGTTTTTATGGTCAGGCAAGGCAAGATTCTAGGGCACATAGTGTCAAAGAATGGCATATCCACTGATGAAGAGAAGGTGAGGGCTATTGCAGATCTACCTAGGCCAAAGAATGTCAAAGAAGTTCAAGCTTTCATGGGGCATTGTGGCTATTACCGACGTTTCATTCACATGTATGCTGTCATTGCAAAGCCCATGTACGGACTTCTGACTAACTTTGAGTGGACTGACGAATGTGAGAATTCCTTCAATGAGCTTAAACGAAGATTGTGTTCAGCACCAATCTTGACCACACCGGATTGGAATAAGCCTTTCCATGTTCATGTTGATGCATCTAATTATGCTATTGGGTGTGTACTCGCGCAACCTACCGGTGAAGGTAATATGGATCTTCCAATTGCCTATGCTAGTAGACAATTGAATGCAGCTGAACGAAATTATACCACTACGGAGAGAGAAGGATTAGGCATGGTATATGCCGTTAAAAAGTTTAGACATTATTTGCTTGCAAATAAGTTCAAATTTTTTACTGATCATCAAGCACTGCTATATCTCGTGAACAAGCCATGCAATACAGGTAGGTTAGTAAGATGGTTTCTCTTACTAATGGAATACGACTTCGAGGTTGTGGTAAGGAAAGGTAGGACCCACTTGAGAGCAGATCATCTCTCTAGGCTCACATCCGGAGAAGCCCCACAAGGAGTATCAGATGATCTTCCTGATGCTTACTTGTTTAATTTGGAAGTAATACCTCAGTGGGCTAAGCCATTAGTGCCAGTATTGACATACGGGCCTAATCACCCAGTAATAAACACTCAAGGTAGAGAGGTAGTAAAAGCCCAGAAGTACCACATCATGGCTGGAAGCATGTACAAGCACACAGATCAAGGGATCTTGGCTTGTTGTGTAGAAGAGGACGAGTACGCTAAGTGGTTGCAATTAGCACATGTAGGTGCATTAGAGCAACACTACTCAAAACAACGAACCCTACAGACCCTGAGGAGACTAGGAGTGCATTGGCCGACTATGGAAGCTGATGTCCAGAAGTTGTGCAAGGAATGCTCAATCTGCTGCACTAAACCACCTGTGGAACATGCCACTCTTTATCAAGTGTCCATAGTGCCGGACTGGAGTGAACCCCTAGTATCCTTCTTGAGGACGAAAACATTCCCTCAAGATCTGACTTTGGCCAGACAAAGAAGTTTGGAACAAGAATCCTTGGATTACACCATCATTGGTGATAATTTGTACAAAAGGGGCAAAGATGGTTACCTAAGACTGTGTGTTCATGAGAGCGAATACCTCAAGATATTAGAGACTGCTCACCAAGGTGTAGCAGGAGGACACTTCGGTCCAGATAGGGTGATCAAAGCAATTCTATTTGCAGGATTTTGGTGGCCCACCCTTCACATGGATGCACATACCTATGTGAAGAGGTGTGAGACTTGTCAGCGAACCCAGCCTCCTATACGCAAAGATGAGATGCCACTGAAGCCTATGATGGGAGGACGTGCATTCTCTAAGTGGGGAATAGACTTTGTAGGTCCTATCAATCCCCCAGCTAAGGGTTCCCATGCTGAGTATATCATCGTTGCCACGGACTATCTAACCAAGTGGGTAGAGGTAAAAGCCACAACGAAGAACGACGCTCAGACAACTGCTAAATTCTTGTTTGAGAATGTATTCACAAGATACGGGCTACCTATAGAGCTAGTTAGTGATAGGGGCACTCACTTCTTGAATGAAGTTATTGAAAATCTGCTCCAAGAATTCTTGGTAGTGCATAAGAAGTCTGCCCCCTATCACCCTCAAGCCAATGGGCAAGCCGAAAGCACCAATAAAATCCTATGCAATGTATTGACAAAATTAGTGAACAATAAACGCTCTGATTGGGACAAACAGCTACACCATGCTGTTTGGGCATACCGAGTCGCCTACAAAACGGTACTCCAAGCCACCCCCTTTCAGATGGTATTTGGCCAAAACGCCGTGCTACCATTGGACTTCTTAATACCTACATTGAAAGTAGCACAAGATCACGAATGGACGGGTCATGAACTCTCCTCTAGACTTTTTGACCTTGAACGATTAGGAGAAACAAGACTGAGAGCTGCTGCAGGGATATATGCAGCTAAGAAGAGACAGAAGGCATACTTTGATGCCCATGTGAAGGATAAGGGCTTGAAAGCAGGAGATCTAGTTTTAGTCTACACATTGAAACAACACGCAAGGAAGCTAGAAAAGAGGGGCTACGGACCTATGATCATCAATAGGATCTCCACGAGTGGAGCAGTACAACTAGCCACTTTAGAGGGTGATGTTCTCCCAAACTATATTAGCGGATGCAGAGTCAAGTTGTATCAGGAACCCCTCACGGAGGAAATGCTAAGTCGACTCAATACTGCTAAGCAACGTAAAGAAGAGGAAAAACGAATTCGAGAAGAAGCACAAGCAGAGGCCTTAGAGCGCATCCGACGAATGAAATTGAGGAGGCAAGGGAGAGATCAGCCTATGATTGACACTCAAGAGTCTCCAGGCTATCACATAGCCATGTGCGAGGCTTCAGGTGAACGTACCCACAAGATAGTGGATCGGCGACCTTTTGTAGCCCTAGAAATAGGACAAAGATACAGCACAACAAGCGTGAGAGCTTTAATTGATTCAGGAGCAGCCACTAGTGCAGTTCGGCGTTCTTATTGCCAGCAGCTGCAATTGGAGGTAAAACCCCTAGAGGCATACCTGATAGGCTTAGGAGGTGTTGAAACCCCTTGCATGGGAGAGGTGGAACTTCCCCTTTACATACAAGAGGTCCTCATGCCAGCAAAAGTGCTAGTATGTGAAGACGAGGATCTTACTGAACCTCTGGTCTTGGGCCAAGACTGGATCTATGATCACGCAGTCAACCTCAACCTGAGAAGTGGACTTCTTCAGGCTTGCGTAGGCCAAAGCCGTCTTACGATTGAATTAGAAAATCAAGCACTCAAAACAATAGAACAGGCACCAACTCCTGGTCCCTCCAGGAATCCACATAAAGATAATGTTGCTGTTCTTGTCCAAAGTTCTATGGTGCAGAGGATTGTCAATCTTACCAAAAGCACAGGAGTCAATGAGAAGGTTGCAGCTGGCCCAAAGGAAGTTCTAAACATACGGACCAAACATCAGACAACACGAAGGAGGCCGTTGATCAAGAAGCAGGAGCGTCAACCCGTGCAACATGGAGTACCTCGTGGCGCGAAGCAGATTTGGATACGCAAGGATGGAAAACCCACAACTCTTATAGCAGACTCTCGAGGAGGCAACAAACAAGCCACACCATCACGGACACAAGTGAAGGAGTACCCTAGGCAACCTCCTAGGCACACCACGTCTATTTGGGTCCCTAAGCGGTCAATGAAGGCTAGTCCCAATGCTAGACACATATGGGTGCCCAAGGCCTGTTTACGAGCCCAAATAGCTCCAACTTTAGTTACTGACATAATTCAACATCCACAAGTCCTCTCGGAAAACAATGCAGGAACTCCACCTAAAGACCTCCCTAACCCACACTCTCCCACATCGAGGAATGTCTGGAAATGGGTGCCCAAAAGGCCCCAACTCCATCACACTCTAATTCATAAATCTCTACCTATATTGAGCTCTAAGAGCTACGAACCCTCTATCAAAGTTTGGAGACTTAAACCATGTATCAAACTCCCTGACCCACTTTTTGTAAATCCATACACTCTGACATAGGAGCATCCTGAGTCCATTGCATAACCAAAGTAAGCATCTAGGATGACAATGACCTCTAATCACCACTCACACCTATCACAAACACTTCACCACTAACCACTGAACTCCGGGATTGTCATGTTAGTATTGTGAAGGGAACACCATTACCTCTTGTTTCCTATGCAACACTAATGTGCCTTTCTTCTTCCAGCAGATAAGCAACCTACTCTCATGGCAGCAGCAGCAGGCACAAGCTCCCAGGCAGGCTCTGGTGCTCAAATCAATTGGGATGCCATGCCGGTGGAGGCCCCACCAACAGCTCGGCCTGAAGAGTTCGTGAACGTGCGGAGAATTCCTATTCCAGATCCACCAAATGGCCTAACCGAAAGAGTAAAAGGGCACTCTCATTGGTTCAATGAGATGCCAGGAGACTTGGGAGACGTAGATCATATATGGGAGTCCAAGATGGAGTGTGGAGGAGTATGGTGGACCTTCCAATTCTTTTCAAGAGAATTCGAAACCTTACAGAATGCAGCTCCACTTCAAGATATCTGGCAAAAGGCAGGATTACAAGCTTACTTTAGTGCAGCTCTGCCTAAACCCGACTTTCTCATATGCTACTATTTGATTGCTACGCTGAAACCGACAGGTGATAAAGATCATTCAGGCACATTCTGGGTGCCGTCCTTGTCAAATCTAGAGGAAATGAGGAAGTTCGAATTGAATGTTACTTTAATCAGGGAAGCACTTCAGATGTATGGCACTCATGTACCTTCTGACCGCGACCCCTTGATACCTGAGTCGATGAAAAGCAACAGAATCAAGAAGTTAAAAGAAATGTGCGCCCTCACCCCCAACATCGCCATACCATTGCGGATGTGCCTCCAACACTTCGCATTCCCAGCTCAGGACCGTTTCACCCAACCTCACAAGAAAATATGGTATGGGTTATATCTAGCAGAGACTGGAAGCTTGCCCATTAAGATGCATGTATGGATCTTGGACCAAGTTTATGAGGCAGGCAAGCGGGGTGTGAGGAAGCCCACTCTACATGGCTGTTGTGTGCTTACAAGAATTATCTATCGATGTCTTGCATATGATGTGCCAGTTGCCAGAGCCCTAAAATATGCACAACTGGAGTTGTTCAAAGGGCGGAAATCAGGGAGCCAGCCTACAAAACGAATGCGTGGATCGCTCTCCCAGGTACTGATCCCTCAAGAAGCCACGAACGAAGCTTCCCCCAGACAAGAAGCTCAGGTCACTCCTTTCACGATCCAGCTTCAAGGAGTTCAAGCTGGGGATGTGGTACAACCTGCTCCATCCGCCCCTCCACTACCTACCGATGTAGAGTTTGCATCTATGGCCAACTTCACAGAAGATCCAAACTTTGATTTTGAAAGATTCCTGCAGACGGCCCACTTGTCAGACAGTGAAGGTTTCCCTGATGATGTCGATCCGGGAGCATCAGTCCAAAGAGAACTGCCACAGGGCGAGACAAGCAGAGTACATGGGGAAGATGAGGCACAACACCCTCAGGGCCGTAGCACACAAGTTCAGGAAGAAGTACAAAGAAATGAGCCAGAAGAGAGTGAAGAGGAAGCCCCTGCCTACACAGCACAACTCAAGCGGCTATACAAGACAATCAAGCAGGTACAGAGAAGACATAAGATGACAGAAGAGGCTAATCGAGCTCTAGTGAACCAAATGCTTCAAGCCGAGAATGTAGATTCACATTTTGTTGAATCATTGAATCTATTGGCGGACACATGTGGGATTGGGGAAGCATTGAGGACAATGGTCTATCGGGAGAACCCTACCTATGATCAACGCAGGATTGATACACGGCCACGGCGGGGAAAAATGATTCAAATGGAAGTGTCTACTGCCTTGCCTACCACAATTTCAGAGGATGTTCACATGACTAGCGCAAATCCCACTGACGAACAAGATGTAAATACACAGGTACCATCCCCACCATCACCTCCCATTCAACCCTCAGAACCCTTCTCCACTAGTCTTTCTGAACAACCGATATCCACCCAACATGAAACCCTTGTACACACCTCCGTTGTTACATCCTTCCTTTTACCCACATCCCTCACCTTCGCCCAACTTTTTGAACCTCACACCGGTCATCCGGCCACCGATCAAACCATAACAGGACACCCCTCCTATCTCCCCGCCCTTGGACAACCACTTACCACTAGCCAGATCTTATCCCAACCTTTTCCATTCACCCACACATCTCCCCTCTCCCAAACCCTATCCACCGCTTCCCTTGTAACTGCCTCTGGCTCAACCCACGTCACACAACCATCATTCTGGACAAACCTTGTAAATATACTCCAACAGGTTGAGAACTATAATAAAAAGTCCCTTTCCCAACCCCACTCCCCCACATTCACTGTCACCACTAACACACCACCTACCGTTCCCGTGTTCACAATTCACACTTCACACACTATCACATCCGATCCCATGGATATTTCACCATCCACAGGAGCACCCACCACCACGTCTGTTCCACTATCATCACATCTCACTTCACTCTTAGGCACGTCATCCACTGTTCCCTTCCCCATTTCCCGACCCGTTGCATGTTCCACCTCTACCCATGCACCCCCATCATTTAGTAATGCACTCGATACCATGGTTGAAGCGGCCACCCAGCTGAAGCAAGAATACAAGTTATTGGAGGAAAATAACTTAGAGTTGTGCAATCTCTCGGCTCAACTCCAGGCACGAGTCGATGCCTTGGAACTAGGTAATACCGCACTACAACACCAGGTGACTGACCTCCAACAGTCGAAGACAGAACTTGAAACTAAGTATGCAGAGATCGGCAAAGCTATGGAGGAACAACTCAGAGAACAAATGGGCCGCAATGCGAGACTTCAACGCAACATGGCCCTACTACGTCGTCATCTAGCAGCGGCCCAAGAAGAGAACCGAAGGCTACAACAACAAAACCAAGAGAACCTAGAAGCGGCAATGGAAAACACCCCGGGAGCACCCATCGACCCTACCAAATTCCAAGCTATCCCCTCAGAAAGCATACAACAGATATTGGAAACTTATGCCAATCTTTTAGAAGCACATGATCAGCTTGCCGACCAACTGAAGGATCTACAGAGATCCCAAGAGCCTACACCACATCAACGAGAACCTAAGGAGATGGCCGATGCTGCTACTTCGCCAGAACCTGAACCTTCTACCAACAGTGAGATACTTGAGCTACGACAACAGATTGCAGAGTTGAAAATCAAGTTGTTACAATATGAACGACCTCCTTCTCCACCTGAGCAACCCATAGAAGAAGAAGAAGTTATTATTCCAGTGGAGGAAACATTTGAAGAAAACTATGAGCCTCAACCTTTTCGAGGAGGCACAATCACTGAGGAGGGACAGGACACTTATGAGGAACCCCCATCGGCATGGATGAAACAAGTAGAAGAAATGGGGCAGACTCATGAAGAACGTATCTCCTACCAGATGTTGGCCATGAAGACCATTGAAGACACCATACTTCAATCAGACTACTTCAGACATTTGGCCCCTAGAAGACTAATAACCAGCTCAGAATTACAATATAAACCATACTTTGTACTGTTGGCTGACTACAACGCCGAGATCAAACGTAAGACCAACAAGTACCCAACTTTCGCAACACAATTTGAACCTGAGGACATTCCAGAGGAGGCGCGCAAAGGGAAAATACATCAACCCATCTGGGGACAAAAGCTATTGGAAACCTATCCCGAGATGCTACGGACATGGGACCATGCGCCCATGCATTTGAAGTATAACAATTGCTATGGACCAGTGCAACGGAGAAGAACATGGAAGTCATTTGCCATCAAAGTCAAGAACAATGCCAATTGCAAAGAATGGCTCAATTACCCGGCCATTGCACCCCCAAACGGCACGCCTACTGTAGCCTACATGATGGCTACCATCAGACATTGGCTTCCACGCCTCCACCCCATGCCAGATGTGGCTGCCCAGATGATGCTCAAGATATGTGATATGATGCAGGTCGTGCTTAAAACTTTCCGCAATGTATGTCATATTCAACCTCCGATTCCCGGATTTGTTAATGGTAATTACGACCTGCTATATGATATGAGCACCACCCCGAGCATCCGAGTTGCTTATGCATGGCACGCACGCATCAGATATCTCCCTGCCTGCTACAAGCAAACTTTCGATGAAATGTTCACCACGGGGTTCTGGGAGGCACACTCAGAGGTATTTGCACTGCGACCAACCCACCTGCTGCAACTATTTGCGTGCGAGCAAACGATGCATTCAGAGCTCTACACTACGCCACAACCTAACATGCCTGGAGCAGTGAATTGGGATGCCCTCCAGAGCGATTTGGTCCGGGGACTACGTATAAAAGAACAAGAATTGGCAACCAACCTCCTGCAGAAGTACATCGATCAAACAGTGGAGCAGAGGTCTGTCAGAGGCGACAGACCCTAGGGGGGGGAGAGTGTTGACAGTATACGGGAAGAAGCAAGTATGGACACATATGCAGATCTAGCACTAAGGCAACCCTTCATTTTTTTCAAAACCCTTACATCATTTTAAAGTGATTCTCATCACTAAAAACCCCTGTAAATACCATTTTCACCTTTTTGTGGCTCCATTTTGTACAAGCCGAGGAGTCCTCGAGCTTGAGGAGCCTTAGAAGTAGTTGCCTATCAATTTTCATATTTTTTAGATCTCGTTTGAGCCCTCAGATAAGCCCTGGAACCTAATTTTTAACTAGGCCGGACACTAGGTCTGGACAGGGCCAAAGCTAGTCAAAAACTATAAATAGAGCTAGAGAGCTCATTTTTGAGGAGCTTCTTGTAGTTTTGAGCTTGTATGAGAACTTTGTTGCAATAGAAGTGATTCCATTGTCTTACTCTCTTGGTTCTTGCCGTGTGTGCGTGTGTGTGTATGTGTGTGCATGTTAGTGTGCTTCTCACTCACACATTTGTGCCTTCACTTGCTTGAGGTCTTCATACCATCCTCATGTCTTCCCGGATTGACATTAAAGGAGGTGCTACTCATCACTGAGCTACAATGAGGTATGAGGCTCAACAAGAAGCTAAGGAAAAATGAGAAAATCTAAATAAATCAAAGAGGTATTGATATGTGAAAGGCCATTAGGTAAAATGAGAGAACATTTGTTTGTGATTTTGACGAATTTCCAAAAAGAAGAAATTAAGGTTTTAATAGACTCTGTGTCACAAGTAAATCTTATTAGTACTGAGTTACTAAACAGGTTAAATGCAAAAAGAAAGATGGGTAAAACCCTAATCAAAACCCTAGATGGGCACATAGTTCAAACTTTATCCACACAAACAATCATAGTTAAATTTGACCAAGAACAGATGAATATAGAGTGTGAGGAATGGCTTGATCACATGTATGAAAAAATGATTATGGGACAACCATGGATGAAACAAGGAAAGGTAATAATGAACTTTGAAAAAATGTCTCTTCATTTGAAATTAAATGACAAAAAACTCTTAATGCCTTTTGCTAATCATGTTAAGTAGGAAATCAATGAGGAGATTCATAGCCTGGAAATGGAGAAATTTCTTTTCCATTAGAAGCAACTTTGGATCTACATAAAGATATTTTTCATGACAAAATCAACTCTCAGCATAGGCAAGGAAGACATGAGAAGAAGCAATCAATTTTGAAGCAAGTCCGGGTATGGAAGCCAAAAGCAGCTCAAAAGATTCCAAGCCAAGAGATTAAGTGGGTATGGAGACCGAAAGAGATGAAGCAGTGCTCAAAAGAAGTATGTCTCAAAGATTCAAGGAAGTTCAAGACACAAAACAAAACCTGTTGGATTAGGAAGACTAATCTGGTACAAGTAGCACAACACACAATTGAAAATCACAATCATTTACAACCACTTAAGTTATGTAGGATTACTTATAGGAAAGCCTCTTCATCAGATAACCACTTGGGCATATTGCCTAAGACCTCAATTTTGCATCATAATGAGAAATGCGTTCCCAAAGTATGCATGAATAGGGCAACACTACAATGTCATGCATTCACTAGGCACAGGAGAGCTTTTCCATGCATTGTGTTGATATATTTAGGTAGTGATGTGTGTGAACACTCTAGGACCGCCGGGGCACTTTTTTCCCTCTTTAGGAGGTTTTTTTCCCCCGGCTTGTATATACGCCTATTGCCCTAATGGGCTACTTATCTTTGTACATTCTCTAGTAATACATTCAGTCTTGTGTGTTGTGCTCCAAGCTTCTTCTTCTTCCTTGTGCTGTTCGCGTGCTTCCGCAGACGTCTATCTCCAACAATTGGTATCAGAGCAGGTCGTCGCTTCTTCTAGGGCGCCGTCGACACTATCGCAGCGCTTGTGCAGGCTATTTCGTCCTTTTGTGCCAAAGGTATATACCAGTTTCTATTCGCCAGTTTAAGCGTCTCGAAGTCTGCTACAGGTCTAACAGAACTCGTCTGGGCAGTTCTGTTCAACTTTTTGAGATACAGTCAATTTTCTGCATCAAGGTATTTTAGTCACCGGCCATGGCTGAAAGCAGTGATGTATTCCGTATGTTGGCTGTTGAGGATAAGTTGGATGGTACCAACTACCCATTATGGGCTTATATGATGCGACATGTACTGGTTGCAAAAGGATTGTGGAACATTGTGCAGGGTGTTGAAAGACGTCCTGTTACACCTGCAACTACAGGTACTACAAATACAGGTGCTGGAGGTGCTGGAGCTGATGAAGATGGTGTCGAAGATGATATTGTGCAGATTCCTGTTCGTGCTGCTGTTTCTGTTGCACCTACTGCAGAGCAGATTCGTTGGGATGGCAGAGATGCCCAGGCACATGCATTGATAGCTTTGTCTGTCAAACGTGCCATTATTCCTCACATTCGCTCTTGCAGAACAGCAAAGGATGCTTGGGATACACTTACCACTTTGTACCAAGCTAGGAATGAGGCTCGTGTTGCTTACCTCCGAAAACAGTTGGAGAGTGAGCACATGAATGAAGGTGATTCGAAGGACAGTTTTCTTACAAAGATGAAAGACCTGAAGGAACAATTGATTTCTGCTGATGAGGTTATACCAGATAGCTCACTTGTGCAGACCGTTCTGAATGGCCTTCCTGATTCATATCAGAGTTTTGCCTCTACTCTTCGATTGATGATGAAAGGCAATCCGAATGCCTTGTCATTTGAGGAATTAGTCTCTGTTCTGTTGCAAGAAGATCAGTCCAGGCAGAACAGGTCCATTATGCGTGTTGCAGATCAAGCTTTCCTGGCTAGTCAGAAGGGCAAAGGAAAATGGAGCTCTTCTACTAGTAAGCAGAAATCTGCAAATGCTGCACAATCGAAGAACCAGGATAAAGATGAGAAGAAATCAGAAAAGCAAAAATTGTTCTGCAAGTACTGTAAAGGAAATGATCATATTATAAAGAACTGTCCAAAACTGGCTGCTAAAGAGGCAAAGAAGAAAGAGGCTGGAATGGTTGTTGCAGAGGCCTCTACACCAAAAACAAAGTCTGCAAATCTTGTGCAGGAAGAAGAATGGGCGTTTACTACTGTCTGCAGTTTTGACCCATCTTCTCATGATCAGTGCATGTCTGCAGTAGACTCAGATGTTTGGTACTTTGACAGTGGGGCGACCAAACATATTACCTCGCAGCGCAGTTTCTTCTCTTCACTCGAGCCTGCCCCTACAGGGAATACTGTCACATGCGCCAATAACTCCTCTTATCCTGTTATGGGAGTTGGTAAGATCATTCTGACTACTTCTGATGGTAGTTCTTTCACTTTGTCAGATGCTTTATTTGTGCCAGGGATCAAAAAGAATCTGTTATCAGTTTCTGCATTAGCCAAGATTGGCTTGGTTGTGAAATTTGTTGATGACAGGTGTACAGTCCATGATCTCTCAAATGGCGATGTGATTATTGCTTCTGGCATTTTATGTCGTGGGCTGTATAAGCTCATAGACTATGAAAGATCTGTGAATGATTCGGCATGTGCAGTTCATGATTCTCAGGCTATGTCAGATGCAAAGCTTTGGCATGCACGCTTTGGTCATCTGAATTTTGCTAGTTTGTTACGCCTGCAGAAATCTGAAATGGTGTCCTCTTTGCCCAAACTTGAGGCACTTGGAAAACATGTTTGTGAAGGCTGTATTTTGGGTAAAATGCAGCGTTCTTCCTTTCCAAAAGATGGTTCAGTTCGGGCTATGCAGAAATTGCAGCTTGTACATAGTGATGTCTGTGGTCCTATGCAGACACCCTCTTTTGGAAATTACCTTTACTTCGTGACTTTCATTGATGACTTTTCCAGGCATGCATGGGTATATCCACTCAAACAGAAGTCCGAAGTGTTCATGTGCTTCAAACAGTTTTTGGTTTTGGCTGAAAATCTGTCAGCATGTAAAATGGGCACCCTCCGTTCTGATCGAGGGGGGGAATATATGTCTTCAGATTTTAATGCATTTCTGGCTGAACGTGGGATAAAACACCAGTGTACAGTGCCGTATACACCTCAACAGAATGGAGTTGCTGAACGAAAGAACAGGTCACTCATGGAGATGGCGAGGTGCATGGTCAAAAGTCAGGCTTTACCACATAGTTTCTGGCTTGAGGCTGTCATGTGTGCAGCATATGTACTGAACAGGTGTCCCACTAAAGCGTTGCAGTCTATCACTCCATATGAGGCTTGGCATGAGCGCAAGCCATCTGTTGCTCATCTGCGTGTTTTTGGTTGTTTGGCATATGCATTAGTGCCTGAACAACATCGCAAAAAAATGGATGATAAGGCAGTAAAATGTATTTTTGTTGGGTACAGTTCTGAAAGTAAAGGCTATCGTCTGTATCATCCACAGACTAAACGCATTCTGGTTAGCCGTGATGTTGTCTTTGTGGAAGATGCTATTCAGCCATTGCTTTCATGTACTAAGGAGACATCTGTTAGCTCCAAAGACATGTATGATACTTTGATGCCTCTTTTTACAGGTGGACAGTCTAGTGCTGGTCCTAATGAGGCAACTTCTCAACCTTTGCAGGTTTCATATGATGATGCAGATCATTCCATTTCTGATGCTGATTTACATGATGCACTTGTTGATGAGAGAGCTGATATTGAGCAGGCTAAAACTATGCCAAAATGGCTGGTGCAGACTTTGCGTGACAGCAAATTAGATGCACCTTTGTCATATCGTACTCGTTCAGGCTCTCATAGTGCCTCCTTTGCATCAGATTGCTATGCTATGGCTGCATCTAGTCTCTGTGATGAGAATGAGCCTGTTTCTTTTGATGAAGCACAAAATTCAGAAAATTGGATGGCTGCTATGCAATCTGAATATGATGCTATAATGAAGAATGGTACATGGTCTTTATGTGACTTGCCTCCTGGCAAGAAGGCCATTGGCACTAAGTGGGTATACAAGCTGAAGCGTAAACCTGATGGTACACTTGACAGGTATAAGGCTAGGCTTGTTGCAAAGGGTTATGCACAGGAAAGAGGCATTGATTTTGATGAGACCTTTGCACCTACATGCCGTATGACTACTGTTCGCAGCATTTGTGCACTTGCAGCCCATCATGGTTGGAATGTACATCAGTTGGACATTAAAACAGCATTTCTGAATGGTGACTTGCATGAAGAAGTGTATGTTTTTAAGCCCCGTGGCTTTGTGCAGAAAGGGCATGAAAACCAGGTTTGCAGGTTAAAGAAGGCATTATATGGTTTAAAGCAAGCACCACATGCTTGGTATGAGAAGATACATGCCTATCTGATTGCACATGGTTTTGAGAATAGTCCAACTGAAAGCACCTTATATGTTAAGCGTGCTAATGATGTGCTTCTGATCATTGTTGTCTATGTTGATGACATGCTGCTCACTGGTCCTATTGAGACACATATTGCTGATTTTAAGGCTGATTTGCATGCCTCATTTGAGATGTCTGATTTGGGGCATTTGCATCACTATTTGGGCATTCAGTTTATGCACGTTGATGGTGGAATGGCTTTGTGTCAAACGAAATATATTGACACATTATTGCAGCGTTTTCGCCTTGAAGACTGTAAGCCTATTGCCACTCCTATGGAGACAGGTTTACGATTGAGTCTTCATGATGCTGGAGATGCATTTGATGTTGTTCTCTATCAGCAGGCTGTTGGATGCTTGATTTACTTATGCATTACTCGGCCAGATATTCAGTTTGCTGTCTCACAGATGAGGAGGTTTATGCATTGCCCAGGAGTCACGCATTGGAAAGCGGTTAAGCGCATCTTTCGCTACTTGAGTGGTACTCGGCTACTTGGGCTGTTTTATCCCAAGGGGGGATCACTACCGCCAGATTTGCATGCTTTTTCTGACTCAGATTGGGCTGGTTGCTATGACACTCGTGTGTCCTCCAGTGGTTTTTGCTTCATGCTTGGTAGCTCATGTATATCTTGGTTGAGCAAGAAGCAGCCTACTGTGGCCACTTCCAGTTGTGAGGCTGAGTATAGGGCAGCTTTCACAGCGACTGTTGAGTGTGTGTGGCTCAGACGCCTTATGGCTGATTTGGGTGTTGGCCAGTCTTCTGCCACCACCATCTTCACTGACAGTCAGAGCGCATTGGCAGTTGCGAGGAACCCTGTGTTCCATGCTCGCACTAAGCACATTGAGGTGCATTATCACTATGTCAGGGAGAGGTTCTCTGCTGGGGAGATCAGCTTGGCATATGTGCCCACGCAGGAGAACATTGCAGACCTTTTCACGAAGGCTCTGCCTAGGGAGAAGTTTGAAGCTTTCCGCAAAGCTTTGGGCTTACTTCCTTTTGTGGAGTGATTTCCACATAGCTTGGCACTTCCTTATACATGAGTGCCAGCTCCTTGTTCACCGCATCACTCCCAGGGGGGATTTGTTGATATATTTAGGTAGTGATGTGTGTGAACACTCTAGGACCGCCGGGGCACTTTTTTCCCTCTTTAGGAGGTTTTTTTCCCCCGGCTTGTATATACGCCTATTGCCCTAATGGGCTACTTATCTTTGTACATTCTCTAGTAATACATTCAGTCTTGTGTGTTGTGCTCCAAGCTTCTTCTTCTTCCTTGTGCTGTTCGTGTGCTTCCGCAGACGTCTATCTCCAACACACTGGTCACAACTCCTTTTCTTAAAAAAAGAGTAGGAGGGGAAGAGAGTTCCCTCAGTTATTTGTCAATAGATCAAGTCCAAGATGATCAATAAAAGTAAATGTCTGGTAGCTAAAAATTATTTAGGGAAATATATGAAAAAATCAAAAGAAAAAAAAACAGAAGAAATCAGATAAAATTAAAAAAAATAGAAAGAGAGAGAGAGAGAGAGATGAAAAAAGAAAAAAAAGGAAAAAGAGTGAAAAAAATGAAAATGAAAAAATAAATCAGGTACAATATCAAAAATAGAAAGGACATCAAATCTTTACTTCTATTTTTGCCATTCTCTTTTCCTTTGCAAATTTTGAAGCACAAGCAAGATCTAGGTTAGAATTAGGAAGTTGATTTTTTTTTTTTGATTTATCAATATCTATTTTGATTTTATGATTATATTTGAAATTCTTCCCCAAATAAGCACAAGAATCAATAGAAATCTTGCTTCACGTGTGATGATCACCCACTTAAGTCTTGGGAATCACTAATTGTTTGAATTTTGAAGAAGATTTTTTTATCTCAAGTTGTTTTGAAGTATTTCTTTTCTTTTCCTTTGAACATGACTCATGGTGGAGAAGTGTGTGTGTGTGGTGTATTTTTTCTGATTTTACAGGATGGTGAATACCAAGGAGCTCACTATTCATGACTTCAAAGCTGAATCAGTAGTTGTATCCAAGGGGCATTGGTTTCTGGATAGTGAAGCAGTAGAGGAAGTCCTTGAATTGGAATCTAATGCAGAGCAAGATCTTCCTAAGGTAGAACAAATAATTAAAGAGCTTAAGGAGACTATCACGATAATTGGTCAACACATATTCATGATGAAGGTGGGCGGCAACAAATAAACAATGTTATGTCAGGAATTCTACAAGTTCCAGAGGGTGACTACCAATTACGAGAGATGGAAGGTTGTGGGACTTCAAAAATATTGGAAGAAATAATCTTCTTCATAGATTTTGACAGGGTGTCTCAAGTAATGTCTAGTCTGGTGGAACTTGCAAAAGGAAATGAAGCTTATTTCAGGTGTTCTTTGAAAGATAAAGATGGCAAGGATATACAAATCATGATCAAGGTAGAGCATATCAAAACAGCTTTGAAATTTTATTCTATGGGAACTAAACTGGATGGTAGTTTTGTCAAAAAGAATGTAGCCACCTATGTTGGATTCTCCAAGTTTGTTGATTTCAAAGGCAAGGAGAATAAAGAATTTGCCACAAGAATGTGTTTACAATTCTTCTGCGTCCCTAAGTTGCCCAGATACATTATGCCTCATAAACCAGTTACTCTCATCATGGTGAACAAAAAAGATAAATCTAAACCCTTTGGAGTGATGGATGTGACTCCATATATTCATGAACAGTTGAACGACGCTGCAAAGCACTGGCAACAGAAAAAATTTATGAATGGAGCCCAGTTTCTGACAAGAATCATATCTCACATCTTGGACATGGAGGATCAATTGAAGCTGGCACCTGAAGCCCAATACTTCAAAAGTCTAATGGCACGAATAAAAAGTCCATCTAAAGTTATTTAGGCAGGAGAATATGGGATAAAAACAGGAATGAGAGGATAAGGAATGAAGAGGAAAAGTGTGACTGAAGAGGTGATGCCAAGCAAGAAGAGAAGAATAGATCGAAGGAAGGTAGACTTGGAACAGGAAGAGGCTACTAAAGAAGAGATTGTAGCTGCTTAGAAGGAAGTACAAGCTGATAGAGAACCACATCCACCTCAGACTAGTAAGGAACAATTATATGCTTATTTGGCTCAAGATGAGGCTCAATATCAAAAAATATTGCAAAACTACTTAGACACGGCCGCTGACTCGAGACAAGAAGAAATAGAGTATTATGAAGAACTCCATGATCAGATGATGTCTGCATAAATAGAGGAGATGTTTGTCAGGAAGGAGGTAGAACTACTAGCATACTTCAAAGAGTTGCAGGGCCTCTAGAAACTAGGACCACTATTGTCGCGAGGAAAAGAGTGCCAAAGAAGACTTTCCAAAAGAAGAAACCTACCAAGAAAAGTAAGGGGAAAGCAGTGGAACAATCAGCTCCACAACTATTGACGAAAACTCAACAAGATAATACAGGTGGAAAAAGCAAGGAAACTACTTTGTCATCAGATTCTGATACTAGCATAGAGGGTTTCTATTAAGAAGTTTAAATTTATTTGTACCAAGCACACTAATTAAAACTGCAGAGATAGTGGAAGCAGACAGAGAACTATGTGCGAAAGTACTCCAAAATGGCTCCAAAAGACACCCCAAAAATGCTTTAGAAATAGGCTTTGAAAGCAAAGAATGAAGCTTTGAGGGACCAAAACTCGTTCAAGGTAATGTCATCCTTAGTTTTTCCCCTTCTTCACTCACCACAAGAGTGTAGCTTAGTGGCAAGAGATTGCCATGGTTAAGCGAGCTCTGGGGGGTACAGTACTGGGAGGGGTGACCTCTCGGGAAGTATCGGGAACCTCTATATTCCTTGATCGTTGAGGTCCTCCCTCACGCACAGCCAACGGTGACTTCGGTGACTCGGATGACAAGGTATGTCAAAGTCTATGCCTTGGTCACTGCCTTAGTCATAAGCCTTGGAGAATACCTTAGGGGGGGGGGGGGATCGCTTCGCTCGCACAAAAGGAACAAAGCTTTTGCCTCAAACTACTCTGATATCAGTGAAGTATTTCGATGGCGATGCACCACAGTGCACTCTCCTTCTTGAGAGCTCCATGATGATATGCTCGGAGTAGAAAACCGAGCTCCTAAGGCCGCATGTAGTACTCTGCACAGAGGCTGCAGAATACACAGAAAACACAGTACACAGGGAGCACGAAGACAGACTTCTTAGGTCTTACAAATGCGGTAGAACTTACAGTCTATGACTGACCAGGCCATTATATGTTTTATTAAAGAACATATACAAAGAAGTGTCCGGTGGCCATTTGGCCTTTCACATGGACACTAACGGTAACATTTTATTGGACTTGGGAAAACAAACAGAAAAAGAAGAGCAAGCAGATAATCAGGAAGTAGCATATGAACCTATGGATGTGGATGATACAATAATAGGAGATGACTATCAAGAAGAAGAAGAAAGGTAGGCAAAAGGGAATTAGCAAGAACAACAAGATAAAGAAAAACATATGAAGAAGAACATGCAGGAACAAAACAGACATAGGAAATTGGAGATGAAGGTGAAGAAGTTGAACCTAATAAAGAGGTTGAAGTGAATATAGAAGAAGAAAAAGGATCAAATTTGAAAGTAGATCAAGTATCTATTTATGAAGAAGCAGAAGAAGATGGGAAGATTAAGGAAAAAAACATATTGAACTTAAGCAATTGGACCTTAGCTATGGTTTGGAAAGGATACCTAAGGACATCAAAAGTGCTTGCAAGATAATCATGAACAATATAGAGCATTTTAGGTCATCAAGCAGAAATATGATAATGTCAAGTATGGCTGCTGAATCTGAATTCATAAAAGGAAGCAGAGTTATAGAGAAGCAGAAGAAGGAAAAAGAAAAGATGAGTGAACAAATAAAAGAAATTCAAGAAAAGAGTGATAGCCTGCTAGAAAGATTGTTTAATATGGAAGCACACGAAGTTCAGAATCAAAACAAAATCAGATTCTTAGAAGAAAAGTGTGCAAAACAGACTGAAAACATCTTTAAGGTGGAAGGTGAATCAAAGAGAATGGAAACCAAGTACAGAATATTGCAAGAGTCTTATCAAATATGGTCAAAGCTAATGAAGAAACAACAAGTTATTAAGGGATGAAGGGCAGGTAAAGGTGGATAGCCAAGCAACCAATGTTAATCAAGAAGAGCTGGAAAGATTAAAGAAAGAAGTGCAAAGATTATAGGAGGAACTGGAAGAGACAAAAGATATGGAGAAACATGCAAGTACACATGCGACTACTGCAATGAGAGGATACAACAAGTTATACCAAGATACAACCAAAGAGAGGGAAGAATGGAAGAATGAAAAATAATTATTAAATTCACAAAATATTGGATTAATGAAAGAAGTATTAGAATTAAAGAAGTAGTTGGAAAATCAAGCAGAAAAGGAAAAAGAACAGGTAGTGAAGTCACAGGAACAAGCAACAAAAGAATATCAGAAAGAGAAAACTAGAATGTCACCACCACCAGAAGACACTTACATAGTGACAGAGGACAAACAGGTGGAAGACTACTATGAGGAATTTGTGCAGAAGTTGTTAACAAGCAGAGAGTCTATAATGGAGTTTATTAGAAAACGCATAATGAATATGAGGAACACATAGTAAAATTCACTTTGGAAAATGGTGTCAATCTAGATCAACATCATTGGACAGCTGATGGACTTGGAATTCCATTCTGCATGATTCTGGAAAGCATGAAAAATTAGCAGGCTGCAAGAGTTGGATTACCACCCAACATGCACTTAGAATATGAAGAAGACATATCAATCACAAAGGAAATTTTTCAGAAAGCCAATCCAAAGTGGAGAAATAGGTGGTTAGATACCAACAAGGACTGCACGAAAACATGGAAAGAGGCTCCTTAACACTTGAAAATTAATCCAGCCTATTGTCCAGTTGCTAGGAGAAGGGAATGGCCTGACTAGTGGAAGAGGATAAATGAAGCATTGGTCCCAAAAAGATGGTTGAATTTTCCTAAAGTAGCAAGACCTAAAAAAGGATCATGGCCAACAAAGAAGTATATGGTAGACACAGCAAAATCTGTCATATCAGCATATAAAGATGTAGATGATCGAGCTTGTATATTAGAAGTGAGAATTATATGGTTGATCCTTACTTGTATAGAAACCTTCACTGACATAGATGTAAGAATATTAAACTTTACATAGGATTTAATTCACCGACAGATGCATTACTTTTTGACATGAGTGAGACACCTGATAGGATATCTCTTGTAAAATATTTATCAGAATGATGTAAAAATGAGGAAGAGTCTTCCTCATAAGTAGAGAAACCATATGTATTTTTTAGAGAATTTTTAGAAATTTTTTAGAAGCTCTTCAAGCACATATTTTTAGATTAGAAGTTAAAAGGACCAAATTTAAAGTGTGAAAAGGGACACTTGAAAAAGTATAAAGGACAAAATCTTGTATTTTGTAGGGGTTGCTATCATTTTGTACTCATGTGACATGTGAATGAAGAGCTTCAGTTAAAAAATCGTGTCTCTCTTTTCTTTGAGTGTTCATGATTGATTCTTGAGTCTTTTTCATATGTTATCCATGGAATTTGTTGGCTTAACTTGTGTATTACTGAGTGGAGTTTGTAAGGAGAGGTGATTATCAGTATATTGAGTGATTAAATGCATGAGATCATTGCTAGAAATGGAAATTCTCAATTTTATCAGAATCGCGATTGTCTCATCTGGGTGATACAGGTATTGAAATTTAATTATGAGTTCATATTTGTAATCTACATGAAAAATGCCACACGTTAGGCACAATAATCATTGAAAAATATTGATTAGCTCTAGATACAAGAAATCTTCATTTTCCTACTCCTTTTTTAAATTCTTCTTAGAAATCAGAACTATTTTTACATTTTCTTGGATTCCATTAACTAGAAAGGGTTGTGGTCTTAGCATACTTCTCGGATTGACAAATTTAAGGTGTAAGAGTTAATCCTTTATGCTATGATGATTGGAGAGGACAACTCCAAAGGATAAGAAACAATTCTTCTCTAGGAGTGGGCTCGAAGGATTTCCATTGGTGAAGTCTTCCTTCTACTTGCTTTTCTTATTTCCTTTCAAAAAGGCAGTTATCATATTGAATGGCTTGGAGGATGTATTCATTCAATGTCTTAACCTCTGGTATCGTGAGCAAAAGGTCCTTCACATGATCTCTTAAATCCCATCTAAATTGGCTTATGAACTAATCCTCATGCCAAGTGAAATCACATATCAATTGTCTAAATTTTTATGCATAGGTAAAGGTAGGGCGGTTACCTTGATGTGGCTTCTCAAGTTTTGTTTTTGCCACTCCACTTGTGTTTGCATCTCCAAACATGGTGGTGAGCTCTCGAAAAAACCCCTCATAGTCACAAAGTAATACCATGTCCTTGTCCAAGATTTGGATGAACCATGATAATGCTTGACCATATAGCATGGTTCCAATAAACCGACCTTGGATGCATCATTAGGGTATCTATAAGGCTGCATATGGATGTATAATTTGACTTGTTGCAAGAACCTACATAACTTCGTGTGATCACCATCAAACTTTTTCGGCATGCAAATCTTAGGTTCCTTCATAAAGGATGAACTAGGATGTTGGTTCACTTGAATACTTCCTTGATTTTCTTGAAGATTTTCAATTTGTTCTTGTAATTCTTGGATGAGTGCATCTATATGCATGGGATGTCCCATCTTGACTTGTGTTTGCCGATGAGTTAGGTCCTCGACTTGTTGTTGGAGACTCTGAAGTGATGCCACAATTTGTTCATAAGTGTTCTCCATGATGGTTGGTCTTGGATAGGAGCTAGTCTTACCAAAATGTTAGGGGATCATTAGATTGTGCCCTTTTCCTAGACTAGATAAAATTTTGGAACTATACTTTTGATTACAAGATCATCCATGTAGGGGAAATAATACAATAATATGTAACTACTACAAGAAGTTCCAGAACCCGAGACTGATAGGTATGGATAACTCGAAGAGATGATACAGGAGATCCCACAATCTGGAACTCTAGGTATGAAGCACGACATCTAGACTACAAGAACTCCCTTCAAGGAGATGAACTAAATATAAGAAATAACTAGACAAGATCTTATACTACGAGATTACAAGAGGACAAGGCTAGATATCCAAGAACTAGACTAATCGGGACTAGAACAAGGAATAAGACAAGAACTGGAACTGAAACTGGAACTTTGAAAGTACTTGGTGATCATGACTCCTTAAGCTCCCAAAACTGACATCGGCAAGACTGATTATATATGTGGCCAATCTCTAATATAGGTTTACAAGCACGGTTCATCAATGGTAGTTATGAATTGATGATGTTATCGATGATGTAATCAATTTGAAACATGACCTTTAGATATCAAAATCAAGCAAGCAGACAATCGATCTTAAGGTTTGACACTTTCTGAACACAATGGAAGCATTAGTGTTTCCAAATTCTGAACCAATCATGAGATATAGAAGGTCACATGGAATGTGAAGTTCACGATGATTTCCTTTGTCCATGATAGAATAGTTGTTCTTTCAATTCATTCAAGCACAAGGAGATTAAGCTTCTCCTAAACTTCATCTTAAAAAAAAGAGGCCACTTCAAGCCTTATATTGTAATTTTTACCTTTCAATATAAATTGTTTTCTATTAAAAAAAATGTATGGGACCATAAAGGTCTCACGTGGTTGACTATTCCCCCTCATTTTTCAATCCATAAATAAGGGTATGGGAGAGTAGTGCTATTAACGGGTCGTTGCCACGCTAGTGCGTGCAGTTTAAATGAGAGGTTCTCAAAGCCGACGTGGCAGGCAGAGTGACGTGGGTAGCACCTGGAATGAAACGGGCGAATGAAGTGGAATTGTGAAGAAGCGGGCGTTGACGGCTGTGTTATTCTGGTTGGGTTGACTCATATGCGCGTCCGGACCGCGAGCCCGACCCCGCTCCTGTCTCCGGGCCCGTTCGCCTCGAATTCTGAGCCTCGAGTCTCAACTTTGTTTCTAGCGACAAGGAGCTTCAGGTCTCCATAGCCAACATTTCTGTGCATCTCGTTGTTTCAGACGCAAGGCACGGCATAGTCGCCCTGCCGAAGTGATGAACAGCTCTCCTGACTAAGGGAAAACTTCTTCCCCTTTGCTCTTTTCAGGGGTGTCTCTCCTCCCTCACATGGATTCCTGCAACAGCAGCCCGCCTCATTCTTTCAAGGATCGGCCTCGTAGTCGCCATGGAGACCTCCCGCGTCAGCATTCTTTCCCCCATAACCTCGAACGGGCCAAGTCTCCCGTCCCTAAAGCGAGTTCTGAGGTTCGCGAGTCCTCCATGCGAGATCCCGTCCGGCGTGGGTTGGGGACCGGCGGTTCTGAGAGGGAAGGGGGCGATGGCCTTCTCTCCAGCCCAGACAGGAGCAGGGCTTCCATCAGAAGGTCCTTCGGTTTCGAACGTGTAGAGAGACCTCGTGATTCTAAGACAGACATGCATAGATCTGCGAGATCCTGTACCCCGTCGCGAAACCCTGAGAGGGATTGCAGTGAAATAGGGGGAAGAATGGCTATCAAAAGGAGCAGCTATGGCGACTTTGTCCACAGACATGAGAATCTGGAAGCAGTAAGCAATTGCTCTCTGCAGAGTGAAAGAGAGCCGAAGAGTACACTTAGAAAGAACTACGATAGAGACGAATTGAAATGGAGAGGCTCAACTAGCCCAGAATTTGAGGGAGACTCGAGCAAAAGCCCTGTTTCTGGAAAGTCTGTTATTAGAAGTGACGGGAAGGAACCCTCGGGAGCTACTTTGAGACGGACCAGTGTCAGTTCAGGTCCACAAACTCTAAGGAAGGAGCCTTCTGTAGACAAGGACTACACTGGGAGTCCTCCAAGGAAGAAGGATGCCTCTGAAAGAGGTAAGTTCTCTCCCCCGAGAAAGTGTCACGTGAGAGAAGTTAATGATGATATGGATTCTATCTCTTCAAAATCAAAACCTTTCAAGACCAGGGACTTTGAAAAGCCCAAAGATCAGGAAGTTAGCTCTAATGAGTTAGATATAAGACCATGGAACAAGGTTTTTCCTTCAGGATTGCAGAGTTCCGGTGACAGAACAGTGGATGGTGATCAGCCACATGATTGCAAGGGCCTTTATGAAGAAACTTGTAGGGAGAAGAGTCCGGTGTCATTCCTGCACATCTCAAAGAGGGCTAGGTCAGATAGAGAGAGGGGAAGAAAAGATGAGCATGTCAGTAGCACCATAACCAGGAACCATCAACTGAGGGAAAATCTTAAGGCAGATGCTTGGAAAGAAGCTACTGCTGATAGGTCTCATTATAATTCTTATGCAAAAGAATTTAATGAAGACGATAAGACAAGTGAGCATATGCATGAAACAAAGGAAAATAAAGAATCTTATATGAGAAGTGTGGACAATGAAATAATGCCAGTAAAGGGAAGGGCACTGGAAAAGGAGCATCAGCCTCATGATGGAGGAGATAACAGCGACATGGAGGAGGGGGAATTGGAACCTGAGAGTGATGCGACAGTGTCCATAAGCTCTAAACAAGAGGATAATGTTAGAACAAAGCAGATGGAGGATATTGAAAAAGAAGTTTGTTCTGTTTCTGCTCAGGTGCAGCAGACAATGGAAGCTTGTGAAGGTGTTGGTAGGGTAAAAAATCTGGAAGAAAAAAAGATGATTTCAAGTGATGGGGACACTGTATATGGAGATTACGATTGTAAGGACCACACTGCTGCAGAACAACTAGTGTCAACCACAGAGAACAAAGAAAACCAGGTTGCCACTTGTTTAGATCTAGATATAGATAATTTAAAGGTAAAGGCAGAAAAGTTGACAGGCTCATCAAAGAGCATGAAGTTGGAGCACGGTGAGAGCTCAAAATCAGGGGTGTTTTTTCATCTGATGGGTGTACACTCAGAATCTGAAAGTCAGAATTTACATTCTGCTGCACTTAAAGCCACTGGATCAATTAAGGATTTGACATTGTCATTGTTTTCCAATGCTGCCGAAGCCTTAGAGGGAACTTCTCAGTCCAAAAAGGGTGCAAAACTGGATGAATTCAGTGGGAAGCAGGTTGAAAAGCTTCAGAATTTAGAAACCAGAGTTGTGGAGTTACCAACTGAACCATTGGAACATAAACAAAAAAAGCTGAAAATTGAGTCCCTGCAGCTATCCCTAGCTCTTCCAGGATCGTCTAGCATGGCTGGGGACCCTGAACCCTTGCATTTTGCCGGTCCAGCTAGGCCTGAGAGAAGTGTTCAATCCCTAAGTCAGTCACAGGCACAGTCACAGGCACAATCCCAAAGCTTCATGCCATCTCAAACATATAATTCAGACGGGTTTACCAGTTCATTCTCATTCTCACAATCAGAATCATTCATACATAATCCCAGTTGCTCTCTGAATTGCACTTCCATGGAAAATCAGGAGCTTTCATGTGGTGGAACTAAACATTTTTCTCAGGGAACAGATCAAATGTCTGCTCGGAGCTGGCCAACTTTGAGTGAAAATGAACAGGGGATGCACACAGTCACGAGTTTGTCACATGACAAGTCCAAGCAAAGGCATGGCATTCCTCTTTATCAAAGAGCCTTACAAAATGGTGGAATGGCTTTTCCTTCTGTTACCGGTAGTAATAGAAGCTCAGGAAGCAACTATGTTTCACAAAGAAATGGCCAACGTCTGCAAGAGGGTCCAAAGATATTGGATTCAAACTCTCGAGGTCTTGAAGGATCTGCACGAAGGATCCCCACACAAAAGGATATAATGGAGAGAATTCGTCAGCAGAAGGCATGGTTTGCAGCCAAACAACAGGCAATGTCCTCAGATCACCGCTTGGAGTCAAATGTGCCAACAGACACAGATAAACAACCAGACATTTCTGCATCGAATGTGAAAGGGGCAAGCTCTGCAGGAAAAGATATCATTGTAGGGGAAAGAAGTGTGCGAAGTGACAAGGTTGGGCTTCATGAGATCACAACAGAACCGATTTCTGACATGGCACAGAAGCTTCAAGAGTTGCCTGACAGTTTTCTGGAGGGTTTGAAGGGTGTCGCGAAAGGTGTCATGGGTAGTTTTGAAAAAAGGGAGGAATTCATAACATTGCAAGAAAACATTCAAAGGAGGACAGATTTGACAGAAGATTCTCTTCTACGTGCTCATCGTGCCCAGTTGGAGATTCTGGTAGCATTGAAGACTGGAGTCCAAGCATATGTGGAAGACGGTTCCAAGCCACAGACCTACAAAGCTTTGATAGAAATCTTCTTGAATACAAGGTGCAGGAATATAGAATGCCAGCAGACATTACCTATTTGCAGCTTTGATTGCAGAATCTGCTCTAAGAAAAGTGGCTTCTGCCATCAATGTATGTGTGCTGTGTGCTATAAGTTTGACTCAGAATTTGGCACCATTCGCTGGCTTGGGTGTGACTTATGCTTACATTATTGCCACACAGATTGTGGTTTAAGAATGTCTTACATAAAACCCACTCCAACGGCCCAAAATACACGTAGCTCAACAGAGATGCAGTATCATTGTGTTGCTTGTGGTCACAAATCAGAACTATTCGGGTTTGTGAAAGACGTCTTTGAAAAATTCTCTGTAACTTGGGATGTAGAAACACTTGCAAAGGAGCTGGATTCTGTAAGGAGGATCTTCCATGGGAGTGAAGATATGAGAGGAAAGCAATTATGTTGGAAAGCTGAGCAGATGTTACAGAGGCTTGATAACAAAGTAGATGTTTCTGAAGTTTGTCGTAGCATTCTGCGTTTCTTTCATGGTAAGAGTTTTCTCACATGATACATTTTGTTTTGCTTAGTTTAGTTGTAAGTTTTTTTTTCCAGGCTTTTTTTTTTGTGTCATATGTTCTTTTCTAAGGATAGGAAATTCAAAGCATTCATTCAGGTTTTGTCTTTAATAGAAGTGTTTTCTTAATTTTTTGTTTAATTTTAAATCCATTAATTCTCTTCAGCTGATCATACTGTGCGCTGTTTTGAAATTCCCCCCCCCTCGTTTTTCAAGAACAGATAAACACCACTTCTTGAATTTGCTTGGATTTGAAATTGCTTGCTCCTAAAAAAAAAAAAAAAGAAGAAAACACAACTTCTATTAGATAATAGAAGGAAGGTTCAAAACCCATTGCTCATGATATCATAACTAGTCCTTGTTCTTTTTTCTCCACTTCTCATTCTTTCTCTCTCTCTCTCTCTATGTTTGCTTGACTTTGTTCATGAGATTTTATTGTGTATCTTGGTCATTCATTTTAGAAGAAACTTCGGGTAGAACAATGTGTAAATACTAAATTCTGTACTTTAGAATTCCAACTTCTTGTTCTTGCCCTTGTTGAAAGTTTATTACGATTATATCAACAATTACTTTTCATTATCATTTTTATTTCTTTGTAAAGGTTTAAGGATGCCATGAATGGGGGATAAAGAATAAATATGGCTTTGCTTCGTTAGGTATAGAGAACAGAGAGAATAGAGATAGAATAGAAAGAGATGAGAGAGGGGGATAGAGACCAAAGGGGGGAAAGAGAAATTCAATGAAATGATAAGGTAATGTCCATTGTCTTCAAAAAGTGAAAATGACCTATAAGACAAGAAAAAGCATCTTGGTGGATTTGATGCAATATCTAGGTAAAATAAAGCAGAACTTAGAAGTGTTAGAATAATGGGAAAGCAATAAGCTTTTGATGGGGAGTGAGAAATAGAGGCTCAAGAGAGTTGCAACTTGTATTCAATTGTTGATCTATAATGTAAGGTAATATGTGATTCCTATGCTATTGATATATAAACATATATAGTGTATATATTTGTGTGTGTGTGTGTGCATGTATGTATGTGTATGTGTGCATCATCGTTCATGTATGTATGTACACACACATGTATATATCTATATCTATCTCTCTCTCTCTCTCTCCATATATATATATATATATATATATATATATATATATATATATATATATATATATATATATATATATATATATATATATATATATATATATGTGTGTGTGTGTGTGTGTGTGTGTGTGTATGTATGTATCTATCTATCTATTGACACACACACACATATATGTATGTTTATATATATATATATATATATATATATATATATATATATATATATATATATATATATATATATATATATATATAGATATATATATATATATATATATATATATATATATATATATATATATATATATATATATGTGTGTGTGTGTGTGTGTGTATGTATGTATGTATGTATGTATGTATATATGTATGTATGTGTATGTGTATGTGTATGCATATGTGTATGTATATGTTAATGTGCCATCATCCGTGTAGTACCATGTATGTATAATGTATCATGTCCCATTATTCATAGATTTTAGAATTTCAAAAAATGTAATTTTCAAAAGAATAAACATAAAATGAATTATGAGATAATAGAACTCACTATAACCACAAGATGGGGATCGATGCATCTAAGGTTCGAAGGAACATGGTCCCTGCAGCAATGCACCAAGGTATTGTAGACATTCCTCTTTCTCGTCTCGGTCCAACCATCACACATGGTGGTTTATCCATATTTTGCCCATGTGTCCTTCATGGGCTTGAGCTTGTTGGCTATTAGGCCCACAAGCAATATAGAGAAAAAGAGAAAATAGAGACAAGATGGAGAATAGACAACACATGAGAGAGATAAAAGGAGTGAAGCTCGAGATATAATCATTACATTCAATTATGAAGTACATGAAGTTACATGATAGCATAGAGAATATGCATGAAGTATAAGTTGTCCATAACTTTAGAATCTCCAAATTTGCACAATCTCCAAAGCTGAAAATGATCTCCTTCAAATGGATAAGCTCTAAGCTATTGCACACCTTGTAGAGGATGAAGAAAACAAACTCACCTCCACCAAGCTGAAGGGACGTTCTTCTTCAAGTCAGCACGTGAAGAAATCTCCAAGAAAATGCTATTTTTACTACGCAATGTGTGTTGTTTATATAGGCTATGTTTGCCTTGATAAGTAGCGTAAAAATAAAGCAAAAGCTTTTCACTAATAAAATATGCTTTTTACTAATAAAGCAAAATATGCTTTTCACTAAGAAAACAAAATATGCTTTTCACTAATAAAGCAAAATATGCTTTTCACTAATAAAGAAGAATATGCTTTTCCCTAATAAAGAAATATATGCTTTTCTCTAATCAAACAAAATATGCTTTCACTAATAAAGCAAAAGCTACTTTTCACTAATAAAACAAAAGCTGCAATTGTTTTTCATGCTGAATCTAAAAATTAGGGTTTTAGTTATGACTTTGATTTTGGTGCCAAACATAGATGTTATATATATGTTTGGATAGCTCCTATGGAGTAATATCACATTATTAAAAAAAAGGAAATCATACTTTTTTTTACCATTTATGACCATTTTCAAGATTTATATATATTTATCATAGTACAATAAAACGCGTTTTTTTTGAAAAATAATAAACGTTTAGGACGTTCAGACGTTCCGAACGTCCTAATACGTTTTTTTTTTTTTTTTATTTTTAATTTTAATTTTTATTTTTTTTAATAAGATCAGCTTCAATTTTTGTTTTTATTTCATGAACAATATTATGAAAATGTATGGTTTTCTTTCTTTCTCTACCAAAATAAGAACCAAAAGTCCCTCCTATCTGGATAAGAAAAAAGTTCCTATTTTGATTTTAAAAGATATTTCATTCAGCAAGGAGTCAGGACATCATTAAATTGTTGACATTGTTTTTATCCATTCTGGAGTCAATCACTCTAAATGCATTGTCTTAAGAGTTTTAATGTGCTTTATGTGGGGCTTTAAGGTCATCAATCCTTTGTTTAAGATTTCATTCCCATTTTTTGTTTAATTTAACCAGATTCATTTTGGGCCTTCCTAACTCCAAATCATTGTACTGGTAGTAGATTAAGGTTTTTTATGTGTTTTTAGCACTAGGTATGTAAATGAGTGTTAGATATACATTATTCATGGATTATTAGAGAAAAAAAATTGAAATGTTGCGACAAAATATAATACTCGTTTTTTATTCCCATTTTTTTAGTACTCTACGTACTAAACGTTTTAAAACCCGTTCTTAAAACTCGTTTTTAAAACTCTCTTTGTACTATGATATTTATCTTGTCAACCTATAGATGTGGTCCCTAGTGGAAGGTTGCCCCAATGACATTTTCGAATAAACTCCCTTTCTGACATTTCTTTTTATTCTCTTTAATTCAATTATCCTAGGACCCTGCCATCAATAAGCTAACAATGCCACTTTTTCAATGGCATTTCATGGATTTCTTCTCTCCTATATTTTTGAGCTATCCTATCTAGTAGCCCTTGTTTGATAGCTTGAGACTTGAGTCATTTGCTCCTTGCAAGGATCAATAACATACGCAATATATCTTGCAAGGTGGGTTTTGATTCTATTGGCTCCACTACCTCCACTATACCCCCAAAGCTTGAAAGTTGACTCCCACCAAAGCCAAACTTGCCTTTGCTTGTGACATATTGTCAATAAGCTTGTTTGGCTTTTGATATTGTGATGAGGTCAAACTCGAGAGAGTTGGATCCATCTATTTAACAAAAGAATGTATATCCAATCTAATTATTCCCAAGTAAGTTGGTTTATGCACAACTCCGCCATTCAACATTGAAAATTGTAAAGAAGAATCTTTAGATATCTACTATAGAATCCGAATATACATTTCATTTTCCTAAAAAGGATGATGGTTTTAGAATAATAGGTTTTGTTGATATAGATTGTGACATGTGATTATGACACTAGAAAATCCATCATAAGGTATTTTTTTTCTTGCGGGTGACTCTCTTATTTCTTGACTTAGTGGGGAAGAAGATGCTTTAGTAACTTGTGAAGCATAATATAGAGTTGCATATGCAGAAACAATGGAATGCATATGGCTGAGAAAGATGCTCAAGAATGTGCACTTTGAGGCTTTCTCCCTATATTTACATTTAAGGAGAGTGCCTTTTTAGTAGCTAAAAATCAAGTTTTCCATTCGAGGACAAAGCGCATTCAGGTACATTATCATTACATTCATGAGCTGATTTAGAAAGGAAAAGCTGAATTATAATACATTCATGCAAAAGATAATGTCGTAGATATTGTACAAAGGCTCTACCAAGGAACAATTTTGAGCAACACAAAAATGTGCTCAACATAAGGCTTGTGACAAATTGGAATTTAGAGAGGGAGTTGTAAGAATAAATTATGCTCCTACAAATGGAAAGGTTTTGGGTATTTTATGTTTTTTTTTCCGAGTCAAATGTTTATTTTCTATCTATCGTGTAAGATTCTAGAGCTTCAAGAGAGCTATCTAAACATTTATAACATCAAGGGTTTCTCCAGCTTAAGGCCATAATGGTTAAAAAAGCAAAAACATATCAAACTTAGTCGAAAAGCACTGGAATTTGATAAAAGAGGGAAAAGCTACATAAAAGTTATGCATTAGCTTTTTAGGTGTATTGAACTAAGGCGAACTGTTTTTCAGCACAAAAGCAAGATTTGTGAAGAGATTTTGGTACAAAAGCTGATTTTAGAACATTCTAGAAGTAAGCTTTTAGATGCTGATACCCGTACCTATGAGGAGATGGCTTAGGCTACTCATTGTAATTGTATCATTATATACTTGGTGTATAATTGAAGAGGAAGGACTGATTAGCATTGCTTATTTCAGAGATTATGCCATCATTACACATACTCTTCTAGTCGATTTTGTGGTAATCTACATTGATTTACATAATTAGTGTCTTGCCTATTGTAGTCAAAGTTGGGGGAGTCAGATTCTTGGTAAAAGTCCTTTTGTTTATTGAGTTAATGTAATATTTTCTTTCTATGGACTAATAACTTGGGCCACTTTAGACGGGTTAGGTGACGAAAGGATAGAAATGCATATTAGCAATCAAATGGTGGGCAACGAAATATAAAACAACCGTCAAATAAGTTCTTGAAAATGATTATTAATGTATACTAGCCAACTCTATGCCGCATCCAGCCTGCATCATTTTGAGTACTAAAAAAGAGGAAAGAAAAGAGGATAACCTTTGTGTGTGTATAACCACACACACACACACACACGCGCGTGCGCGCGCGCACGCACACACACACACACACACACACAGAGAGAGAGAGAGAGAGAGAGAGAGAGAGAGAGAGAGAGAGAGAGAGAGAGAGAGAGAGAGAGAGAGAGAGAGAGAGAGAGAGAGAGAGAGAGAGAGAGAGAGAGAGAGAGAGAGAGAGAGAGAGAGAGAGAGAGAGAGAGAGAGAGAGAGAGAGAGAGAGAGAGTATATTTCCATGCAGAGGGTAACTCTGAGCTGGATGGAGCATGTGTACCCAATCAAAGATCCTCATCCATGAAAGCTAATGATATTGGTCGTGTGACAGAGTCAGCTAGAGAGAATACACCTAAGGTAACGTCCACTGGCAGTATAAAGCTCTCAGATACAGAGAATCCTTACCTGGGTCTTCAGAAACTTGATAATCAGAGATTAGAGGAGAAAAAGTCTGAAGCAGCTGAATTGCTTATAGAAAGAGCACGTATAAGGGCAGAGATTGAAAATATTGAGAGTGAAGCAAGGATGAAACAAGCAGAGGCCAAGATGTTCCAGACACATGCTGATAAAGGACTACAGGAAGCTAGGGCACTACAGCGAATAATATCAGCGAAGAGGGAGAAGATGGAGGAAGATTATGCTTGCAAATATGCAAATCTAAGGATAATCGAGGCAGAAGAGAAGCATCAGAAGAGGCTTGAGGAACTCAAAGTGCATGAGAATGCACAACAGTGCTTTCAGATGATGAAGCTTAAGATGGAAGCTCAGATCAAGGAGTTGATGGTGAAGATGGAGATCGCGAAATGCAACATGTCTAGTAGAGTGTAGGTTTATTATGGATGGCTGATGCCCATGTTACTATACACAAATAGTTAATACTTCTACGAGGTTTTATGAATTAATGCACATGCAATTCTGCTGTTGTCAATGCATGGCTCTGTTGTACAGGCTGCGACCATCGCTCATACATTTTGAGTGTCGGTGCTTGATTCCATGACAACGATGTCCATCATGATAGGAGCACACAGTGTTGTCTGCCTTTAGCAGTATTGCATTTATTTTCTTGAGGTGGGAAGTATGCAGAACTGAGATACCCATAACATCTCCCTTGCCCCATTCCAAACCCTTTTTCCTCTCATCCCATGGCTAAAGAAAAGAAAAGAGAGGATGGACAGACATCAAAAATCGACCGTGTTTCATGTCTCTCTGCTGAGAGTAACATTTGGGATTTCATCAAGTTTAGTAAAGCATCTGCATGCACGATCATGATGCATGCATTGTGTGTGTGTGTGTATGAGAGAGAGAGAGAGAGAGAGAGAGAGAGAGAGAGAGAGAGAGAGAGAGAGAGAGAGAGAGAGAGAGAGAGAGAGAGAGAGAGAGAGAGAGAGAGAGAGAGAGAGAGAGAGAGGGAGGGAGGGAGGGAGGGAGGGAGGGAGGGAGGGGGGGGGAGGGGGAGAGAGAGGGGGAGGGGGCCGGGAGGAGGGGAGGGGGGAGGGGGAGGAGATACATTACGGTTAATTTGGTACTACCGAATGAAATTGCAAGGAGGTAAAAGATCAAGGATAATGCTACCCAATGAAATTGCAAGGAGGTAATAAAAGTGGTGGTGGCTACCGAATAATACCGAATGAAATTGCAAGGAGGTAAAAGATCAAGGATAATACTACTGAATGAGATTGCAAGGAGGTAAAAGATCAAAGATAATACTACGCAATAAAATTGCAAGGAGGTAATAAAAGATCAAGGAGGGGGGGAGGGAGGGAGGGGGGGCAGTGGGGGAGAAGGGAGGGAGGGAGGGAGGGAGGGAGAGAGAGAGGATACATTATAGTTGATTTGGTAGTACCGAATGAAATTGCAAGGAGGGAAAAGATCAAGGATAATACTACACATTGAAATACTACACATTGAAATTGCAAGGAGGTGATAAAAGTGGTGGTGGCTTCTCAACAAAAAAAAACCCACTAGTGATGGGTACCTGGTTTCACATGCACAAATTTGGTCATATAAAAGGTACAAAGAGGACGTGCAGCTAGAAAGGGATGTTCATGTGTGAGAGACTATGGTCCTATGCAGATACCTTCTTTCGGGGACTAACCTTACTTCGTGACTTTCATTGATGATTTTTCCAAGCATGCATGGGTTTATCCATTGAAAGCAAAGTTTGAAGTGTTTATGTGTGGAGTTGTTGAAAGGAAGAAGATGTCACTCATGGAGATGGAGAGGTGTATGGTAAAAAATTAGGCTTTGCCACATAACTTTTGGCTTGAGGTTGTTATGTGTGCGACATGTATACTTAACAGGTGTCCCACCAAAGCATTGCATTCTATCGCTCCATATGAGGCTTGGAATGGTCGCAAGCCATATGTTATTCATCTGTGTGTTATTGGTTGTTTGGCATATGCATTATTGCTTGAACAATAATGAAAAAAATTGAATGATAAAGTAGTGAAATGTATTTTTTTAGGTAGAGTTCTGAAAGCAAAGGTTATCATTTGTATCATCCACATACTAAACGCATTTTGGCTAGCTGTGATGTTTTTGTGGAAGATGCAATTCAACCATTACTTTCATGTACCAAGGAGACTTCTGTTAGCTCTAGAGATGTGTATGACACTTTTCTACCTCTTTTTACAGGCGGATAGTCAAGTGTCAATCCGAATGAGGTAATTTCTTAGCCTTTACAGGTTTGATGTGATGATGCAGATCATTCCATTTTTGATGTAGATTTACATGATGCACTTGCTAATGAGAGGGCTCCTATGAAGGAGGCAAAGACTATGCCTAAATGGTTGGTGCAAACTTTGTGAGATAACAAGTTAGATGCACCTCTGTCATATCGTACTCGCTCAAGCTCTCATAGTGCTTCTTTTGCATCAGATTGCTATGCTATGGCTGCCTCTAGGTTTTGTGATGAGAATCAGCATGTTTTGTTTGATGACTAGTCCTAATGAGAAGCATATTGCTAATTTTGAGACTGATTTGCATGCCTCATTTGAGATGTCAAATTTAGGGCATTCACATCATTATTTGGGCATGCAGTTTATGCAAGCTCTTTGTCAAACAAAATATATTGACACATTATTGAAGCATTTTGGACTTGAAGGCTGAAAACCTATTGCCAGTCCTATGGAGACAAGTTTATGATTGAGTCTTCATGATGCTAGAGATGCATTTGATGCTCTTCTCTATCAACATGATGATGGATGCTTAATTTACTTATGCATATCTCTGCATGATATTCAGTTTGCTATCTCAAATATGAGTAGGTTTATGCATTGCCCAAGTGTCAAGCATTGGAAGGCGGTTAAGCGCATCTTTTGCTACTTGAGTGGTACCTGGGTACTTGGATTTTTTTATCCAAAGGGAGGATCACTATTGTTGGAGTTTAAGGTTTGCGGAAGCATGTGAACAACACAAGGAAGAAGATGCTTTGAGCACAACACGCAATACTGAATATATTACCAAGAGAAAGTACAAAGATAATTGACCTATTAGGGTTATAGGCGTATATACAAGCCCGGGAAAAAACCTCCTAAAGAGGGAAAAAAGTACCCCGACGGTCATAGTGTGTTCACATACATCACTACCAAAATATATCAACAAATCTCCCTTGGGAGTGATGTGGTCAACAAAGAGCTTGCATTCATGTATAAGGAAGTGCTAAGCTATGTGGAATCAATCCACAAAAGGAAGTAAGCCCAAAGTTTTGTGGAAAGCTTCAAACTTCTTCCTAAGGAGAGCCTTTGTGAAGGTCTGCAATGTTCTCTTGTGTGGGTATATATGCCAAACTGATCTCTCTGGTAGAAAACCTCTCCTTGACATAATGACAGTGCACCTCAATGTGCTTAGTGCGAGCATGGAACAAAGGGTTGCGCGCAACTACCAATGCGCTTTGATTGTCAGTAAAGATGGTGGTGGCAGAAGACTGACCAACACCCAAATCAACCATAAGGTATTTATCCACACACACTCAACAGTTGTTGTAAAAGCTACCTTATACTCATCCTCAACTAGAAGTGGCCACAATAGGCTGCCTCTTGCTCAACCAAGATATGCATAGGCTACCAAGCATGAAGCAAAAGCCACTAGTGGACAAAAGAGTGTCATAGCAACCTGCCCAATAAAAAAAAAAAAATAAATCTGGCACTAGTGATCTCCCCTTGGGATAAAACAATCCAAATAGCGGGTAGCACTCAAGTAGCAAAAGATGCACTTAACCACTTACCAATGCTTGACACCTAGGCAATGCATAAACCTGCTCATCTATGAGACAACAAATAGAATATCTGACCGAGTGATATCATGCACACAAAGAAAACCATCTTAAACCTTAATTGCCATGTAAATTTCTTATATCTCATGTTTGGTTAAGATTTTGGAGCAACTAATGCTTTCATTGCCTCCGAAATGTGCCAAAACCCGAAGATTGATTGCTTATTTGTTGAATTCTGACACCCGGAGATCTTGTTTCCAGTTGATGATGTCATTGATGACATCATCAAATCGTAACCGCCCTTCAAAACCTATAAAAGGAGGGGTTGGCCACATTCATAATCAGTCTTGTGGATACCAATCTTGGGAGCTCAAGGAGTCGTGACCGCCAAGTAAGTGCTCTCCAAGTTCCAGTTCGAGTTCTAGTCTTATTCCTTGTTCCAGTCCTGTCTGGTCTTGTATCCTGGACATCTAGCCTTGTCCTCTTGTAACCTCGTAGTACGAGATCTTGCCGAGTTCTTTCTTGTATCTAGTTCATCTCCCGGAAGGGAGTTCTTGTAATCTAGAGATCTTGTTCCATACCTACGAACTCGGGTTGTGGGATCTCCTGTATCATCTCTAGTCCAGTTTTCCATACCTATCGGTGGCCGGTTGTGGGACATCTTGTATCAGTCACGTATTCTTGTATCGTCTCCCCTACGTGGTGATCTTGTAATCAGAAGTGTATTTCTGAAATCTTGTCTATTGTAGTCAGAGAGCACAATCTAGTGCTCCCCTGACATTTTGGCAAGAATAGATCCTATCCAAGACCACCATGGATTCCCTATGCAAGGAGATTAAATCTACCATAAAGGACTTGATCAAACATGTCCAAGAGATGAAAAGATTGCTACGACAAGATGATCAATCAGTTTCAAACTATAAGACGTTGTTTCGTGGAACTACATATCAAGAAGATTACATGGTTAATCAGTTTTGAAGTGGCCTCAATCTTGAAGTCAAATATCTCTTGCTATCCATGTCTCAAGTAAATACCTTGGAGATGTTATCAATCAGGCAGTTCAATGTGAGAATCAATTATTCAAAGAAAGCCAAATCCAAGAGCTAGAAGTATTGAATAATCAAGATACTATTCCTCAGCAGTTCGAATCAAGAACTTTTGAAGGCAAAGAAGTCATTATGAATGATATAAAGCATACAAATCATAAAGATAACAAGAAGATAAAGGACAAGGAGGAGTTCATGTTCAATCATGAAGGTGTGCTTACTCAAGGCACGCTATCAAAGATCTTGGAAACACCACAGTATCCCACTAGAAGCTCAAAG
Source organism: Ceratopteris richardii (assembly GCA_020310875.1). Taxonomy (NCBI): domain Eukaryota; kingdom Viridiplantae; phylum Streptophyta; class Polypodiopsida; order Polypodiales; family Pteridaceae; genus Ceratopteris; species Ceratopteris richardii. Next base: position 20,039,764 of record CM035417.1, on the reverse strand, counting down.
GATCTATCTCATGAAGAACCCAAGGAAGCTCAAGAGACACCCAATCCTCCACTACCTATAATGATTGAGGATGATGAAGAATTCGAGGTCGCACATGTATTAGACTCAAAGATTTCTCGAGGAAGATTGGAATGCCTTATTCATTGGAAAGCGTATGACATTAGTGATTATACTTGGGAACTTACAAAAAATCTTCAGAGAGCAAAAATAAAGGTTTGTGAATTCCATAAGAAGAATCCAATGAAACCCAAGCTAGTGAACATGGCCGCTCCTTGTGGAACTCGTCGCTTGAGGGGGAGGTGATGTCATGGACACAAAGAAAACCATCTTAAACCTTAATTTCCATGCGAATTTCGTATATCTCATGTTTGGTTAAGATTTTGGACCAACTAATGCTCTCATTGCCTCCGAAATGTGCCAAAACCCCAAGATCGACTACTTATTTGCTGAATTCTGACACCTGGAGGTCTTGTTTCCAATTGATGATGTCATCGATGATGACAACATCAAATCATAACCGCCCTTCAAAAGCTATAAAAGGAAGGGTTAACCACATTCATAATCAGTCTTGTGGATACCAGTCTTGGAGCTCAAGGAGTTATGACCGCCAAGTAAGTACTCTCCAAGTTCCAGTTCCTGTTCTTGTCTTGTTCCTTGTTCCAGTCCTGACTAGTCTTGTATCCTGGACATCTTGTCTTGTCCTCTTGTAATCTTGTAGTACGAGATCTTGTCGAGTTCTTTCTTGTATCTAGTTCATCTCTTGGAAGGGAGTTCTTGTAATCTAGAGATCTTGTTTCATACTTATGATCCCGGGTTGTGGGATCTCCTGTATCATCTCTAGTTGAGTTTATACCTATCAGTCCCGGGTTGTGGGACATCTTGTATCAATCACATATTCTTGTATCGTCTCCCCTTCATGGGTGATCTTGTAATCAAAAGTGTATTTTCAAAATCTTGTCTATTGTAGTCAGAGAGCACAATCTAGTGCTCCCCTGACAGGTAATGCATAAGTAAATCAAGCACACAAAAACCTGTTGATAAAGAACATCATCAAATGCATCTCCAACATCATGAAGACTAAACCATAAACAAGTTTTCATAGGAGTGGCAATAGCTTTGTAGTCTTCAAGGCCAAAACTCTACAATAATGTATCAATATATTTCCTTTGCCACAAAACTATTCTTCCATCAACTTGCATAAATTGAATGCCCAAATAATGATGCAAATACCCCAAATCTAACATCTCAAATGAGGCATGCAAGTTAGTCTTAAAATCAGCAATATTCTTCTCATTAGGACCGATGAGCAACATGTTAATCAACATAGGCAACAATGATCAGAAGCACATTATTTGCCAAATGTGCTCTCAGTTAGAGTATTCTCAAAACCATGCGCAATCAAGTAGGCATGTATCTTTTCATACTAAGCATGTGCTGCTTGCTTCAAACCATATAATGCCTTTTTCAGCCTACAAACTTTGCGTTCATGCCTTTTCTGCACAAAACCATGGGGCTAAAAAATATATATTTCTTCATGCAAGTCACTATCAAAAATGCAATTCTAATGTCCAACTTATGTATGTTCCAACCATGATGAGCTGCAAATGCATATATGCTACAAACAATAGTCATTTATCATGTAGGAACGAAGCTCTCATCAAAATCAATGCCTCTTTCTTGAGCATAACCTTTTGCAACAAGCTTAGCCTTATACTTGTCAAGTGTTCCATCAAGCTTACACTTTAGATTGTACACCCACTTAGTGCCAATGGGATTCTTGCAAGGAGGCAAGTCATATAAAGACCAGATACCATTCTTTATAATAGTATCATATTCTAATTGCATAGCAACCATCCAATTTTCTGAATTTTATGCTTCATCAAATGAAATAGGCTCATTCTCATCACAAAGACTAGAGGTAGCCATAACATAGCAATCTAATGTAAAAGAAGCACTATGAGAGCCAAGACAAGTATGATATGACAAAGGTTCATCTAATTTGCTATCTCGTAATGTATGCACTAGCCATTTTGGCATAGTTTTTGCCTCCTTAATATCTGCTCTCTCATCAACAAGTGCATCATGCATCAGAAATGGAATGATATGCATCATCACATGGAACCTATAAAGGTTGAGAAATCGCCTCATTTGGACTAGCACTAGACTGTCCACTTGTAAAAAGAGGTAGCAAAGTGTTAGACATATCTTTGGAGCTAATTAATGTCTCCTTAGTACATGAAAGTAATGGTTGAATTGCATCTTCCACAAAAACATCATGGCTAATCAAAATGTGTTTAGTCTGTGGATGATATCGATGATAGCCTTTGCTTTCAAAACTATACCCAACAAAAATACATTTCACCACTTTATCATCTAATTTTCTGCCTTGTTGTTGAGGTACTAATGCATATGCCAGACAACTAAAGATGCATAGATGAGCAACAGATGGCTTGCGACCATCCCAAGCCTCATATGAAGTGATAGCCCGCAATGCTTTAGTGGGATACCTGTTAAGTACATATGCTACACACATAACAACCTCAAGCCAAAAGCTATATGGTAAAGTTTACTCTGATAATTTCTTCCTTTCAGAAACTCCATTCTCTTGAGGTGTATATGTATTTATACACTGATGTTTTATCCCATGCTTAGCTAGAAATGCATTAAAATCAAAAGACATGTATTCCCTCCCTCGATCAGAACGGAGGACGCCTATTTACATTTTGATAGATTTGCAGCCAAAACCAGAAATTGTTTGAAGCACATAAATACTTCAAACTTTATTTTTAGTGGATACACCCATAAATGTTTGGAAAAATCATCAATAAAAGTCACGAAGTAAAGGTAATTCCAAAAGGACGGTGTGTGCATAGGAGGACACATATCACTATGAATAAGTTGCAATTTCTTAGCAGCTCAAATTGAACCATCTTTTGGGAACACAGAATGTTGTATTTTGCCCAAAATATAGCCTTCATATACATGTTTACCAGGTGCCTCAAGTTTGGGCAAAGAGGATACCATTTCAGATTTTTGCATGCATGGAAACTAGCAAAATTTAGATGAACAAAGCGTACATGCCAAAGCTTTGCATCTGACATAGCTTGAGAACCATGTATAACACATACTAAATCATTCATAGTCTATGAGCTTATACAACCCACAACATAAAATGTCAAAAGCAATAATGAAATCACCATTTGACGAACCATGATATCTATCATCAACAAATTTCACAACCAAGACAATCTTGGCTAATATTGGAATTGATAACAGATTTTTCTTGATCCCTGACATAAATAAAGCATTCGACAATGTAAAAGAACTACCATCAGTAGTAGTCAGAATGATCTTACCAACTCCCATGATAGTATAAGAGGAGTTGTTGGCGCATGTGACTGGATTCCTTGTAGCGGCAAGCTCATATGAAGTGAA